>OZ019973.1:15440991-15568491 GCA_963970395.1 Ephialtes manifestator
ACACACACACACACACACACACACACACACACACACACACACACACACACACACACACACACACACACACACACACACACACACACACACACACACACACACACACACACACACACACACACACACACACACACACACACACACACACACACACACACACACACACACACACACACACACACACACACACACACACACACACACACACACACACACACACACACACACACACACACACACACACACACACACACACACACACACACACACACACACACACACACACACACACACACACACACACACACACACACACACACACACACACACACACACACACACACACACACACACACACACACACACACACACACACACACACACACACACACACACACACACACACACACACACACACACACACACACACACACACACACACACACACACACACACACACACACACACACACACACACACACACACACACACACACACACACACACACACACACACACACACACACACACACACACACACACACACACACACACACACACACACACACACACACACACACACACACACACACACACACACACACACACACACACACACACACACACACACACACACACACACACACACACACACACACACACACACACACACACACACACACACACACACACACACACACACACACACACACACACACACACACACACACACACACACACACACACACACACACACACACACACACACACACACACACACACACACACACACACACACACACACACACACACACACACACACACACACACACACACACACACACACACACACACACACACACACACACACACACACACACACACACACACACACACACACACACACACACACACACACACACACACACACACACACACACACACACACACACACACACACACACACACACACACACACACACACACACACACACACACACACACACACACACACACACACACACACACACACACACACACACACACACACACACACACACACACACACACACACACACACACACACACACACACACACACACACACACACACACACACACACACACACACACACACACACACACACACACACACACACACACACACACACACACACACACACACACACACACACACACACACACACACACACACACACACACACACACACACACACACACACACACACACACACACACACACACACACACACACACACACACACACACACACACACACACACACACACACACACACACACACACACACACACACACACACACACACACACACACACACACACACACACACACACACACACACACACACACACACACACACACACACACACACACATGAAAATCACGAAAAAAAAAAATTTTCACGAAAACAAAGCTTCCTCTATGAGGAAGCAAAATTATATTATTTATAATAATATTATAGGATATGGACGAAACATGTAGGATTTCGATCGTAAATTTATGATAGTACATCGTAAATTCACGAACCAAAGTCCGTATTCAGGACGATAGAATTTCTTATAATCGTTTTCTATCATTTATATTTACCAGGGCGTGCACATAATGGCATCTTCCGGATCAGTGAGGATCGAATTATTGACCAAGGACAATTTCGATACTTGGAAAATTCAAATTCTTATTAAGAATGACGCTTGGACGTATGTGAGCGGGGAAACTCGCCTTCGATGCTGGAAATGCAAACTCTACGGCCGAGACACAATCGTGGGAGAACAATGATAGAAAAGCAAAGTCGGACATCCTCTTGTCGATTAATCTATCGGAATTCAAGCAGGTAAAGGGTCTTAATACATCTCGAGAAGTATGGGAGAAACTGCAGACAATTCATCAATCCAAGAGAACAGCGAGTAAAGCTACTCTTTTAAAACAACTTACTCTTTATCGGATGGATGATGATGGAGACATACGATCGCCCCTTCGGAAATTTTTCGATACAGTCGATAAATTAAATGAGATGGAAGTCGAAATTAATAAAGATTTACTGACTGTGATGCTGTGGTACAGTCTCCCATGGAACTTCGAAAATGTTCGATGCGCGATCGAGTCTTGCGACGTATTACCTGAATCGGAGAATCTTCGTGTAAAAATCGTCGAGGAGTATGATGCGTGCAAGAACGATACACGCAATGTCGTGACGAATGCGATGATCGCAAGGAATCAGTACGATAAGCGAGAGAAAAACTGGAATAATAAAAACAGTGGAAACGTGTCGAAGAACGGGGATTTTAAGTTCAGATGTCATCGGTGTCATAAGATAGGGCATAATGCCGCGGATTGCACCGGAACTATTGCAAATAAGTATACGGCAAGCAACGCGGAAGATGTATGTTTATACTCTTAAGATGTATGTCTGGCTCTTGACGAGACCGTTCAATTGGAAGCATTCGGCGAAGGTCCAGAACTTCAAAGAAATGGCTGGTGCCTAGATAGCGGATGTACCTCTCACTTATGCAAGGAGTCAGAGGGTTTTGAGGAAATTGTGGATACAATACCGGGAAAACGGAATCTTGCAAGTAACGCTCCGACGAATATCACTGCGAGAGGAATCGTATCAATAGACTCAAAACTGGACGGTGAACTGAAAAACGTAAAAATTTACGACGTATCTCATGCTCCTGACTTGCGGCCGAATTTACTATCGATCGGTAAAATAGCGGATCAGGGTTTCATCATCATTTTGGACAAGTATCGTACTTCTAAAGTTCTTCAAGCAGACAGAACCGACGGACTATATTTCCTACGCGAAAAGACTGATCAGTGTAATTCTACGACTGAAACCAGTGCCTTGCAATCGAAATTAAGTGGGATTGAGGTTTGGCATCGGAGGATAGGTCACTTGAATTTGAAAGACCTGCAGGAAAGTGATCGTAAGGGCACAGTAAAGGGTATGAAATTGGCCGGACAACGAGGAAATTTTGAGTGCGATATTTGTATCTCCGGGAAAATGACAAAGTCACCTTTTACTAGGAGTTGAAAAATATTCGAAACTGCTGAAGATCATTTATTCGGACGTTTGTGGTCCTATGAGGGTCGAATCGAACGGAAAAGCACGATATTTCGTGACTTTTATCGACGACTTCTCAGGCTAGTGTGCCATTCGTTTTCTAAGGGTAAAGAATGAGGTACTTGATGCGTTTAAATGCGTTTAGATGCGTTTGACATCAAGGCTTTTATGGAAAATCAAACTGGAAAGCGAATCCAGACTGACAACGGAAAAGAATATGTCAACAATTCTTTTGATGAATTTCTTCGAATCTTCGGTCGCAGGCTCACGGTTACACATACCCCTGAACAAAACGGAGTAGCGGAACGACGAAATCGTACACTGGTGGAAATGGCGCGATGAATGCTGATTCAATCTGGGCTGTCATCGTCATTTTGTGGAGAGGCGATAAATACGGCTAATCACACATGAAATATATGTCCATCTCGGAGCAACGACAGCACGACAGGATTTGAAAAATGGACAGGCAAGGTACCCAACGTAAGATATTTCCAAGAATTTATATTTATATTTATTTGCTGTATCTGATTTACTACAGTAGCAACATCAATTTTCTGTTACAGTAATAGCAGTTTGCTGTTGCAGCCATTGTAGTTTGTTGGCAGTGCAAACAGTTTGCTGTTGCAGCAAAAGTATTTTGCTCCCGCGCAGAAAAAAATAGTCCCGTAAGGACTCCCGGCAGGACTATTTTTTTCTGCGCGAGTTTCCGGTGAGACCCGTTCGCAGCCCGCGAGAGACCTGCGGAAGGCCCGCATGACCAACTTTCAATATACTGAAAAATGATCTTCAGAGCATGTTCTTGCGGCGTAGATATTACACACCACCACGGTCATTTCGTGTAGGAAGTCATAAAAGAAGAGAATATCAGAAGCACTCCAGGTAAGTGGGGATTCGGGAATCGTCATGAATATCCGAATTCGACGAAGATATCAAACCAGATGTTGAACCAGGTAGTCAGCTTTCACGTTATTTTGTTTATATCTTTGTCGATATCGTGAACAATATCTTGGTTGATATCTTCGTCGATATCTTGATTGATATCTTCGTTGATATCCTGATTGATATCTTCGTCGATATCTTCGTCGACATCTTGAACAATATCTTCGATGATATTTTGCCGAATATCTGGTCGATATCTTCTTCGATAACTTGAACGATATGTTCCTTGATATTTTGCAGAATATCTGGTACAATATCTGGTTTGACATCTTCGTCGATATCTTTGTCGATTTTTTCGTCGAATATTTCGGAATGTTTCGGATATTCATGACGATTCCCGAATCCCCACTTACCTGGAGTGCTTTTGATATTCTCTTCTTTTATGACTTCCTATACGAAATGACCGTGGTGGTGTGTAATATCTACGCCGCAAGAACATGCTCTGAAGATCATTTTTCAATATGTTGAATATATTGAAAATTGGTCATGCGGGCCTTCCGCAGGTCTCTCGCTGACTTTGAACGGGTCTCACCGGAAACCCGGAGGGACTCCCGACAGGACTCCCGCCGGGAGTCCTTACGGGACAATTTTTTTCGGCGCGGGCTGGCAGCGCAAATGGTTTGCTGTTGCAGCAAAAGTAATTTGCTGGCAGCCCAAACAGTTCGCTGTTGCAGCAAAAGTAGTTTGCTGTTGCAGCGCATACATTTTGCTGCTACAGCGCAAACAGTTTGCTGTTGCAGCAAAAGTAGTTTGCTGTTGCAGCGTATACATTTTGCTGCTACAGCGCAAACAGTTTGCTGTTGCAGCAAAAGTAATTTGCTGGCAGCCCAAAAAGTTCGCTGTTGCAGCAAAAGTAGTTTGCTGTTGCAGCGCATACTTTTAGCTGCTGCAGCGCAAACAGTTTGCTGGCAGCGCAAGCAGCAGCTGTTACAGCAGAAATATTTTCTGGTAGCACAAACAACTTGATGTTGCAGCAATAGTGATTCCTAAGAGTGCGAACGCGCTCGTGAGAATGTGATGTTTGGGCTTCATGGTTGGACCACCTAATTTGACGTACAGTTCAAGATACTCTTGTATTAGTACTCGCAACAGAGGACTAACATTTTTTCGGCAATCGTTTGTCGATTGCCGAAATGAGCCCTCGTGAGGTCGAGTATTTCACGCAATGACACGTGAAGTTTCCAATACGGATAACGTTCTGAAACTAAATCCCCTATGATCACTCCGTAGAGTTTCACGAAACACGTCGTTTCTGCAGCTGTCATTTTCAGCTTCGAAATTTTTAAACAGTTTACAGTTATAACTTCTTTGTATAACTTCTTCACTAATGCCCCACGTTTTGAAGAAAGATCGCAACGATTCCGACGCTTTTGGTAAATCCATCGTCAAGACAGAATACAATGACGATGCGAACTGTGCATGAACGAACTTCGCACTAACAAAGCAGTATTCAAAATAGATCGCGACAGAACTATGGCGCTGTGCATAACGTGTTAGGATGCGCAACCCGCCTTTTTTGCAGCAGATCATTTGCCGCCGGAAGTTTCTTCGATTGGTTACGCTAGCAATTTAAACGAATTCGCTCGGGTGCCAATCTTTTTTTGTGGTAGTAGCAAATGTTTGTTTATATGCACAAATATTTCGGTAAATGAAACGCCGTCGCTAAAGCGAATATTCCGTTGCTAACGGTGCGAAACCCTTTTTACTGATTTGTTTTTCCAGCAAAATGTATAAGTTCCACTACCAAATCATTAGATGAGTCCACAAATAATCTGGGAGATGCATTTTTCGTTTCCGCAACTAACATTTATTTCCTGAGAAACCTAATTAGCTGCTGCATGAGCTACATGAAAGCTATTGCAGCAAAATAGAACTAGTAAGCTAAGACTAGCTGCAACAACCAAATTATTTTTCTCCGTGTACCAGATGAAAATCAAGCAATTCGATGTAACGCCAGCTTACCTCAATGGAGTGCTGGAAGAGAACATTTTTATGGAGTTGACTGACTATACTGAAGAGACGTTGATAAAAATTGTTCGGAATGAACCATAAGCTAGCGAAATTAAGGAGGAAGCCGGTAAGATGCTTCAAGAACTGCAGAAGAGCAACAAAGTGTGTTGTATGAAGAAAGCCCTGTATGGTTTGCGTCAGGCTGGACGCTGCTGGCATTCTAGATTGTGTGAAGAGCTCGAAAAGTTCGGGATCAAACGATCTGAATACAATCCATGCATATTCTATTCGGGACGAGGGAAAGACATATTCCTGGTGACTATCTACGTCGACGACATTCTTGCTATTTCTAGACACGAAACGATAATCGAAAAGTTTGGAAGACAATTGTCGAAGACGTTCGATATCAAAAGTTTAGGCGACGTGAAATATTGCCTCGGTATTGAATTCTCTCACACTAAAGACGGATTTACTATGAGTCAAAAAGGACATGTGAATGATATTCTCGAACGTTTCGGCATGGTTGACTCTAAATCAGCCGTTACTCCTTTAGAATTGGGTACAAAGTTGAAGAAGAGTAAAGAAAAATCCCAAATCGATAAGACAAGGAAGATACCTTACAGGGAATTAGTAGGGGCACTCATGTATTTGGCAATGTGTACGAGACCAGATATTTCTCATGTAGTGAGCTACTTAAGTCAATACAATTCCTGTTACGATTTAACCCATTGGACGGCTGCGAAACGCTTCCTCAGATATCTAAAAGGAGCGGAGAGCCTCGGACTCTGCTTCAGAACATCTCTGCAGCCCCTGAAAGGATATGTTGATGCGGATTGGGCTAATGGCGTAGATGATCGAAGGTCCTACATCGGCTATGCATTCATCCTGGGAGGTTGCCCGATTTCTTGAGAGTCAAGAAAACAATGAAACGTGGCCGTGGACGTCGTCAACTGAAGCTGAATATATGGCATTTACGGAAGCTGCAAAAGAAGCCGTACATTTGCGACGTTTCCTAGTAGAACGCGGTTTCGATTGTTTGGCACGAGTCAATTTGTTGAGCGATAATAATGGGGCATAGAAATTGACAAATAATCCGATCTTCCATAACAGAACGAAACACATCGATGTCAAACATCACTTTGTTCGAGAGATTTTGAAGAATGAGGATCAGTTGAAAATCGAATATATTTCAATCAATGATGTGGCAGCCGATATTTTGACTAAGGGCTTGTTAGGAGTAAAACATGGTAGATGCCTCGACATGTTGGGCATTCGACGAATTGATTCACTTTTTTCTTTTATATTATATATTTACATTATCTTATATGTTATGCATTTCTTTTAAATCCACATCTCGAGGGGAAGTATTGAAGAAAATAATGGTCACGCCATATATGCGATGTGTGGATGAGCATAGCAACGTTATTCCAATGTTATTGTTTTATGTACGTCTTTTTATTGATCGATAGATTTTGACATGTAAACATGTCTCGCGAAATAAATCCTTCCTGATTATTATATCGTATTGTATTTGGTCCTGCTTATTACTAAATAAATACTGCAACAATACTTTTTGCGGGGAGAGGCGGCGGGGAGACTAGTGGGCGCGCGGTGTGCCCCCATGGAAAAAAAGTATACTTGAAATATATTCGAAAATATATTTTTTATATAATACATATATTGGTTACGAAAAATTAGATATGTTATATATATTTTTGTATGTAAGTAAAAATATATTCAATATACAGTAGCTGGTATAGTCAATATACATATGTAATTTATTCTAAATGTATGTATGATGCATCACTTTTGTATATAATATATATTTTTCAACACTTAGAAAAATATATGTTGAAGTATATTCAAAGTAGAATGAAATTATATTGAAACTGCATACCGCGTACGCTTCTATATATACTTTTCTATCTACGACAAATATATGTTGAGGTATATTCAAATGTACATTCAAATTACGTTGAAATTACATTCTTCGTATATATGTGTATATATTTTTCACTATACCAAAAATATATTGTTGAAACGCGGACAAACGCTCGCGTCGCCGGCGTGGCGATTCAAGACGATCCCAGTGCGCGGCGTTGCCATCGCATGCCTGTGGGACTCCTTCGAGGCCCGCGCCGTTACGCCGACGTGGCGCCCTCTTTCTCTTATTCGTCATTTCACGCAAACTAGTTCAGTTCGCTCGTGAATGCGCTCATGGTCGGTCGCGCACAAACCAGTGCTCTGTACTTGCGTTCGTTAGTTATTGTATCTTTTGAAATATATGTTTTTCTTAAACCTACTCGGCCTAACTGTCTTTTCATCCACGTAGCGCCTCAATAGGTTATGGGCCCAGGGTCACGGAAATATAGTGAAAAGTGAAAAGCACGTGTTTACCGCGTTAACGGCCGGAAGAATTGCGTCATAACGTTTTCTCGAAAACCCGCGGAATAAAGTTGATAAAAATGGCGTCGTCGAATGTTGTGCGGATCGAACTCCTCAACAAAGACAATTTTGACACCTGGAAAATCCAGATGGAAGTTATTTTGATCAAAAACGACGCATGGGTGACGCGGCTACCGCGGAAGCAGCGAAAAAGTGGGAAGTCGGGGATCGAAAGGCGAAATCGGACATTGTACTCGCGATTAAACCGTCCGAGCTCAAACAGTTAAAAGGATGTGATAGTTCAAGAGAAGTGTGGGAAAAGTTAAAATCGATATATCAATCGAGCGGGCCCGCACGAAAGGCGACACTGCTAAAGCAGCTTACGCTACATAAAATGGCCGACAGCGAAGACGTGCGCGAACACATTAGGAAATTCTTCGACACAGTCGACAAGTTAAGTGAGATGGAAATCGAAATAAATCGCGACTTACTGACTGTGATGCTTCTTTATAGTCTTCCATCGACTTTCGAAAATTTCCGATGTGCAATCGAGTCTCGCGACGAGCTGCCGGATCTCGAAGTTTTACGTGTAAAAATAATCGAAGAATATGACGCAAGAAAGAACGAAACGCGCGAGAGCGGGGCAAGTGCGATGTTCGCAAAAAAAAAATGGAACAAATAAAAAAACGCATCACAGAAAAGTGCTAGTGAGACAAAAGGGACAGGTAAACTCGAAAATAAAAAGAAACGCGAACCGTTTAAGTATAAGTGTCATCGGTGTCGTGAAATCGGCCATAAAACGGCTGATTGTACCGCATCAAAGAAGGATGTCGACAGCGCCAACGCGGCAGACGAGTCAAGCCTGTATACGGGAGTGGAGGTATACGCGTTAGCTACCGGAGGCATCGAAGCGAAAGTCGCGCGAGCCAATGAGAAATGGTGCTTAGATAGCGGATGCACGTCGCATATGGGAAACAACGACGCGGAATTTTCTAGTATTTTCGAACCTTGCAACGGAGACGTAAAACTCGCAAGTGAAACAAAGTCAACACCGATCCAAGGAAAAGGATCTGTAACCATAGTGACGAACGTCGACGGTCGAGCGAAGAGTGTTAAAGTCAGCAGCGTCCTACGGGTTCCCGAGCTGCGCACAAATCTATTGTCCGTCGGGAGGATTACGGATAAAGACAACATAGTGGTTTTCGATAAAGAGAAAGCAGAAGTAATCGACAAAAGCGGAAATACTGTACTGATCGCGGATCGGAATAAAGGATTGTACTACGTACGCGAAGCGGGCGATGAATACACCGCGAAAGTCGAAATCACCGACGGAATAGACGAAGGAAATCTGACGAACGAGTGGCATAAAAGAATAGGTCATCTCAACATTCGCGATCTCGTCAAGTGCGATCGGGACGGCACGGTACGAGGCATGAAAATCGAGAAATCACCGCAGGAATCGGACTGTGAAATATGTCTCCGTGGAAAAATGACAAGGGCGCCGTTTTCGAAAAATTCGACGAGGGATTCGAAACTGCTGGAAATAATCCACAGCGACGTTATGGGACCAATGCGCGTTGAGTCGAACGGAAAAGCAAGGTATATCGTAACTATTATCGATGACTATTCTCGGTGGGGAGAAATACGTTTGCTGAAACGGAAGGACGAAGTTTTCCGTGCTTTCAAGGAGTATAAATCTCTAGTCGAAAACCGACACGGATGTAAAATACAATTCCTCCAATCGGATAATGGGACGGAGTATTTAAACGAAAATTTTGACTCGTTCCTCAAAGAAAGCGGTATTCATCGAAGACTGACGGTAACCCACACACCCGAGCAAAACGGCGTCGCGGAGAGACGCAATCGGACGTTGATGGACATGACGAGGTGTCTTCTGATGCAATCACAGCTCCCTCCATCGTTCTGGGGCGAAGCGATGAGCACCGCCAATTATATACGCAATCGATGTCGGTCGAGGAGTCTCGGAGGAAAAACTGCTCACGAAAGAGTTCGGATCTCAGGTGTTTATCGTCGATCGAACACCCGCGAAAGGAAAACTGGAACCTCGTTCGAAGAAGGGTACGTTTGTCGGGTATTCGGAGGAGTCAAAGGCGTACCGTATTTGGGTACCGGACGAAGGACGTATAAACATCGCACGGGACGTGAAATTTGTCGGTTTTCCGGAAACTGCATCGAAAAACGAAGTCTCTACCGAAAGTTTCGATTGCAACGACGAAAACTTCGCGGAAATCGAAATGACGTTTCGCTCGTGACTGCGCTCATGGTCGGTCGCGCACAAACCAGTGCTCTGTACTTGCGCTCGTTAGTTATTGTATCTTTTGAAATATATGTTTTTCTTAAACCTACTCGGCCTAACTGTCTTTTCATCCACGTAGCGCCTCAATATATATGTTAAAGTATATTACAATATACATTTAAATTACATTCTAATTGCATTCGACATATATTTCTACATGTATCTTTTCGTACATTTTCCAATATTTTGTTACGACCGAGCGAATGAATACAGCGGATATTTATTTGTGGGGCGAATATTATTAATTACAAAGGGTTCTATTTATCTTTTAACACTTTTGTTCGCACGTCTGCTCGCAGTCCAAGTCCTGTCAAGACTTTTTTCTGTCACGTTTACTGTGAAGTATATCAAGTATTCATTTGTCGATCGTCATACCGTGTGTTCCTATAAAGCCTAATCTCTATATTCATAACAATATTTATTATTTGACTAACTATGTAAACGTGCGCATAAAAGATATGTTGAATAATATCGCGTGTCAATAAAATCTTAAGTGAAGAAAATATGCCTCATGCGTTTGAAATTAGACAGAACATTTAATTGTTCTAAAAAACAAGTTGATTACAGTTGATTAGTTACTAAAGAATACTACGAATAATATGATTTTAACACTACATTAAAAGAAAAATGAATATCAAATTGGCTATATTATAAATATAGCCATACGGATATAGCCATATGGATATATACTGACTACATTGGAAGTAAATTAAATGTCCAGTTGAGAAACATTTCATATGCATGCTGAATATACTTTATATATAACTTTAGTATGTACATGAAATATATCCAAATCATATTGAATGTACAGTTGGTATACATTTAATATGTATCTCAAATATATTTTTAATATCATTTTAGAATATATATGAAATATATTGAAAATATATTCAATGTATAGTTTACGTATATTTCATATGCATATGCAATATACTTCAGATGTATCTTGGTTGTATACATGAAGTTCATACGAAGTATATACAATATATACTTAAGACATACATTTTTTATTTTCAAGAATTATATTTTTTTACGAAAAAGTAGATATTCCATATATATTCGAAATATATATCACGTTCATTTTTTTATATATTTCACATATATGATAAATATAAACAATACATCTGAAGTATATTTTGAATGTATTTTTCAATACATCAAAAAATATAATTTCCATTCTATTTTATTTCCATGGGGGTGCGGTGCGGTTGGTGTGCGAGTGAGATAACTGCGTATTCAGTTCCCAAGCGAAGACGACCAAGACTTTTAAAAAATTAATAATTAGATAACGGTGCTGTCGATCGTCTCCCAAAGGTGCCAAACGTTAAGTGATTATCGTTTAAACTATACATAGTTGTTTTATGTACGTGGTAGCAATTTTCTTAGCTGTTATAACGTAAATACGGCGAAATCGCCAGAACTCGCTATAACAATAGTGCAATAGATTGTAAAATTTGCGATTTTTTTCTCCTAAACGGTGCTGTTCACCGTTCTAAAATTTCACCAGACTATTTGCAAAGGGATAATGAACATTCGTGAAAATTTTCATGACAATGGTAGCATTTTGACTTGGCCCCACAACAGCCTTAAATTATTTTTCGACATATATTTGCCTTTGATTTCTATTTTTGCCATCAAGTCGCTTATTCCTCAATTTCGAATCTATAAATAATTACAATAATATTGTCCGCAGCTACTCGAGCTAAACCACTGTATCACATTTGCACGAGGATACACATAATAACAGGTTAGTTGAGATAACCAAGTTACTGGCTAAATATGTGCAAAGTCGATTAATTGGTGATACCAATAATGAATTTGGTAGTCGCAGCCAATATCTTGGTTGATCGAACTATTAATCATCTGGCACATATTTAATCAGTAACTTGGTTATCCCAACTAACCTGTTTTTTCCATTTTCAAAGAAACTGCGGAAGACCTGTGCTGATACAGGCAACTCTATCCCGTGCAGAAATTAGATCGGGCAGCCGCGATTAAATAAGGGGCCTTCTTAGGTATAAACGTGGCATCCACAATAAGGAATCCACTCTAGAACCCTACTAGGCTCAACAGAGGCTGCCACGACAAAATATATAGTAAAAAATGTCCACTTCGGGGCCTAATCAGGCTCAAATGTGGAACACTCACTAGAATCACCGACATTGAGCCTCTTCGTTGCCTACAAAGGTACCCTTTACTGACAACTGTATAGGCACTGTATAGGCAACTTTATAGGCCCTTTATAATTTAATTTTTTTATATTTCCAATACGTATTCTGCAATAGGTATGACAAATTATTCCCTTACTGAAACCCGTCGGAGGTAACCATGTGATCACCCATCTAACTATTGAAGGTCAGTGTCAGCTAAGCGGTCACCCATCTATGTATTGACCATCAGTCACCAGCCCCGCCGTCATCCATCTAAGTAATTACCGCCTGATTACCGTCAGGCTAGGCGGTTATCGAACCTAGTACTGACAGCCAGAGTTAGCAAAGCGATCACCTATATAAGTATTGGCCATCAGTCGTCAGCCACGCGGTCACCCTAGTACTAAACCTCAGGTCAGTCAGACGATCGTCCACCCAAATACTAACGAACTAATGCGCGCAAACAACGAAATAAGCAACTTTGTCAAATATGTTTATAAATGACAAAAACGATACAATGCACGGAAAAAAAAGATTAGTTGCCATAACCAAGAAATGAGTTGACACAACCAATCGATTATTCTATTTCCCTAGCAACTGAAATGGTAATACCGACGATTCGAATGATAGTACCGACGATTCGAATGGTAGTCCCAACTATTCGAGTGGTAGTCCCAACGATTCGATTAGTTAACCTAACTAATCCAATCGAGAACTAATCGTGAATAGTTGAGGTTACTATTCGATATGGTTGAGGCAATTAATTTTTTAGACATCGTGTACAGCAAATCGAAAACGTAGTTGCCACAATCAAACATTTCTTTCCGTGTGTGTCATTTTTTATATAACCGATTGCCGGGAAAAATAACTGAATGTGCTTCTATTATTACCACAACAGACGCAATCATATAAATCTATAAAGTTCGGACTATATTACACGAATTTCATTTTATATTTCATATTACCGACGTTAAAATAGATTTAAAAAAATTGTGTAATCATATGATCTGAATGGCCGAGTGAGCTAAAGCGCAGAGCAACAACATAATCTGGAGGGTCCCAGGTTCGATTCCCGTCAATGTCAAAAAATGTTAATATGTTTTTTTCAGTGATTAATATGTACCATCGTGGAGAGGAAGATGTAATATCTACTTAAAATGCAGGATTACTCGATTTAATAAGCACAAATTAATATTTTTCAATCAATTTTTCTTTATTATTTTAATAGGGGCTTAATAGGGCAGCCTTTATAGGCGCTAACCGTCCGCGGAAAATTCGTCTAAAACATTTCGTCTAAAACATTTCGTCTAAAACAATTCGTCTAACACAATTCATCTAAAAACAATTCGTCTAAAAACAATTCGTCTAAAAACAATTCGTCTAAAAACAATTCGTCTAATAACAATTCGTCTGAAAACAATTCGTCTAAAACAATTCGTCCAAAACAATTCATTTAAACCAAAAATGATTTGTCTAATAAATTTATTTCAGGCTTGGACGACTTTACACTCCCCAATTTCGGATAAAATCCGACTATTCACCCACACCGACCAGGTGCTAAAATAGGCACACCGACTTTACACTCCTAATTTCGGATAAAATCCGACTTTCCACCCACACCAACCTGGTGCGAAAATAGGCACACCGACTTTATACATCCCACTTTCGCATAAAATCTGACTTTCCACCTACAACGATCAGGTGTTAAAAAAGGCACACCGACTTTATACATCCCAATTTCGAATAAAATCCGACTTTCCACCCACACCGACCAGATGCTAAAGTAGGCAGACCGACTTTACACTCCCCAATTTCGGATAAAATTCGACTTTTCACCCACACCGACCAGGTGCTAAAATAGGCACACCGACTTTACACTCCTCAATTTCGGATAAAATCCGACTTTTCACCCATACCGACCAGGTGCTAAAATAGACGCACCGACTTTACACTCCCCAATTTCGGATAAAATCCGACTTTACACCCACTTTTAGATTCGTTTAAGTTCTTTAGGGTCTCTTTTTTATGATTTACTTTAGGTTCTTTGCGTTCTTTTAGGTGCCGAAACGTCCGCGCCGAAACGGCCGCGTCGAAATGGCCGCGCCGAAATGGCCGCGCCGAAACGTCTCAGCGCCAAAACATCCTGGCGCCGAAAGATCTGGCGTCGAAACGGCCGCGCCGAACCGTCAACGCTAAAACGGCCGCGCCGAAACGTAACGTGCCCTGGTTTTTAACATCGTCTTTCAAATGAAATATCTTCAAATACCAACGGATTGCCCACAAAAATCGTTTAAGTAATTCGTTTCAGAACAAATAACATTATTAACCATGAAAAAACAATTGTTGTGAAGCCCAGAATAGATCAAGTTTTTCTTCAATAGTCACTTTTAGAAATTTTATAAAATATCATTGCGCCAAATATCAACGTCCTGTATTTGAATTACATTACAACTCTACAATTTCATTACAATTTTAAATTGCATGATAAGTCTCCGCTGTTTACCGAATCCAAGTCAACGATCGACTTCTTTTAGACGAATTGTTTTCAGACGAATTGTTTTTAGACGAATTGTTTTTATACGAATTGTTTTCAGACGAATTGTTTTTAGACGAATTGTTTTTAGACGAATTGTTTTTAGACGAATTGGTTTTAGACAAATTGTTTTTAGACGAATTGTTTTAGACGAATTTTCCGCAAATCGGCCCTAACAGGGAAATCTATAAAGGCCCCGTACTTTGAAGCGTGACCAGCCTAGTAGGGCTGTACTTAGATTTCCATACTGGGCCCCTAATAGAATTGGGACAAACCAGAAAGGGCCACCCACATGGAAATAAAGTATATTGAAAAATATATTTTTGTATGTATAAAAAATATATGTCGAATATATTTTTGGTATATGTATATATACTTCGAATATATTCGAACTGTACACTACTTGTACAGGAAATATATTCAAAATGTATTCGCCACACCTAAGTTTTCGAACAGAAAGTATACTCGAAAAATATATTTAATGTATATTTCAGATATATATGTCGGATATTCGACCTATGCATCAGATGTAGCTCCGAATGTATTCAATGTATGTTTCAGATATATATGGAGTATATTCCATGTATACGTCAGATGCAGTTCCGAATGTATTCATTGTATATTTAAGATATATATGTAGTATATTCTTCGTACACGTCAGATGTAACTCGAAATGCATTCAATACATAAGTTAGATATATGTGTCGTATATACAATGTATACGTCAGATGCAGTTCCGAATGTATTCATTATATATTCAAGATATATATGTAGTATATTCTTTGTATACGTCAGATGTAAATCGGAATGCATTCAATACATAAGTTAGATATATGTGTCGTATATATAATGTATACCTCAGATGTAGTTCCGAATGTATTCATTGTATATTTAAGATATATATGTAGTATATTCATCGTATACGTCAGATGTAACTCGGAATGCAATTAATACATAAGTTAGATACATGTGTCGTATGTCCGCTCTATACGACACATGTGATTCCGAATGTAATAAAAACATATTATGGCAGATCTACAAGATATGATATAGAAATAATATCCACAATAAATGCCGATTATATGACTTGCATATATTTATTGCAAAATCCCATATAAAGATACAAAGTAAAATAGCTTTAATATTAACATACAAAACTATATTTATTATTCGCTATGTGCACGGAGGTGAGAAGTCGGGGAAGTGACGCCAACGCTCGGGGTGGCTGACCGTGGCACTGTTGGAACAATATTTTATACGCGACAACATAGGAAACGGTGAGTAAATATTTATTGAATGTCAGTTTCATCGTTTTTGCTAAAAAGAAAGGCAAGTCGACAATGTACAGCGTGAAATATTTTCCTCCGTATCGTACGTCTATTTGAAGGGAAATAACAATTATTGGATCTGACAGCTCGACGAAATTAGGAGGATGGAAATTAGACTGCGAACGGGCTTTGCAGGCGTGACACATTCGATTGCCTTCAATCCCCAACCTAAAGTAAAAGGCGAATAAAAGTTCGGACTTTGCAGCCGTAACGCATTTGTTACGGCTGCAAAGTCCGTTCGTAGTCTAATTTCCGTCCTCCTTACCTCGCCGAGCTTCCAGGTCCAATAATTTTTATTTCTCATCAAATACGCGTACGATCCGGAGAAAAATATTCCACGCTGTACATTGCCGACTTGCCTTTCTTTTTATCAAAAACGATGACACTGACATTCAATAAATACATACTCATCGTTTCCTATGTTGTCGCGTCTAAAATATTGTTCCAATAGTTCGCAAGCCGGCTACCACGGCGCTAGTTGTCGCCGTGCACACAGCGAATACTTTAATATTTAACGTACAGAAATATTAATAAAAACACACACAAAAGTAAAAAAAATTAAGTCAAATAATGAAGTAAAAAAAGAAAATGATGAATATTTTTTTGTCGATCTTGATATCTTGAAGTTATTCGGCAACGGGATTTTTCTTCTTGTTTGCACGGAGTTGAGTCAACTTGTTGTTGAGCGCAATGCCGAGTCCACTCTTGTTAAAAGTTTTTTTCCAACTTTTCTGTACGGTATCTAAATATAAATATATGATAATTAGTTGCACCTGTAAGAAACATCAATGAAAATTTTGGAGTGTTTTTTTTTTAACACATAGAGCAAAAAAAAAAATTATTGAGTAAATTGGAAAGGGTCAGCGTTGAAGGCTTAGTGACTTGGCCAAGAATACCTCATATATTTTAGGTATACTCCGAAGTATATCAAACATATATTCCAGATATACTCCGAAGTATATCAAACATATATTCCAGATATACTCCGAAGTATATCAAACATATATTCCAGATGTACTCTGAAGTATATGAAGCATGAATTCCGAGTATATATTCTAGTAAGTTGAACATATATTCGAAATATATTCCGGAATGTAAAATACATATATTTCAGATACATACCAGGTATACTTCGATGACATGAAACTCATATTCAAAATGTATGTAGAATGTATTTGTTATATATTTGGAATGTAATTAGCAGTATACTTTCGAATATATTTCTAGCTACATTTAAAAATACATGGAAACTATATTCGTTGTACACGTCGACTGTACTTATTACAGATATCGAATATATTTATTTATATACTTTGCATATAATTCAACGTACATTCAAAAATATATTCGACACATACAATTTTTCGAACAAAATATATTTTATATATTTTTAATATATTTTTCAATATATTTAAAATATACTTTATTTCCATGTGGGCAAGTAGGAGCCCAACTAGTGTTACCGCGAGAGACGAGAATACCGAGACGAGACGAGAAAATTTAGTCCAGGGACGAGACGAGACGCGACGAGAGAACGATATTTGTCTCATTGTTTGACTCGAGACAAGACGAGAGAGTCAAGGCGAGGATATCGAGAATCTCGTTTTATCGGCACAAAAATCGCACAATTTTTTTGCACAATAAATTTACACAATAATTATAGTTCGCTGAATAAATGGAGACAATTAGGGGTGCGCATAATAAACTTTTTTTTTCAACAACATTCACACATAAATAATTGCCGACGCGGGACGCTTGCATCACTTGCACCAGCCGATTCTCCACGATGCGCTCGTTTCGAGGTGGACGCAGATTCCCGATCATCGCACTGTTCGATTTGAGGTTCATTATCGTCTTTATTGTACTAGGTTTAAGCGGACTCGGGCGCTTAAGTGAGTCTCTTTATATAAGTTTGGACATTTGACATAAACAAAAAAAAATGAATGCATGATATTGGTCCCGATCGCAGTGTGACTGACTGACGACACCTCCGACCAATGACAGCACGAATAAAACGATGACAATGACTGCGATATTTTCGATATATCTCGAGCCACCAACTTTTTAAAAGAGAACTTTCTCACACCGGAACGTGATCGATTCATTTTGGGAACACAGTAACAAATATCACTGTTCCTGTCGAACACCCGTTTTACGCTCGCGTGCAGTCTCGAACAGTTGTCGGGGACAGCTAACAGAGGGATACGAGCATGCGGTTTCTAGAAACGAATGGGTGGGGACACGTGACTATGCAGTACTGCCCCGACCACAGAAGTATACACAAGACATCGCGCGCTCACGGCACGCTTTCGGTTCTCGACAATATATACGCTGTTGTACCGACGGTAGTAGCCGGTTAAGGAACACCGCTCGCGATCGGTACATCGATAGCTCACTTGAAGAATATTTCAACCACCCCCGAGATTCGAGAATATTTTGAAAATAGAGAAAAAACCTTTCTCGAGATTCGAGAATATTTCGAGACGAGAGAAAAATTCTCTCTCGACTTTTGAGTCGAGACGATACGATATTTTTTTCATATTTGTCGAGACAAGACAGAGAGAAAAGCCAATTCTCGTCTCGTCTTGTCTCGCGACATCACTAGCCCCAACTATTTTTCTGCACGGGATTTTTCTGAGTATTTACTTTTTTGTAATCTAAGGCACTCAAAACATGTATTTCCATCAAAATCTGAGAGTTGATTTTTATTCTTTGGATTACAATAATTTCTCTCTTACATATTTTATACCACAGTGTGCGAGAAGTGCCTATTTCACGCATGTAAGCGAAGCGAAGTGTACTAGTGGCATAAAATTGTATACTATACTCGTGCGAGAAACTTTTTCTGATCTCGTGTGATTACAACACTCGCCTTCAGCTCGTGATGCAAACTCACCCTCGCCGCGAAAAAGTTTCATCGCGCTGGTATCGTAATGAGAGAGTAAAAATGGATAAAAATACTGGTGTAATATTTTTCTTGTATACGTTATTTTGAATTCGTTTAAATTGATTAGCAATTTGAACGTTGCCGAAATAATTTAGAGTGGCAGTATCACCTTTAAAGTAACTAGTAACTACTTACGGTAATAATAGAATAAATAAATGCAAATAGGAAAATATGGACTAGTTGCTACCTACCACAAGTTGACCGACCACGATTTCTCATGGCATGCACGGAGAAAAAAAAATGAGTTAGGCATACTCAAAAAGTGGTTGCACGGACTCACTTTTCGTTGGTCCATATAACCACGCACTTATTCGTTGTCTCAACTCCCAAAATGGTTATGGTCACTAAATAAATCATTCTACCAACTCGTTTATAGCCAACTCATAAAATGGGAGTTGTTCCAACTAATCTTTTTTTCTCCGTGTGGAAGTAAACGTCTTACTTCAACCAAATCATTCAGAGGTATACATACCCTGTGACTAGTAAAAAAAAATTCCTAACGTCCCAGGCATTCCTGTTGACTAAAAAAATGTTCTACATGCTGTAATATTAGAGCAGGTAGTGAAATTATTTCGTTTTAATCGTATGTGAAAACTTTTAATGGCTCAAATGATTTCGTTGCGTCAACGTTGTTAAGTTTCTAAGAGATCCTGGAAAAAATACTAACGATAAAAAGTCCAAAACAAATGACGTATTTCACTATGTAGTAAACGCGCTTAAACTGAGAGCATTTTCACTTAACGAGTAAGCAAGATAACGACAAAACTGTTGAACATAGAAGAAATTTAATAAAAATAATTTTTAAAAATAAAAATAACCAAAAATGAAATAATCGCAAAGCGAGCGGCTAGAAGGTTTTTAAACTTAGAATAGTAAAATGTTAATAGCTATAAGTTAGTTTTTAAGCAATATTTGTATAGGGCGTTGCCCGAGATGAATAAATTATACATACATACAAGTTTCTATGTCATGATTTCTCCGAGTTTTTATTTTACGATCCTGTTTGAATGGAAGTTCCTCGATTTTTATAAATCAATAATAACGTTTATCGGAAACCGCTAATACGTCATGGAGGTACGTTAAAAAAATGTGAAAAAGAGCTGCAAAGTTACTCTCGGAAACAGCCAATCAGGAAACAAATAACATTTATGCTTCCTCATAGAGAAAACTGTTTTCGTGAAAAATGTGGATCAGATACAACCCGACTATTGTCACAATTTAAATGAAAATCGTTGAAGCCATTAAATTTATATGGGACTCAATTTTAATATCTTGAAATGGAAAACCGAAGTACCGAAGTGAAAATGTATACATCAATGAGGTTACAAATAAGGTTGGTAGATGTTAATTTATTTCAAGAATAAAAATGGGTATCAAAATCTATAAAATTATTTCCGGAATTTCCCTAACAACTAAAGATGACACATTAATAACACCAAAAATGACAGATCATTCTCTGCCATCTTTGGTGACGACCGAAATAACAGCTAAAACGATGGACCTTTTTTGGTTCAGAGCTCGCGGGTCATTAATTCTTAGTGATGATGTCAAAATGATAGCAAAACGATGACCCAAGCAGTTTGCGGGATTGTCATCTCATTCGTGAAATGATTATAAATAGTAAAAAAAGACGGAGACTGCATCAGGAAAAAAGCTTCGCCATTTCTACCATTATTACGACCGTGATCAACATGGTACACTGAGAAAAAAATATGGTCAGAGTAACCATATTTTTACTATAAACTATGTATCCCAGAGAGGACGACAATGTTTTTATGGTTATCGTAACCAATAAAAATATAGTTATCACATGCCATATTTTCGTAGTTATGTCAACTATTTCTGTATGTTAGTTGCAACTATTCGTTCTTTTACTATTCATAACGTATTTTAAACCATTGTAGAACACTCAGAAAAACGCTTGGTTAGAATTACCAAAAAATTGGTTAAAAATATTATCAAGAAAACTTGGTGGGCACAACCAAGTTATTGACTAACATAACCAAGTTATTCGCTAACCAAGGATTTGGTAAGACAACCAAGTATTTAGTACGCCTAATCAATAACTTGGTTGCGCCTACCAAACTTTTCTTGGTAAAATTTTTAACCAATATTTTAGTAAGCCCAACTAAGCGTTTTTCTCCGTGAACAACAAAGACATATAACATCTATAGTTATTTTCCAGTCATGTTTATTTATTCCTATCATCCTGTATAGTCAATGATTATGATGTCCATAGTTCAACATACTTACTATTGTTGCTAGATTCATAATACTTTTTGTACTATAACACAGACATGGTGGTGTACAGCGAACGCTTCGATGTGGATTTATATACCATGTGAAGTGAGTTCGTGTGAATAGTATGTTTTACATTTATTATGGTCCATACTCACTATCGATTTCGTTGATAAAACGAAGTGTGTATGGCAATAAGTCTTTTGTTTATAATTACAAGTAATATTTAATATTTATATCTTTACTATATTCACTGATAGTAGTGAATATCGAAGAGCGGGATGTCGGCTTAGAGTGACTTTTTTCCCAATACTCACTGACGCCGCTGCTCAGTTGCGAGTCGGACGTGGGAGTTAGACAAAAATCAGAAGTGACAATGATTGAATATTCCACCTTATATAGGGGCCAGATGACAATTCGCTTGCGAGAAAGTCCTATCCCGCTGGACATCTATCGGAAGCGAGGGAACTAGGCAGCGCGTGAGACTTGCATCATGGACGCTTGTAATAATGCATAGTATTCGCTGCAATATTTCATTGTTATATTCAACATCAATTTGTTGTCGGCAAGCGTCCATGATGCAAATCTCACGCACTGCCTAGTTCCCTCGGTTTCGATAGATGGCCAACGGGATAGAACTTTCTCGCGAGCGAATTGTCATCTGGCCCCTATATAAGAGGTGGAATATTCAATCTTCGTCACTTCTTATTTTTGTCTAACTCCGACGTCCGACTCGCAACTGATCAGCGGCAACAGTGAGTATTGGGAAAAAAGTCGTTATAAGCCGATATCCCGCTCTTCTATATTCACTACTATCAGTGAATATGGTAAAAATATAAATATTACATGTAATTATAAACAAAACACTTTTTACCATACACACTTCGTTTTATCAACGAAATCGAATGTGATGGTAGACCATGATAAATATAAAACATACTATTCATAAGAAGTCACTTCACATGGTATATAAAACCACATCCAGTGGCACATGCCGCCCAAAGATGGCGATAGCCAGGAGGAAAGGAGAAGAAGAAGAAGAAATTCACATCCAAGCGTTCGCTCTACTACCATGTCTTTGTTATAATACACAAGAGTATTATGAATCTAGCAACAAATAGTAAATATCTTAAACTACTAACCGATCTCATCATTTACTATACTGGATGATAGGAATAAATAAACATAATTGGAAAATAACAATGAATTTTATATGCCTTTATTGTTCTACAACTGTTCAAAATACTTTATAAATAGTAAAAGAACGAATAGTTGCAACTAAAATAAAGAAATAATTAACATAGCTACGAAATATGGTACATAGTAACTATATTTTTATTGGTTCCAATAACCATACACTGAGAAAAATGCATTGGACAAACACGTCGAATATAGTGAGTTCTACTATACAAATAGTTATTCGTATCATAATTTAGTCGTTGGTTACATTATTTATTGTTGCGGTAACAATAAATCATTACCGTCGTCTCAGGGAAACATATGTTATAGTAAAAGTATGGTATATTTTAAGTAAAAAAGTTAAGTAAAAATATGGTTACTCCGACCATATTTTTCTCTCAGTGTTGATTTCATAAATGTGTTAAATAAATCATAATTTTATTGTTACAGTTTTAACGATAAGTTATAGTATTCTTAAGTGTGGCGCATATTTAGATTCACTATCCAAACTGCATAGTTTCCTTAACTTCACGACAATAGTTCGGTAAACCATATAAAAGCTGATTCAACTATAAAATATGGTTCCACATATTATCAATTTTTTACTATGGTATTATTGTTGGAAATACCATGGTCTTTTTTCTCAGTGTAGGTAAACGATTTCTTATTTTTGCGTCATTATTGCCATCATAAAGCCGTGTGTAAACCATCACCATTTCTGCTTGGGTTCATAAAGGAAGAAACCAAAATTAAACAACATGCTTTCACATACATAGTTACTTTGTTCGATCTCTAGCTAATTACAATAAAGGAATGTGCAAGGTTCTTCGTCGCTGCATTTTTTTTACATTTTGTTACATTGGGAATGTTTGTAGAGGAGCATTAAAAATATTTGCGTCTGCACAGTAATTGACAACTTAAAATCCAATCTTAAAAAAAAACAAATATGCTTCCGGAATTAAATACTGAAGAAAAAACACTCCGACCCCTCAAGTCGTACAATCTGTGATACGCACATGTTGAACAGTTTGCAGTCGGCAGGGGGCTGCTTGGTTGGTCTCTCAAGTGGAGTATATGTTTGGAACATTTCTCTCAAGAGGATTACAGGACTGGATAAGTGAGAGAGTGACATTATCTACATCAAAACCATCGTTGTACGTCGTCGTGTGCCTTGGGGCTTAGACGTCTCATTGCTGTTCTCGTACACTCTTACTTTCATTGTAACATTTAACAAGGCGGTTAATGTGCGTTTCGAGATATGGGTCCGTACAAGCACAGGTTGGATAGCATGCGGTTCTCATCTGATGTTTCTTCAACGTAGTTCGCAAGGTAGTTCGTGACCGCTCGGCCCTCTCGACGATTCATGGTCAGCCATTCGAAAATTCTTTATGGCCATACATTTAATAGTCAGGTAAGACAGCAAACCTCAGAGTACTGGGTTGGTTTCTATCTCTTCGTGCGCGGCCCCCTGCGGGCTTATTCACTTATGCGCTCTCACTTTTGATGATACCTTCACGTATTACCTTTCGCACAGAGAGTTTGTTTCATCCGTACCTTCGTTGATCCTCGCACGAAACACACAGCAAAGTATCTTGTACACACTAATGTTCTCTGGTATGTTTTTGACATGATAATCGGACTTTTATGATAACATCATTTTAATAAATATCTTCTTTATACTAATGCATCTAACATTTAACGCAGGTTTACCACATACGAATTTTGATATGTGAAACGTTACGTATGGTGTTTATTATGATTTCTTTTTCAGTTGAATAAAAAAATAATGCAAAGTATATAAGCTTGCGTATTGATTCCTCATTGTTTTATACCTTTCATACATCTATAAGAAAGTATGTTGATCAATTTTGCATTCCACATAGGGAAAGTTTTAGGGCGACTTTTCATCGCCCTTGTTCTAATTCTTTTTAAATTCGTTTTGTTGGCGAAATGGATGAAAACGGTCGTATCAGTCGAATAAGTTCATCTTCTCGATTTATTCTATCGTTTAAAATAAAACCACTGTCAATAAACAAACAAAAAAACTTGCACAATACTTTCACATTTTTTTTATTCTTGAAAAAGCTACCTATTTTATGTTTTTATTACCTATGTATATTTAATGATTTTGGATTCCTCATAGATGAAACTTTGTGAAATATGAAAAATAGTGAGGAAGCAAATACGCAAGATTTTACTTTGCATCATTTTCTTAAATAAATTTAAGAACTGATGTTTGGCAAAATTCATATGAAGACGAAGTGTTCATATGAATCGAAATATTTTCGATATTTACGAAACTATGTATCGTACATCACTGAATCATATTTCGTTCACATTTCACACAATATGATATACATACAATAAAAAATACAATATTATAGCTTTTCGAAAACTCAAAACGCCATAAAATAGGAATGGGTTTACCGATTACAGCGAAACTCATTACTAAATAATATTGAGTGCACCGGCATGTATGAAAAACTATTTAGCAAAATAGTCGACATTTTACGAAAGTTGGAGTGACCGCGCCCTTTTTTTTTATTTAAAAATACATAAACTTTAGATTTCTGTGTACAACTTATAACAAATGTCAATAATCGAAGAGCTTCACGTGTGCGCCAAAGTTCAGCTGGAAAGCTAGAACGATTCTTGAGTTATACGCGATTGAATTTTCAAGAAGTACACACACATACATCAGACAACTTTCCTCGACGTTTTGAACCATTCTGAGTATCCTGACATAAAAATCTCGAATTACTTTTTCATCATGGAAACAAAGCTTTCTGTATGAAGAAGCAAAATTAGTTCATACAGTTATATTGTATAAAAAAAATATTGTTTGCTTAGTCTGTTCCGATCTTGCAGCTCCTTAAGTATGAGCTGTGGCTTCAATTTGAATGCATCGTATTATTTTTGCAGCTCGACACATCGCTAATCACAATGATATGTAAATGTCGATAGTATGTACGTTGACAGACTAATGCTTCTGTCAATGTTTTCAAAATAATTGTTGCCTGTAAGTAATAAACTGTCACTAAAGCAATAAACAGTGTGCAAATAAACAAACCTGAGAGGTAATAACAACGAATAGAAGCACACAAACATGATAACCGCTATGATGTATACCTGCAATGCTATTCACTTCCGGAAATGGGAGTTTCTCCTATGAAATTGAGCTTATACTGTCAGCAATGTTTATGATTATTTCTCTGATAACCGTAATAAATAATAAGGCTGCAATTATTGTGAAGGAAGGAATATGCCCGATGAAAAGTGCTGCGATTAAATACTTAATGATAAGAATCACTGTATAAGTAATATAGGAGCGATGTAATTAATAAAGTAATGCATATTTATATGGATAATCATTGGAGTGATACGATTTCTCACACTGATATTACAAGTGTAAATAGCTACTGCATCATCAATAGAAGTGAAATAAATTTCACTTTCCAAGGTGTATTTTTGCCCTTCTGTAAATCTTGCGTTTCGCTTTCCTCCAACAAGCGCTCCTATCTAGCACACACATTAGAACGTGAATGAGAAGTAGATCGCAGTACGACCGCGCAGGGCGAGCGTTCGTAAGCCCCAAAGCGATGATTAATATCAGATGATGTAGAGTGGATTTTCGTATGTATAGCCGTGCTCTGTAGAACGACGCCAGTGAAATAGGGTCTCAAGGCACGCTATACTTTTCAGAGTCTTATAGAAAATGCACTTTCTTAGATTTCTTTATTCGGCCTAGGTATATTGAGTGAATAAAACCATTCTGATGCTTATAATATTCATTCACTAGAGAAAGAAGAGTTTGTTAACAGTTAAAAAATCAAGTGTTAAATATGGCGAAATGAACCATTTAGTTATTCTTATTGAATCACAGTTGAGCTAAATAACATTGAATTGTCCCAAATGAAGCTCGAAAACATTTGTTAATAGTTAACAAATCTTATTTAGCTCAACATACATTTAGTAAACTAAATGGTTCTTTTCGCCATATTTAACACTTGATTTGTTGACTGTTAACAATCTCTTCTCTCAGTGTAAGCCAACCGATCGATTGATACACCAAATCAATTCTTATTCGACGCACCGTTGGTTCAACAAAATCGATAGAATCCCACAATGGGCTATTTCTAATTTTTAGAACTAGAAATAGTGTAGCTCTAAAAATAAAAAATAGTCTATAGTGGTTACTGAATTAATTCTTATGAAATTAGTAAAGCGATTAGAGTGAAAAAAAATAATAGATTCGTGTTTGAAATATGAGGCATTCTATATGAAGCGGGCCACCCTGATTTTCAATGTTTATAAAGTGATTTCATAATTTTTTCCAGGGTGTATAGAGTTCCCCGAATACATACGAGCTATTTCAGATTTTTGTTCCCCATAGTTTTTCCACAATAAAATACGGTTTTTAAATTTTTTTTTCCTTTCGCTGCCGATTTAAAACTATCTATGACACAACAAAATTGTTCCGGGATAAAATAGGTTAATTTTCACGCATTTTTTGGCAAAATAATGCCATATCATTTTTTTTTTTTCGTTGAGAGGGACCTTTTTGATTTTATTCAAAATTTCACAGAATTTCCGTCATAATGGTAAAAAACGACGAAAAAATCAATACGATTGATTTACTGAATCATACGCAATTCACATGTTCACATTATGAAGGTATGAATTGATCATCGCACCAATTTCGGCGTAGTTAGTGGACATAATAACGGAAATTCTGTCAAATTTTGAACAAAGTCAAAATTGTCCTTCCCAACGAAAAAAATGGTATGACTTTGTATTGCAAAAAAGCGATTGAAAATGTATTTAGGCTAATTTGGAAATATTTTTATCAAAAAGTATACGTGAAATCCTACATTTTATCTCTGAATAATTTTGTTGTGTCATGGACAGTTTAAAATAAATCCGCAGCAAAATGAAAAAAAAATAAATAAAAATGAAAATAAAGTATTTAATTTTTTTTCATTCCGCTGCGGATTTATTTAAAACTATACATGACACATCAAAATTGTTCAGGGATAAACTGTAGGATTTCACGTATACTTTTTAATAAAAATGTTTCCAAATAGGCCTAGATACATTTTCAATCACTTTTTGGCAATAGAAAGTCATACCATTTGTTTCGTTGGAAAGGACTATTTTAATTTTGGTCATAATTTGGCAGAATTTCCGTTATTATGTCCACTAAATACCGTCATAATGTGAATATGTGAATTGTGTATCATTCAGCAAATAACCGAGCCGTACATTGTGAAGATATCAATTTGCCATCGTGTTGATTTTTTCGTCGTTTTTTTAACATTATGACGGAAATTCTATGAAATTTTGAGTAAAATAAAAATAATCCCTCTCAACGAAAAACGATGATATGGCATTATTTTGCCATGAAATGCCAGAAACTTTATATAGGTTAAATTGAAAATATTTTTATCAAAAATTATACGCGAAACCCTACATTTTATCCCGGAACAATTTTGTTGTGTCATAGATAGTTGTAAATCGGCAGCGAAAGGAAAAAAAATAAAAATAAAAAAGCGTATTTTATTGTGGAAAAACTATGGAGTTAAAAAATCTGAAATAACTTGTATGTGTTCGGCGAACTCGAAATACTCTGAAAAAAAATTATGAACCCACTCTACGAATATTGAAAATCAGGGTGGCCCGCTTCATATGGAATGCCTCATATACGTGCATGAAATGGACAGTGTCCTGTATCTACAGATCCCAACTAAGTACAGATTCAAACCGAGTCACACAACTGCCCATGTGCCATTTTTAGGCTATTATAGGTATTTAATGGATGCATGGAGAAAATGCAGATAAAATGCAGTCTGTGAAATTATGCTCCATGGATGTAGATGAACGTTGGGAATTTATATCAACTGCAGAAAGTATGCATTACTGCTGTATTTGGGTAAATTTATTTATGCTCCTACTATCTTTGGGTGCGTTTATATATATTACTGCTGTATTTGGGTGCATTTATATGTACTTCTGCTATATTTAGATGTATTCATATATATTTCCACTATATTTGGGTGCATTTATAAGTATTCCTGCTATATTTGAGTGTGTTTATACCTATTGCTTCTGTATTTGGGTGCCTTTACAAGTATTGCTCCTGCATTTGGGTGCATCAATATATATTTCTTCTGTATTTGGGTACACTTACCCCAGCAGAATTGTAATCTGGCAAGCCTGATGTTTCATTGGGGTAAAGTTTTCACAATTCGCGTTTGAATCAAAGGCCGCACATTGCCGAAGCAACCCTCCCCAACATTAAAAAATTGAATTCTTTCGATAAATATATTGCCCGTAAAAGAAGTTTTGTTGCGTGATTAGTTACTTTGGTTTTCGATTTTTGGGCTAGTACGTCTACAGATTGATAGAGCAAAAGATTTATTCATAAGAATCCGATATGGCACAAACATCTTATGATACAGTAAAAGACGTCTTTAAGACATTCCTGCGTTATGTGGGAAGACTTTGCTGCTCATTACGAAACCATTTTCGGTACGGTTAGACAGCGAGCAAAGATATTCAAAAAATTCAAAATGCTATTATTTTTTATCCGTCAATGAATCCATATTATGTTGAATTCCAAACCAGGCCGAATAATAGTCTTGTGGGTCCAGTGGACATCAGGTTCACGGTACGATATTTTACACATAATTCCAAAAATTTCAGAAGTCAGAGTAAAAACAATATAAATGCAAAATGCCATAAAATTTATTTCCCTTAACGGATTCATACCAGATTCAATCCTAAGCACTATTCAATGACCGTCGACTTATGATCTAAATTTAAACCCGATATTTTAACAACTGCGATCAGTATCGTGCTGACAAGATACGAACATGAACAAGATACATTCTTAAATAGTACTTTACGATACTAGTACGATAAAACTTTTTCTGACGAGTGCGAGGAACATTTGCAATCACACGAGTTACAAAAACGTTCATCGCACGAGTATCGTACGAAATTTAGTGTGAAAATGGGGATTTATGCGAAGTGTGCGTAAAACAGCATTTCTCGCCCCGAGCGAGATAAACCATTTCATTAACCATGTTTTAGAGTATTTCGAATGTCCTGAGATGAAAATCTCGAAAATAATAATTGCACGAAAAGAAAACTTCCTCTAGGAGGAAGCACAAATGGTCGCCGCCACACAACAGATAGCTATAGTTCAAACATTGAAGTCAACCAAAAATCTGTACTTACGATCCAATATTTAAGGTCATTGCACTTTCACCAATATTTTGAAACTTGCGTAAGAGAATAGTGCGAATTTGTTTCTATTACAATACCTGTTAGTGGCATTTATTTAGTGTCATACAGTCTAACGGATTCACGCTCACATGAATCCCATTCAAGGACATGCGAATTTAATATGCGAATTCGCGGAATGTGTGGAAATACCGGACTCAGACGAATGCTAATACGAATATAGTCCAGACGGCAGAGGGGGTTCTGTGTGCCATTCGAGGTCCGCGAAATATTCTTGATGCAGATTATAGGTTTTGACCTCCTGAACACGATTATATAAGGTGTTTTGCGGAAAACCCGGTCGTTTAGTTATTAATCGCAATTGTTTATTAACAATAGAAATTGTTATTTTTTTGAACTCGGATATTTTTTTTTTGTATAGTCCTGTCAATTCTGAGTCGAAAAGGTCCCATACATTTTTGCTCTACAATCCATAGATTCGGAGCAATAAATTGTTGAAAGTTGCAATTAGACCAAAATTGCTCTTCTTAACAAATTAGTAACTTCGAAAATATAAGTCGTAAAAAAAAATGTAAAGGAACTAATTTTGCCCAATGAACCGAGGAATATGAAAAAATAAATGCGAACACGAGCAGAACAAAAAATAATTATTTATGAAGAGTCGCGAAACGGTATTTTTTCTCTCATAACATACGCATCGAGCGTCGTTATGAGAGAAAAAATACCGTTTCGCGACTCTTCATAAATAATTATTTTTTGTTCTGCTCGTGTTCGCATTTCTTTTTTCATATTCCTCGGTTCATTGGGCAAAATTAGTTCCTTTACATTTTTTTTTACGACTTATATTTTCGAAGCTACTAATTTGTTAAGAAGAGCAATTTTGGTCTAATTGCAACTTTCAACAATTTATTGCTCCAAATCTATGGATTGTAGAGCAAAATTGTATGGGAGCTTTTCGTCTCAGAATTGACAGGACTATACAAAAAAAAATATCCGAGTTCAAAAAAACAACAATTTCTATTGTTAATAAACAATTGCGATTAATAACTAAGCGACCGGGTTTTCCGCAAAACACCTTATATATTCATGTTCAGGAGGTCAAAACCTATCATCTGCATCAAGAATATTTCGCGGACCTCGAATGGCACACAGAACCCCCTCTGGCGTCTGGACTAATACGAATACATATCTTTTTACAGGACCAACAGTGATATCAAAAACGTTTACACAATAAATGTGATCCTGAAATCTAAACTCAATCTTTGGAGAATAAATATTTCTATCAATGAAATGACACATTCAGAATCAAATTTTATTTTGAAACTATTTTTTTTTCTTCAGATAAAATAGTTTTTAATAATATTTAATTTTTAATATGATGATATTCTTTCTTCAGAATCTTATTTACTTGATCTGACACTCGAAAAGACATTCCATTGTGAGCATGGCTCTATGGGTGCTGACTGCATATTAGCTACAGTCTGTGCCAGACATCGTTGTGCTCCGCGCTTCGAGGATTTCGAAACCGCGAGTGGCATTGTTTTGTTCATGAATCCTATTTCCTCTTGTGACCATTCTCACAGTTTCAGGTAGAGAGAGGCGCCAGAGGTAAGATTATCAAGTCGAATAACGAGCGAAACCAGGTTATATAGCATCGCTGTTATTTTCATCGACCCTTTTATGCATAAAAAAATTTTGCTACTGGCGAATTCGCAATACGTGACTTTCTCATCACGTATGTTATTTGCATGAAGATACTGAGGTATGGCTACGAATTACATGGATAAACACTTCGGAATTTGTAAATTGATTGTTATCCACATTACCTGTTATAATTTGTTAACAGCGCGAGGTGGCGTCGCGGGAAAAGAACTTACAATTCACATGTTTCTCCACGGAGAAAAGGGTGCAGTTGTAGGAACTACGGAATTGATACATGCCAACCAACAGACATGGTAAAATATGGCATTAGCAAGTTATTGCGTGTCAGAACCAACCGATTGGTAATGCCAACTAACCGATTGGTAGTGCCAACCAACCGATTGGTAATGCCAACCAAACTACATCTAACGCTCCAAGCATTTAAAGGTTAGTTTTCTCAGCGAAGCCCTTTTCGCCGTGTCCCGTTTTCGTTATTGTGGTTGGCGCGATAGTTTGACTGGTCGGATTTACTTCTCAGTTATTTTACCATTCTAAAAATTACTAAGACGTACTTAGACGTAATTACCTTCTCTTTTTACATAGTTCGTTATTGATGAGAAAGTAAAAACGGATCTGTAATTATCGAAAAAATATTTAAATAATATAAAAACCGAGGCTTGAAAAGATTGGAATTACTGTTAGACATCTAATATATAATTTTAAGCGATGCACATACCTTAAAAATAATATTAATACTTACTGAACGAAAATTGTTAAGAATTTGAGTGTATGCAAAGATATAGAGTGAGCTACTTTCTCTGTCTTTCCCTAACACGGCATAAATGGTTTAGATCAAGACTCCAATGCTTGAATGTACGTCATCTTTGAGTAACAAGTAAGAAAATAGATTTTGCGACGCCTCTTGTCCAAGCCTCTTGGTAAAGCTTTTAAGAATTTCTGTAAGTAGCAAAATATGAATCATTGCGAATTTAAAAAAACACGAAATCTAGGGGCTACAATTATGATACTTCAATACATATTATAAAACGGAATGTTTAGACATTGACAGTCGAAAAGGAACGTAAAAAAGTAGAGGCCCGTAGAGACCTAAAAAAAAAAGACTTTAAATGTTTTGAAAAAGTTAACAAATGCGTTTGCTGATTCGTGAAATCGAATATTTCCAATTAAAATTAGTCATTTTTACGTGATTTCCAAATGATACCTAATGATCGATATTTAAAAATAAAATCGTCAACGACTTGTATTTTTTGTTAACATAAATAACCCGTCATTCTTTGATAATTTTTTAAGTCTCTGGAAATATGTACTTATACATTCAAAAAAGGTTTCATTTTTACCAAACGATAGTCAAAAAAATAGTCCGAATTTTAGTCAGACTTCTAGTTATATCCAGCCCCTTAGGTGAAATAAAAATTGAAGATTAAAAACTTTGCGTCAACTTTTGTTACACGTTCGAGCTGCGTGGCTATTGCACCCCGGGGGCTTCTACCTAATTCTCACTAGCAAACCAAAGTGCTTTACGAGCGAGGACGGTCAACAATTTGGTAACCCTGCACACTCGTACATCATGTAAGACTGTAACTCTGCCTTCGCAGCGTTCGGCCAGCGCTAAAAAATGTGAAACTCGATAATTTTCGAGAATCCTCGAGGACCATAACCATCGGGTGATTTCCGGTCGAGTTGTGATTTCGAAATATCTAATTTTAAGATTATGTATGAAAGGAGCGTTCATATTACATTATGTACACGCCTCTTATTTTTAAACACGTGAATCGTTATGACATTTTAATGCCATAGTAATATATATATATATATATATATATATATATATATATATCGGAGCCAAAGATGTGTAAATATGATATTAACAATATAAAAATATAATAAATAAATAGAGAGAAAGAAGAAATCGATTTGAGCTAGGATTAGTCGTCCGAAAGAAGAGAAAATCCAAGATTTCTATCTCAGTGAGATTAGATGATTGTACAATTTGTACGTGAACACCGGTAGCATCATCGAGATGCGAGTCTACACTATAGTCTACTGTAGTCTATTTTCAACTGTCCGTCGCGAGTTGCGTTGGTCAGTGTAGCGTTGCGGACAGCCGCATGGTTTCTCGACGCTCCAATTACGGGGTTTGCTCGAGCAAAGAGTTGATTGTGCGCGTGTTGATTGTCAGGAGAATACGGCGAGCAAGCTGACCGATTAACTACAGTCACTTCTATAAAGAAATTCGTTCATTGTAATCAGCAAAATTGGTCGGCATCACTGCACTCATGGTGTGACAGCATTGTAACCAGCATTCGAGGCGGCAATATTTTTTTTTCTAACTCCTGTCACCCAGAAAAAGATCTGGTTGATTGAACTAAATCCTATTCATTGTAAATAAATTTTTGTTTTTATATGCTGATTTTATAGCGTCTCTATTTATTTCACAAAACTTATAATGTTTTTATGTAATATTTCTCTTGAGTGGTGAATATATTTCAATCTAATAAATATGTATTTGATTGAAATTCTGACGAGGTGAAAAGAGGTAAAATGCATTTTTCCGCGGATTCCCTGAAATAACCTAATAATTTCCTGCGCGTAACGCGAACGCAACAGCGCTCATTTTTAACCTCTGACTCGTACGCAAGCACAAACTAGTTTCATCATTCTCTAGGAAGGAAAACAGTTTATTCCTGCCCGGTGGGAGTAATGGCGAACGTAATTCATATATGTACTCCCCGTTGACTGAAAATTAGCAATTCTTGCGTCCTTGTTGGAAGAAGGGAATGTGGTTCTTTTTTAGCAAAATTGGGAAAAAAAGGATCGTATGCTACACGGAAGGGAGCGTGACGTTCCCGTTCGGTGATTACTGCCCTCGCCTCACTCGGGCATCATATCCTCGCACTTCCCCCATGGAAAAAAAGTATAGTTAAAAATATACTTTTCAATGTATTGAAAAAGTATATTCTAAGTATACTTGAAATATATCTTTTATATTTATTATGTATTTCAAATACATGCTAAATACATGGGAAGTATATTTCAAGTATATGTGCAATAACTAATTTTTCGTAGAAAAGTATATTTCAGGGGTATATATAACGTACATGTAAAATATATGTAATACTAGGATTTTAACGTGGCTCGCGCGCTGCGCGCGCTCGCGATAGCTTTATATTAAATATACTTTAAATATACTTTTTTTCCATGGGGGATTCTCTCCTTTCTAACATGATATACTATTACGATACTAGTGCGATAAAACTTTTTCAGTCTTCCATCCGAAAAAGTGCACGCCGCGCAAGCTATTGCTTGCGGAAACTGCAGTTTCCAGACATCGTATTGAAAAGTTTCGCTCAACACTCGAAAGAAAAAACATTTTTTAATTCGTGTGATTGTAGTACTCGTCTTCGGCACGTACCATAAACCCACATTCACCAAAAAAAAGTATTTACTCCCCAGTGTTGAAGTGTGCTATTACTTCACTCGGTGTGGTAATAGACGTATTACACGAAGCGTGCGTAAAACCCCTATTTTCACACTTTGTAAAGTAAAATTTCGTAGAATACGCAACGGAAAATCTTTTTCTGTCCTCGTATCGTAATATACTATTTCTGACGAATGTTGCAATCAGACGAGGTAAGGATATCCTTACCAGAAACGCAAGGGGCCTGAGGAGGCTTGGTTTTCTGGCGAGATATATATATGCGTGGAAAAATATGGCAACGCCGTCATTAGCGACAATAGCGCGACTATAGTGGTTGCAGAGTGCACGGAGAAAACGGGTTAATTGAGAAAACCAACCTTTAAATGCTCGGAGCGTTAGGTGTAGTTTGGTTGGCATTACCAATCGGTTGGTTGACATCAATCGGTTAGTTGGCGTTACCAATCGGTTGGTTGACATCTATCGGTCAGTTGGCATTACCAATCGGTTGGTTCTGATACTCTATAACTTACTAATGCCATATTCTACCATGCCTGTTGGTTGGCACGTATCAATTCCGTGGTTCCTACAACTACACCTTTTTCTCCATGTGTAGCATCTTGCGATCGGAAAATTCATAATTTGTAACGTATAACGATCCGAGGTTATGTAGATTGTTGAAATCTCATTTTCTCTCGGCATGAATCTTTCTAAGTGGGGCGCGGAGTTTTTTTTTCAAAAAGATGCCACTGCGAATAGAAAAAATGTGCAGAAACTGTAAAATCTGCGAAGAAACAAAAAAAGAGAAACGATAGATCCACCGGCACGTTAGCCGTTCAAATAACGCGGTATTCGTATATTGAGCATGATGGGGGTGCGGGATTGCCACATTTTCTCCGGTGACACGATTGAAGGCTTGAACGCTATGAATAACCCAAATGTATTTTATTGTTCGACCGTCGAGCCAATATCTTCTTTAACCAATATTTTCGAAAGAAATTAGTCTACATTATGTTCGTTTTTTATTCAGGTCTATCAGAAATTGCTTGAGAAAATGGATTTATTCACGAGTTTCGGCCCGGTTGCCCTATCTCATCCGTGTTGAATTACCCAATTTTGAGAATAAATTTCTTGAAAACGAGACTGTAAACTCAATTTTGAAAGACGGCTATAGATAAAACTAACTTTTCTGTACTCTGTGTAAAAATTTCATCAAAATTGAACAGAAACGACTTTTGGTGAGGATATTCTTAAGAAAACCTTTATCGCACAAGTATCATATGAAATTTTATTTCGCAAGGGGTGAAAATGGGAATTTATGCACGTGAAACGTGCGTTTCTTGCACGAAGTGAAATAAAGTACTATTACTCCACTCGGTATGATATTGGGCATTTTACGTACGTTTCGCGTGCTAGAAACCGCTGTTTTGTACGATATAGATCTTGCTGTCCGATATTTTCTTATGCTACTTGCAGTGTTCAAAATGATCCGATATTTTTAGTTAAAGCTATATATTGCTAATATATAAGATATTTTGGGGGTCTCATTTTATTTCCGAGTTTTAGGCGGACTTAACCCAACTTGCCCGTGCTCTGCCCAGCCCCTGTTTCCCCACATTTTCTTATGTTACTTACTGCTTGTGAAACGAATGTAGCGATGCAACATATAATTTTAAAAAGTTGCAGTAGGACTAATTAATCAGAATCTATTTATCGTTGTCAACACCACATTTTTAACTGTAATTTCTTATAGAAACTACATTTTCGCCTCTATCGTGGCGTTTTTAGTAATTTCCAATGGTGACTCGAAGTATACAATTTATAGGTTTTTCTATCAAACGATGGCGTTTAAAACAGGATTTTATAAATAGAATATAAGAAGATATGCTTCAATGCCAACGACTACAATACTTGGCGTGACTATGGCCTATGATCATATTTTTTTAGCATGATCCAAGAACATCCTGCTGTATTATTCAGCTATTTCTTGAGGCACTGTAATTTCCTTTCATTTTTCATCGAACAATCTTGTGAGATAGGAAAAGATAAAGGTGAATCAGATGACTGAATACAGTCAATGCTTTGAAACAAAGAAACTATGGAGACTCGTTATATTTCGCTACAGAATCAGATAGGAGGAAGTGGAATTATGAATGTGACTATAGAAATCGATCGGGTAAATAATGGTGCTTCAGTTCGCTATAACCCAATTTCATTTTTTGATTAATCAAACCGAAGATAACCTTATTCGGGCGTTGTACACTATTTAGCAAACTCGGGATGAAAAAAGAAGTAGTTGTGGCAATTATTTCCATCTATACTGCGCAGCATATTAATCAATGAAAACAAATCGGTCTCGTAATCCCAACTATTTGCAATTAGTAGTGACAAATAGTATGTAGGAGTAATGACTCAGTTCCTGTAACTATCGCAGTCCTGTCCAATGCTAATGATTGGTTGCACCGACAGAGCGGCGAGTTGAGGTTATCATACCAACTGGTTGCTGCTCTTAACGCTAAACTACTAACGAAGTTGTAGTTCCTGTGCACCGCTAGAAAAACTTTCCTTGATTCAAAGAAATTTCATTAAAATCCCAACCTATGAAACATTTCTTTGAAATCAGTGAAATAATATACTTAAGCTAATATTATATTTTCTTTGAATGATCAAAAATTCAATGAAATGTAGTGACATTTAATTAACGACAATTTTTCTTGAACTAAGCAATCATTTTTCATTGCGTTCAAGGGAATTGTTTTCGAGACACTAGAAGAAAAACGTAACCTATAAAATGACAAGTCGTTAAAGAAATCAAAGCACGGGAGACGTTGCTTTAGAAAAATGTTTTTCCATGCAACACTAGATGCAAAAAGGTTAAGGAAATAATTTATTTCAATAAACACCAATACCTGCCTATCTGTTTTTGTCGATTTTTCGCAACTAATGACTCAATGCGAGTGACGCGATTGCGCTAACCGTTGGCGGTGCGTGTGTCGTCAAGGAAATTGTTTCTTTGAATTAGTAAAACCATTTCTTTGAAATTCAAATGTATCATTTCATTGAAAGCAAAGAAACATTTCCGTAAAGTCAAGAAAAAAAGTTCGATCCACCTGTTTCTTTGTAATCAATGAAATCTTTTTTCTCGGTGTAACCAACAGAGCTATGTTAACTACTTCAGCTAGTTGTCTCAATCGACTGGTTAGCTTTAACAACAACTTTTTCCTTTCTCATAGAGGAAGATTGGTTTTCATGACAAAAAAATTGCGTGATTTTCATGTCAGGTCAGTCGGAATTGTTCGAAATATCGATAAAAGTGGTTTCGGAAAAATGACCGTATGTATGTGTGTATGCAGGGCTTTTAAATTTCAATCACCTATAATTCAGGAACCGTTCAACCAATTAAGCTAAAATTTGTCACACAGGTGAAGCTGCAGCCCTTCTTTGACTGTTGAAATTTTTCACGAATTGTGGGCAGAAATTTTAGCTTGACAGTATTTTGAATTTTTTCATAAAGGGATGTCCGGGCTCTGACTTTCGCAAAATTAGCAATATTTTGCTAAATTATTCTCCATACATACATAAGGTACTCTTAATGTTGTTTGGTATTGAATTTGACCGAAAGCGAAAAAGCGATTCGGATTTTATAGAGTTTTGGAATTTTCGAAAAATTCACCTTGTTGTCTTAACTTTATCAGAACATGGGACAACGAACTCAAATTTTATTCATCAAATCGGTACTATCCCGAGTAGAAATTCTGATACTGGCGGAACAAGGGCGTTATCAGGTAGGCCGTAGTTCCTTATCAGGCATTGTCAAGGCAACCAGACCAGGCCCGCTGTGAAAACGTAACGTTGTGGTTGATACGGCCGTGACCTCAGTCGTGTTCAGGCCAAGATCAGGGAGACTGTTAAGGCCGTGATTGGGGTACTGTTCAGGCCATAATCGGGAAAATTACTCAGACCGTGATCAGGATACCTGTTCGAGCCGCGATCAGGCTCGAGTAAGGCTCCGACCTGGAATTGTCCAGGCAGGCAATTCATAAATGAATTAAAACGCGTGTTATATTTTTGTTTTCTTTATTACTTTAAGTTTTTCAATTTAAACAAACTTTCATAAAACATTTAATGTTAAAGAAATATATATTCTTTTTGTACTTCTGGCCTTCACTATGCTCTTTTTCAGAGATGGCGCTGGGGCTAATACAGAATGATGAATACGTATCTAATCCGGACCTTGTACACGGAGAAAAAAAAGTAGTTGGACAAACCAATAAATGGGTTCCGACAACCACTCGAAAGAGTTGAAATAGCGTCACTACTGTATGGGTTATGACAACTACTCAGTGGGTTATGACAACTACTCGTTGGTTATACGAACCGCTGTGGTTGGTTATAGGAACTCGCTGTTGGTTGCGCCACCTATTGTATTGGTGAAAACAGCACTGCGATTGGTTACAGGAGCGAGTTAGTTGCTGCAACTATTCAGCGGTACAGCATATGCTGGAGATGGTTCTCCCAACTACTTTTTTCTTTCAGTGTACGGCTTCCTGACCAAAGTTGATAATGTGTATGTAATCAGGGCCGCGTACGGCTTCCTGACCAAATTATGCACACTAGATGGCGCTTGGGTATAATCAGGTACCTTTCTCCCCACCAAATCAGGTCTTCGTAAGGCATTCCACAGAAAGGCAAGCCTTAAGATAACCCGTTGGGGCCTGACTAGTCCTCAGGCAGCCGTAATAGAATTTCTACTCGGGATTCTGCGATGATTACAGTACATAGTTTCGGCATAATCTGTAATATAGTTCACATTTATCAGAAGTTTACCTTGTACTTGTACTAAATAAAGCTACCAAGTACAACTTCCTCATTATTTTTCATTTTTTTTTAAACTTCCTCTATGGAATACAAAATCAATTAACATACTTCCTCATGAGGGTATGTAAGAAACCAAAAATAAGGAGGAAGCAATTTGCGAAGTTCTACTTTTTTCTTTCAGTGTCCCTACAGAAATCGTATTGATATGTTTGTTTGAAACAGAAACCGATAATATTGATTTGAATTATATAAATTCTGTTACGTTGACCATTAAGTAAATGTATTTATTCAGATACTCGGGTGATAAGATTTTACGTATACATGAACTGGGATTCATTTAAATCATATACCCGAGCAGAAATTAATTAAAAATGCCTGAAGTACCATCAGGTCCGGATGAGGCATCGGTCAGGCATGCCTGTTCAGGCTAACCTAATAAGGCCCTGGTCCTGTCCGGATCATGTATCCGTATAATATTTCAAAACTGGCTGGCCTGAAATATTCCCCATCAAGCCGGGATCAGGCACCGACCGGGAATTCCTGATCCGGTTAGTTAAGTGAGGTCCCGACCCCGTCCGGATTATGTTTAGGTACAACATTTCCAATACGGTTGGACTGAAGTTTTCCATAGCATGCCAGGATCAGGCATCGGTCAGTCACGCCTGGTTGGGCTAGCCAGATGCGGCCCTGCTTTTGGCCAGAATATTACACAATTATTGATGTATAAGGGGAACAGCATGTATTTTCTCAGCGACTGCGTCACTTATATCCAAAATCATCATTTTGCGATCGATTGATTCTATCGTAAACATTTTTCGACGTTGCACGGAGAGAAATTTATATGTCATGACAACATAAAACGGTGAGAACAAAAATCGTTACGTTAGGCTGACAACTCAGTTTTGCTATGCTGATAAATCTTTTGTTCGGCTGACAAATCTTTTTGCTGGGCTGACCAATTTTTTGTGTCATCCTAACAAAACGATTTTTGGTGTCACCGTTTCTTGTTGTCATGACACAGAAATTTCTCTCCGTGTGCGTTTTTTTACGCGTCACAGTTTAAAAATTGACGAGTCGTATGGATATATGTACATACATTTTCCGCGACCATGTATGGTACCAGAATAAACTTCCAATAATTAAACTGGCGTTATACGTTTTATATATATTGGATCCTTTCATTTTTTACTATGGACCCGATCAGAAGCCTGATCGTGGCCGAATAGGGAGTCTGATAACGCTCGGATTTGTAGCCTGATCGCGGCCAAATCAGAAATGGCGTTACATGCCATATCAGGACCCGATAGAGCCGCCTTATCCGTGCACGATTACTAATTAAGGAAAACCCGATGAGGCCCGGACCTCAGCCAGAACAAATTTCTGCTCGGGTACATTTTATTTTAATCAAATGCGTGATGAAATTATTTTTTTTACGTCTCTGCCGCACCGAAAGCGTGTATTTTTCTTTCCTCGCCTTTTAACGTAAAATCGTATGCAATACTCGGGAGGGAAACATTTTCTCAGCTCGTGTGAATGCGGCACTCGCCTTCGGCTCGTCCTGCAAACTCACACTCGCGAGAAATGTATTTTCCCTCTCTCGGGCCGCAATATACTATTCCCGACTTCAATTTTTAATAAACGTCGTTTCGTGCGCGTAACATAGGAGAAAAATTCTTCATTCCTAATTTATATTCAGTACCCATGCGCAGTCCAGTTTCATTACTCCCGAGGGAGGAAAAATGCTCTTGACTCCCGGCGGAAGTAATAAAAACCGTACTGATACGCCATCATATTGCGACGCAGAATGGAACATGATTTTCACCTCATCGATTGCTCAACGTACTTTACCCTTTACGAAAATCATAAACCCTCGTAAATCCATCTGGCGTGGCATAATATACTATTGTTTCTTAAATTTTTAACGAAACATTGTAGCCTGTAACAAATTTTTTCAAAAATTCATCTTTATTTCTTTTTCATTACTATAAAATTATTGTAAAAAGAGAATGACAAAGTTTATATCGTAACAATGTCAAAATTTTTATAGCAAATTATTATTATTATTTTTTTTTTTGTCGTAGAAAGTACAAAATGCGTTTAAAAATTAAAATGACTATCATTTAATGCAAATACAAAAAAATATATATATTTCGTAAAATAAAATCCTACATTCATAGGCAGTTATTTTTCAATTTTTGGTAACTTTAGAAATTAATAAAATTTTATATGTAAAACTTTCTCAGTCGCAACAAAAATTATACAGGACAAAAACAAAAAAAATATTTGAAACTCCGTTATTGACATAAAAAAACTCTATTAATTTTATTAATCGGAAAAAAGTCATACATATGTGGTCAATCGTTGGTACGTCGACTGGCTATAGGCCTGGTATCATCTTGCGCTGGACCGCATTTCACCTTTATTTTCACCAACTCATCGTGTGAAGATGCAGTCTTTAGTTACTGCTTGAAACGAAAGAAATCGTGAAGGCCTCTTTTGCAGCTGTAGCGGGAGTAGCTTCAAGCAACGCTTCAGCATCTTCAGCTGTCTACGATGGAAAACTTGAATCGAACGCGCTTCTTCCAGAACATTAGCCGTACAATTCCTTGCCGTGGAGATATGACGCTAACAAAAAGTAACGGTCGAGCAAGCGTTCCTCAGCCCTTTGCGCACTTTGTTTGCAACAAAAATTAATTGCACTCCCATTCCAGTCGGGCGACCGCAGTCGACGATAATCAACGTGGCGCTCGGAGTTAGTCACGGAGCCGTGCAAAAGCCGAAACTGTGCTTCTCAGTTTAAAGTTTCGTTTTTTTTCTTTTTAATTTACAAAGGCATCTCTCGTGAATCGCTGCCAAGTTCTTCCACAAAGGAATGAGGAACGCAGTCTTCAACACTCGACAGTCTTAATCGCGTCCACTTATTTATGTTGTTTCTTTCTTTTATAATTTTCTACACGTAATAATAGTTAACAATTTACTAACTTTTTTAATAGAAGACGATTTTGTCCCGTTGTTCTATTTTCTCGTAGGCACTTCTGTGTTATGCCACACGCAAGACTATTCATTGATACAATTTATAGAATAAGGATTGACAATATATATTTTTTTAACTCCAATAATGTATTATATTATTCATGTTTTAAGCGTATAATACATTTTTAACATTAATTTCCATTCTTTTGTAATTGCCTGAATTCGTATACTAATAAGCTTCCGACGGAAAAAGCAAAACAAACCTAATAATGAATGAATTAGTGATGGTAATAAAAGGCAACGGAATAAAGCAGAAAAAAAATCTCTTGATAGAAGTTTGAAGAGGTTGATCGGAAATGAAAGAAAAAATACTATTGATATGGATGAATGGGCGTTTTTCACGCCCGAATACTTTGAAGTATTAAGACGTGCGTGCCTGCAGATTCGCTTTTTATTCACTGGTCAATATCTCGCCGCTGTCTGTCTTTGCCGTATTAAGAATGCCGAACCCTGGCCCGATCAATGCGTCGAGATAACACGGAAGAAGTTAGGATGAAAAATAAATAAAAAGCATGTAGAAATTTCATGGAAGAAAATAAAAGAGCAGAAAGTAAAAACTCGTTTGCAGTGTCGATGATTATCGCAGGTTCTTCTTTTCTTCATTCGTCTTTCTTTTCTTTTCCTTTGTACACTCCCCCTTTTCTACACCCCCGGTAAATAAGATATGTCAAAAACTGCTTGACCCTATATATTTCAAGGCATAAAAGTAAATCAACCCTTGTTGATGGCGTTTTTAGTTTCATCGCACAATAAATGTCAGTAGCGAGAAAATAACGAGTGAACTGCGTGTACTATATTATGTGGGAACATCTCCTGAGGTAGTTTGAGCCCTTTAACTTTCAATGTCTAATTGCTTTTCTAAGTATCTTGTTTAATGTCAATTTAAAAAAAATTGTAGAAAAAAATGACAGTATAATTCCGTAAAAAAATATATCCCACATTTTTATTTAATAAGAAAAGGAAAACGGATTCTCGAGGCAATATTTCTAAGTGACGTTTTTATAAAGTTCCTCTATTTTTATTCAGAAATGTGTCTAACACTACTTTTTTTCTGTTATGCTCTGGTTGGACAAGACTTATTACAACTTTTTTAATTTTACACAGATAAAAATAGCAACGAAACCGTTTAAGAAAAACTGCAAAACCAGATTTTTTAACACCATATTCTGGCGATCTTTTTACATCCAACAAATTCAAGGACCCGCCTACATATTTTTTAAAGTGTTTACGTGGTTATAAAATGTTACGTCTGATTCATAGCTGATTGTTTCCAAACTTCTTATTTCCGTGAAAAATATCGTGAATATTATAGTAACACAAAGTAATTTTTATCAATGAGAACGATCTGGAGGCCTTGTTAAAGCCTCATTGACGTGACTACAGCAGTACCAGCCGCTGCACTGTACATAGCGTACGCGAACTTAAAGGAAAGACTGTGATTTCTTCATAACAGCAATAGCTAAGGGGGTGAGAAATTAATTTAAAAAAGCAGACGCAGAATTAATGGAAGTTGCGAAAGAAAATAATAAGAATGAATACGGAAGAAACCAGGGAATGATACAAGAAGGAAACAGTGTTGTTGGTTATCGCAAACTCTTTATTCTCGAGCATTTATTTTTTCTCATTCTTTTAGATATATTTTTATCCCTTTCTGCTTTGTCTTCTTTTCGTACGTTTTATCAAACCCAACAATTATTCTTAGGCCAATGAACCACAACTGACTGGGCCCCTTAGAATGATATCAGCTCTTTTCACATAATTCCGTGTTTTTTGCAATTAAAAGTAATAGCAAAAATATGCAATGTATCGAAAAAAAAAACCCGCTAGCCAATATATGAATCAGATGTTAGTTAGAAGAATGACTTATTGCTAAAAATGAAAAAAGTACGTTTATCACTTTTGGCTTCCTCAAGAAGATTTATTTATGATTCGTTACTTTATTGTTATTTCTTTAATTTCTTTTTATCAATCAAGTCTCAGATTGCGGACAAACACATTAGAACGCAGCTAGTCTTATACTGAAGAAAAAAATCCTATTAGTTGCTGTTAGACCGCTGCAGATCGTCAATTTGTTTCTCGACTCTATCGACCTTGTTTAATAAAAACTTATGTTTGTTTCAAATTTCAAGCCTATATTTAAAAAAAAAGTAGGAGCTAAAGCGTGTCAAGACATTTTGTAAAAAAATTAAACATAGCGTGAGCACAGAACGGTTTAATAGATTTTGATCAAATTTAATACTGGTCATTGGTTCATGATAGTCCAACTTTATACAAGATTTTAAACCGATATCTAAAAAAATGTGGTAGTTAGAACGCATGCAGATCTTTTTAAAAAAATTGAAAATTACTTAAAAACTGAATGACTGCATGTATTTTGTTAAAAATTGGATCAAATAAATGGACTTGTCTCCACAACACGTAGTACAAATTTGAGCTTAGTATCTGAAACCGTTCTCAAGTTCTGAGGTAAAATGATGCGCACATACACACACACACACTGTTTGGAAAAAAAAATCCAGCAAAACAAAGCTTCTTGAGGAAGCAAAAAAAAATAACGCCTAGCTGTTTCAAATGTTTATTGTTATTTTTTGGCAAAAGTCATTTTTTTAAGCTAACCGTTGATTTTTAGTGAGGAAAATGAGGCCTTAACCGTTAAAAATGTAAAAATGATCGTAAAATTACAGTTGATTTTGTCTGGCTTCCAATTTTGTTGCAGCTTTGCTAATATTATAGAAATGAAGAGTGTCAATGGGAAAAATCGGGAGGTCCGTTTGAGAGCCCGCTAACGGACATATCAGTCGTAGGCCCAGAATAGAAGAAGTAGCTACGTATGTTGGAACAAGCCATGGGAGCCTTCCTAGTGGCACAGCAGCAGCAGCCGTAGCAGCAGAGCAGAGACTGGGCCGGAAGAGTGGGGAGCTCATATAAGACCCGTAGCCAAAGGCCTCTCCCAGTGACCAGTCCCGACACGAAAACCCATCAGCAAAGCTTCTTCGGTCTCCTCTCACGCTGCTACTGCACAACAAACATACTTTTTGCCCTGTCGCGGCCAATACTTTGATGGTGAAGGCGTTTTTTAAATAAATTCGCTAAGTAGATCCGTTCGTCAAGGACATCAACGACCTGCAGAATGGGATCGTCTCAAGCTATCTCGTTCTTCCTAGTCTTTCTCGCTGCTCACGGTAAGTCTTTTTTTTCTAAATCTAAATTAAATTATTCGATAGATTTGAGAAAATACTAAATTCCGTGTGTTATATTGTTTTTATTATATATCACAAACTTCGTTTTGTATTGTCAAAAGTTTATCAATGTGGAGATTTAAGCGGGGTATTATTCAAGCAGTGTTTCGAATTGTGCTACGCGTTTATTCTTATCCAAACAGAGGTCGTGTTCACCAAAAACACGTGTTTTATTTTTTAATTTAATTTCGCCGATATATGTAAATGTAAATCACCACCAGGTTTTGCAAAGAAATAGCTTTCATTCGTATTCATAGAATTCAGTGGTTACTCCTGTAACATTCTACAAACGTGAAATAAATATTGACTAGGTTGTTGTGTCATTCGATTTACAATTTCAACTTGGTTTTTTTTTGTCAATCATAAACTGTGAATTCTATTATTCTATTTTCCCTTAATAGTGGGTACCGGTTATCTGCAATTGTCAATTATGCGCTTCCGGATTTTCTTTAACTCTAATTACGTCGGAAAAATAGTAATTATTTATATTAATCAATTCTTTGTTTTTTATATAAAACACATTTAGATGAAAGTTGATTTTATAACCCACTAAATTATGCACCTGCCTGTTAAAAAAAAAATTGTTGAACATTTCACCCTTTTCTGGAATAAATCAATGTAAAAAAGGAATTAGAAACAAATCCCCTTTTTAGTTTTACCCTGTAAATGCGTTTTATATTTCATAAAATTTTGATGTACCATGTGTTTATTAAGGGATTGCATTCTTAGTCAATTGTAATAATCAAGAGACGAATAAAGGGGCTAAACTATTTATAAAGATAATTGAGGTTTTTATATTCGATGAAAAAGCGGATTTCATAAAGTGCTATCGGTTGTTGTTTTACTATTTATTGTCCATTTTATTTGTCGAAGACATTATAGAATTTGTTGGGTTTTGCAAAGTCTAATTTTAAGTGATATTATTACATTCATCTTCATTATAATTTTCTATTCCATTCTTCATTTAAAAGAGGAAAGTAAAAATATTTACCTTTACGTCGGCTCTCTAAATTTTCCGAACATTTGACAAGTTTTCTCAATCTTTATGAATCACACAAATTTCAATGACTACTTTTATTATCGTCAATTTATATTGACGTAGAATGCTATGAAATATTTTTATTCATTGCATGACTACCGAATGTTCCAACTTTTCTTCGTTAATTATTTTGTAAAAGATAGAAAAGTATATGAATCTTTACTACTATGTTAGAGAACCTATGATTAATTTTGGAAAAAGATATTTACAATGACTACAATGCAACAGACGGGCAATTTCCATTTTAGTTTAATAATACGTTATTAAAAATAATGATATTCTCACAATTAACACTAATTAACACTTCATTCATTGTATTAGCAGACTATGTTTTTTTTTCCTGGGTGCGTGAGACACCTGTCTCTTGTTTTTTTTATACTCTCGATCATGCGCATCTTCAAAAAAAAAAAACAATGGCGGACGTGGCCCCGACGCTGACGAGTTTCACACATCTTGCGAGCACACTTTCTCCCGTGTCCCAGCACGAGTGAAAATATGAAAGTAGCTCAACTGCCGGTTCGCTCATTCACTCACTCTCTCTCATCTCTTATCTTGCTCGTTCTCACCTTCAACGAGCTAGTGCGCGAGCTCCGCGTGATAGCACTCACCGACTACCTTCATTCTGACTTGCGTGCGTAACCAGGGTGGTATTTCCAGTTCGTTCGATAATAGGACAATTAGTAATTTTTCCCTTATGGAGCCTACGAGCAACTGTTGCATTTCCTCCATTATATGCCTTCATAAATTGGATGTTCGTTTTGATTTATTAACGATAATCGTACACTTGGCAAATATTGTGTTACATCATGCGAAAATGTGTCTACGCTCATGATTTAAATTGATTCTCAACTTCATCGCAAATTAGACCAACTTTGACATCGTAACGCATATTAAATCATATTTATAGCTTTATCGTAAAATATAGAATTCATAGCTTGTTCAAGTTTAAGTATGTTTTTTTGGCTTTCAATTCTTTCTTCAAATGTCACAGAAATCAAGACAAATTCAGTGTGCCAAAAATCATTAACCCTTTACGATAGCTGGACTCATTTTCTAGCTAATAACGTTTTAATGGACAATTCATTACAACGTAAAAATTGTTCTCAATTATGACTGTCAAACATAAAATAACTCGAAATTCAAGATTTCTCTTTAAAGATAAACGTATGCGCTATGAATAAAAAAATTATATATGAAAATGAAGATACTGTATAGAAAGTTTTTTTTGCAGATTTCACGTACATTAAATTTAATATACAAGTATGGTGTAATATAAAATATTGATAAAATGAATATGACACACTTTATAACAGCCGTCATCAACATATAAGTAATTTAATATTACATCATACCTGTATATAAAATTTTATTTTATACGTGGTATGAGAAGAAAAAAAAATCCTGTACAGTATATTAATTTTCAAAATATTTAAAAAAGTGAATGTGTTACTTGCTACATGCAACAATACATACCGCCTGTAACTGCAGTTAATTCGATCGGAACTAAAATATACCGGTATCGGTATGAAGTCGGAGATCTAATCATCGGCGGATTAAGAGTGCTGTGTGAGTGGTACTCTCACCTGGAAACTTTTACTTTAGATTCTGCAGCGTGCGTTTGCTTACGTGGTAGCCGCAGCTTTGCTCTGTATCTGTAGCTAGATACCGGAAATCGGTAATAGCCTGTAAAAGACACATAATAAAAACCGAAATGCAAGAAAGTCGAAACTGCCGGTGCGGCTGTATTGGAGAGATTGCAGCCTCACAAACGGCCCCGAGGCGATGGCTATGCCGGCGGTCGCTGCTGAACAATTTTATCGTTCAGGAGACGCGGGAGCGTTGCACTTTACGGAAGGAATCGAAGGCGGGGTCGGGCCTTACCTGCACGTTCGGAAACATGGCATTTCTATTTAAGCCTTTCTTTTCTCCTATTCCCAACATTTTTTATGCATCTCTATTGCCGTTAAGACACTTTCCTACATACTCGATTTTTTTAGGGTTGTAGACATCCATTATTCAATTAGTTAACCATTTATCGTAAAATCGACTGCAAAATAATTATTTCCCAACAATTGCCTGCAGATAAAACTATGTTAACATTTTTTAGTATTCGGTGAATGAAAAAAGTTTCACATTATACTTTATTGGATATGATCTTTTTTATGACCCACATTTTCAAAGTATTTTTATTGCTATTAAGACACTTTCGTATTCACCCAATGTTTTTGAGGGTTGTAAACATCCATTATTCAATTAGTTAACCATTTATTGTAAAATTGACTGCAAAATAATAATTTCTGAACAATTTTCTGTTGGTTTTATAAAAGTATGTTCAAATTTTTTAGTACTCAGTGAATGAAAAAACTACCACATAAAACTTTATTGGATATTGATCTTCATTGCCGTTATTTATAAGAACAAAAATATTTTTAATAAGAATCGCAAAATCGTACTGAGATATTATAATTGTAAGATGGCTTATGACATAAATTTATATTTTATAAAGCATTTACCGCTAACAATTTTGGTCCGAAAATAAAAGGAATCTTTCTGTATTCTTCGATCAATATCTTATTGCACATATTTTATTTCTCCAAATTGTTATGTTTCAAAACCGTTTCACTATCGAACCGATTTATTTTGAATTGCACAAGTAATTAGTTCAATAAAAATTTGTTCGAGAATGTTGCTTCTTTTCGACACAACAAAATAAAAATCAAAAACAAATATCAAACAGATTAGTAAGTGAATACATTCGAATGGCTAAAATTTTTTAAAATATATATTTTCAAATACCATTAAAAATTAACTTTAATAACACTTTCTCGTATATTCCATTTTTTATCTTATTAATTTTATACTTCGTATAGAATACTTTAGATATTGTGATTCAATTAATAATTCGATTGTATATTGATACCGGAAGGTATCGCATATTTAGTAAAGTCCAGAAAATAGATTCTCGTAAATACTCCAGGAACTGAAATCACGTCCTTCAATTCGCAAAAAGTTGAAACTATTTTACTACCGTTCATGAACCCAAAAGCGATGGCTAAATTAGTTAGCGTAGGAAAAGCCGTTGGTCTGTATACACAGACGATATATATACGCCTGTAGTACATACCGGATCGTCGCCAAGTACACATTGGTATAGTGAGACATACTGAGGGTACTTCACGACAAACAGGGTGAGGTCTCCTAGACGTTATGTAAGGCCCAGCCGAGCGTTTAGTTAGACAGCGCTTCACAGTGGCTTACTTTCCCTTCCTTTACGACTCCGCAAACGAGCTCTACACGTACGTAGTAACAGGTATCGGTCTCTAACTGTACCTAGCCACTGCACAGACGTCATAGACCGGCATGAGAATCGCGTTCATGCTAGACCTCACCGGTATCCCGCTATACAATCCCATTCGGCGCCACCTTCTCATGTTTACATTCGCGAGAGAAAATGTTGTGGAAAGATATAGAAAGGTACTATATAAGCGGTGAGACTTAAAACAATGCATTTTCAGGCAATATTTGTTATATCAGCGAATTAATAATTGAATTAGTATGAATATTCGTATTTTTTATTAAATTTTACTTTAATGAAATCGGGGATGAAATAACCGATATTGGCAACAAAGTGTGTTCCACTTTTTTTCTATTCATTTTTCAAAAGTCGTATAGAAAATTATTGTGTGTTAAAAAAAGTCTCCAGATCCACATGTAGCAAATTGTAAATATTTTGTATTATTTCATAATAGGACTTTTTTTTTGTCTGATTAAAACACCGTTACAAATAATCAATCACGTGACATCTTTCTTACGATTTTTGTTGCTAATAAAAAAATACTATACTTTTATGTCTGAAATACGTAGAATTTTGCCTTAACCTTCTTCTAAACGAGTCAGACCCAGAAGAATTATAATTTTAAAGCAGCGAGACTGGAAAATTATATTTTTACTCCCGACTGGCCGCAGGGCAAGAAAAAATGGGAGTATGTGTTTCCCTGGCATGGCGCGAATATGCATATTTCTATTAGTATAATGTTCTCTAAAACGGTTAAAGATGTCTTAACAGGATTTACTGTACCAGTTCTGTGTACCGATTCATGTGTCTTAAAAATGCGTTCAAACAAATAGCCTGATTGAATGTTTGAATATATCGAAATGTCACAAGATGGCCACCATTATTGTGTGTTCTGTAACTCACTTTATGGCGCTTATTTTGAAGTATTAGCATTACTTTAAAAACGATGTAATAAAGATAATTTTATAAAAATTAAAAAAAGTCCCGTTTGAAAAAATTAGTGCAATTAATAAATAATTAAATTCCACTTTAATTAAGGGATAAAATAACCGATAGTGGTAATAAAGTATGTTCCATTTTTTTTTAAATCGTTTAAACATTATTGAGTGTTTAAAAAAATCTCCAGATCTAAATGTAGCAAATTGTAGAAGGACGTTCATTTTTTTAGTGTTTAGAACATATTTTGTATTATTCCATAATAGGACCTGGGGAATTTTTTCGCCTGATAAAAACATCGTTACAAACAAACCATCACTTCACATCATCGATACGATTTTCATTGCCAATAATAAAATGCGATACTTTTATGTCCGAAATACGTAGAACATCGCCTTAATCCTCTTCTGAACAAGTCGAATACAGAAATATACTTTTTAACCAGCGAGACTGAAGGACTATATTTTTCAGCAGAGTTTTTTTTATCGAATAAAATCAATTATTCATCTTTTTTTAACAATCGTGTTTCTATTCACTTTTACTATGTTTAAAGGATGCCTCTACCGATACAGCCAACAAAGTTTGTTTTATTTTTTGCATCCATGTAAAATTTTATATCGAAAATCCTCAATCGTATGAACGAATATCCAGATTTGTATCTAACAAATTGTAGGGTTTTTTTTTTGTTTTAATCTAATTTACTACATATTTACTATCTTTTAAAACATGACGTGGAACTTAAGGTGCCTTCCATTTCTTATGCAACAGCAAAAATATAATACGCTATTTTGTCTGAAATCGATAGAGCCTCACTTTGATCCTTCTCTAAAAAAAATCAATGGCTTTTTTGTGATCAGACGTTGGCTTCTCCTCTAAGGACTGAAAGTAAGAATAAAGAAAATAAAATTAAAGTTCTTCAATTTAACGTAAACTGCTCGTCATGCTAGTGTATTTTAATAAATAATGAATCAACATTCATTTTTTAAGTTTCAATTCATTAGCTAAAACGAACTATTATTCAGAAAGAAAAAAAGCATTCCAAAACATTAATTCCAGTGATTGAATAATTTATTATTTATGGGGCGATAGAATCTACTTAACATCTGAACTTTAACTTTCATCAAGCATACATTCTTCATCTCTTCCTCTTATTTTAATGAATGAACGACTCGATGATTGATTCGCGACGTCACGCTGAAAATTCCAAGTCCGAATAGTTATCATTATTATTGTTAGGTAACATTCTCACGTTGAGCTGAGATACTTTTGTTTTTTTGCGTGTATCAATGTCTTCGACCGCCCGAGGCTGTCTCCCGGCAATCTTATTGTCGCGCACGAGTTGCCGCGAGCAGTCGTGCTTAATCGATTAACGGTGCATCCGAGCGTAATCGGCTTAGGTCGAGAGCCTCGCGGGCGGAGGTTTCAGGGTCTCAAGGCTCATTCAACGATGAAAACGAAATTGATCGCGGCTATTTGCAACTTTTTTTATTTTCTCAACATGAACAAAAAAATAAAATGCCTGCTTTTCTTTCATCGTTGCAGGATCATTGTCGATACCTTCGACAGTAATCCACTCGACAGTTTAATGCGTTTCATCTTAAAACGAATACCTCCGACGCGGATTATAAACCACCCAGTACTATCGAATTTACTTTATTTGCTTATTTGTTCCACAAATAATTTGAGATCTCCATATTTTTTTCTAAATATTCATACAAATATTTAAAAAATGTGCAAATATATTGTTAAAAACAACAACAAAAAATAACTTTTCTAAGCAGGTTCGTTAAAAAAATGTCATAAAAAGAAAAGTTATGGCCCATTTCTTTGATTTTCGTGTCATATTTTGATGAATTTTTGTGAGGACCTTTTGTAATTTTCTATTGAACATAATGTTTTTGTACATTTTCTATTAATATGGTAGGATATTCTGCAAAATGAATCTAGGCAAAAATGGCCGAGGAAAAAAGGCCGATAGAAAAAAAAAGACCGCTAAAAAAAGGTTGATTTTGGAATCCCTTTCTAAAAAGGAAAAGTTAATATATTTTTCTAATGGGGGGCTACGCTCCGGACCCCAAGATATGGACCAAAACTCCACTAGGCGTGCAAGCTCTACCTAGAAATTATTTAGTGGCTCCAGTTGGCCACTAAATAACCTAAAGAACTTACAGAAGAGAATAAAGAGCAACCTAAAGAACCTAAAAGAACCTAAAAAACCTAACGAACCTAAAGAAAACCTAAAATAACCCTAAAGAACACAAAGAAAACGTGAAGAACCGAAAACAAATTTTTCAGTTTCTTTTTTTCGTGGACTTTTCTCCCAGCCATATTTTCCTCGGCCATTTTTACTACGGCTCTCTTTACCTGATACCTTTTTCATCGGCGTTTTTTCCATCGGCCTTTTTTCCAACAGCCTTTTTTTCGCCGGCCATTTTTACCTTATACCGAATTACCTACTATACCAATTCGTTATGGATTTAATTCGAATAATATGTGGCTTTCTAACCAAAGATACAATGCAGATAAATGCCTTCCTTTTCCTTCCAATACAAAATATCCTTACATTTTTTTCGAGACTTATTGTTTCTATTATTACCAACATAACAACACAAACTCGATTTGAAAGATTTTAAAAGTCATTCCGTAGAATATTTTTAATGCATTTATGTAATATTTTTTTAATAGAATGTGTAATTATAATAAAAAATATTTTCCAATACACTTAGAATCAGATTAATGGCCATTGCATTCTGATTGTTCAATTACCTTGCTATTAGAAAAGTTGTGAATACTGTCGACAAAACTTCATTAGATACAAATAATTTTGATACTAAATATTCTGATATTTAAAAAACAGCTATTGCTTTAACTATTACTATCGTAATAACGCGGCGTGCAGTTTTTTTTTATGTTTAAGTAATTCCATTCTATTTTTAATGCAGTTACGCAATATTTTTTTATAAAACGTGCAATTATGGTAAAAAGCACTTTCCAATATACTTAAAAACATATTAATGACAGTTGCATTCCGATTGTTCGATTATCTTACAATTAGAAAGGTTACAAATACTTTCGACAAAGCTTCATTACTTCCTCACGACGTTACAACCGACTACTCCATTTCATAATGATCTCGAATAACCGTACAGAATCGTGCATGGAAGTAAACGTTAAAACGAGTCACGTTCTACAAGCCTAACCCGTTAATTCCGTCCCTCCCTCAGTACAGTCGTACTCTAAAGTTAGCAGCGTATTTTGCAGATACTTTCATTCGTAGATTGGCTTGGAGATCTATTATTTATCTGACAATAGACTCAACTGTATTTCTTGATTACGACTGTACATTAACACACTTGAGAATACAGGAGAACAATGAATATTTCTCAGGGTAAATATGATAATGGATTGGGTATTGTTATGCTGCACGATTCGATCGTTCATTTTGTGAGTGGAGTCTGACGATTATTCCAGTGTATGGCATATGGGACTCATATATTAGTGTTCTAGTATAACTGCAAATAAAAAATTGTTCAAAGGTAATAGTGACTTATAGAGACAGACAGATAGAGACAGACAGCTGTTATAAAGAGATATTCAACTTTTTAAAATAAGAGCTAATAAAAAATGTTGCAATTGTTGTAACAAAAACTTGTGTCCACAAACGGCCACAGATACTTTTGATAATATTACAGCAAAATGCTTGTTTATTTTCAGTTTAACAAATTATTTTTTACCTTTTTTGTGAAACTAGAAATTTACCGCTTTTTCTGCAACAATACCAACAAAATTCTGTAGACTTGCACCATTAAAATTAGATATGGGTTTCTCTTCAATCCTGAAAGAGTTATTCTTAAATGATTTTTTAGTACTGCTACGTGAATTATTTAACTGAAAAAAGTCCCGTTCGACATTATTTAACCGCATTCACCACGTAAATTTTTTGATGAACATATTGTTTATAACAAAAATGTTTGCTAAGCCTAAGGACGTTGCGTTATTTTATCTCAATTAAACAATAATATTTTCTATTAATAATCATCTATTATTATTTGTTTATTATATTCTGAAATGGTATGATATTCTGAAAAATAATGTGAATACAATAATTTATGCTATCAGTAAAGAAATAATGGTGGTTTTAAAAGTTATTAAAATATAATTTAGTTTTTAATATGCATCATTTGTTCAAACAACGAAGACATATACTCGATGCCTTGGAAAATAAATAGAGGTTCACAGTCCTACATTTTCTTTTTCACAAGTTTTCTTCTTCAAAAGTTCAAACGTTATTTAAAAGCATTATAAGTTGTTATGAGATAACATAAACATAAATTGAACAGCAATTTTTATTTCGAAAAGTGATAGAGGCTTACAAGTCTGCTCAATCGGTGCTTCAGTTGCATGTATTATTGTACACGTGACCCAATACGACGGTGCACGTACATGTGCACAGAAACATCAAGTCAGACTTGGAACTGAGACCGTTACGATATTCCTGTGTTTAGTCACTATTCACAGAACTGACGTGTACAACATATAGGCATTCGTATGTTGTATCTCTTTCAGAGTCTTATGCGCGTTTAAAGTCCCGTCGTTATTTTATCACCCAGTAGAAATTGAGGGTGCGTGATTGAACGCAGCAGAGACTTTCAACAACTATTTCTCACGGAATTTGAATGCTAGACGATTTAATTGTAGACATCCGAATAGTAGTATGACTATTAACCTTTCGTTGAATATTTTTTTCGCGATACTTTGCTTTCGGAAATTTTTCCTCAATCAGTTTTTCGTCTAGAAGCATTTACAAATATTATGACTTGATTAGGGCAATATCCTAGCAACAATCTCGACCAAATTTTTGTCTCATACACATTTCTAGAATATCTGTAATTTTATTGGGCCGTTATAAAAAATTCTATGTAATGTATAATACTAACGTGATAATAATCGATAATACAGAAAATATTATTTATTCCCGAAAACCGAATATTATTAATATTAAACGTTACAAAAATTTGATGTATGTGGCGATAGCCGTATGTTATCTAAACACACTGAGAGAAATTGAGATGACCTGGTAACTATTCAGTGATAATTGTATTTTATTAGTCGAGGTGACTATTTTCTTAGTAACATTAACTCTCTTTACTGTTAACATAACTACGAAAATAGTCACTTGGACTAATAAAATATAATTATCACTGAATAGTTACCAGGACCATCTCAATTTCTCTCAGTGCATGTATAAAATTGAAATGTTGACAGTTGAACTTAGCGGGATTATAACAAATCAATTATATTCGAAGGATGTAAAAACGATAAGTTTCAATTTTTATCTTAAAAATGACAAATAAAAATTTATCTAGAAAATAAATTAGTACAAGCTATAGAGAGAGGTGATGTAAATGACCTAAACAAATTGGAGGGTCTTGACCGACTGATTTGAAGATACTGCCGAGAGAAACGTTACATTTTTGGTGCTATTGAACATATCAGGCGAAAGATCATGCGGAGTAATAAGTGAACCACAATTTATTGTATAGAACGTACAGTCTAGCACAAAATTGACTCGCACCGATGTAAAAAAGGCGGTAATTTATTTAATAAAGGTTATTTTCTTATCACTAGGTATTTAAAAAGATTTTTCTATTATTTTCTGAAGAGATTTCGTTACCGAGTAATGACGGAAAGAGCCTAGCTATACTGATTGAGCTGGAATTTTTTTTTTATCGCCATTCATAGAATAATGAATAATAAATCTTGAATGGTTAAACGCTTTCCTCATCAACATCTTGAAGCTGTGCATAAAGTTGCATATTTTTTTACTTTTTTTTCTCACGCAATTTCCTTATTAGTCAGAGAGAGTGTCTGACCGGATGCATGCGTCGAGAATTTTCATGGTAATTTCTCAAAGAATTAATAAGCTATGGGTTTTCATTATTTCGTATTCCTCATCCAGAAATAGCCTTTTATAGGTATCTCGGCATAGTAACGGAGCGTGCATGGTCAGACGCACTGGACGATATCCCACAAGAAATTTCACGGGAGCTTTGCACGCGATTCATTTCTATTATCCACTCTCACTAAACGCTTCATAAAGATATTAACTCTTCTCTCCAAACACATCTCTTCATAACCAGATGAGATTGTCCTGGGTTGATAAAACGGCAAAGAGATTTTTGTTACCGATAATTAAAAAAATGGGTTTCTCTTCAACCCTAAAAAAGTTATACTATAGAAAAAAAAATCCTGTTCGACAGTATTTACGCATTCACCACATAAATTGTTTCATGAACATATTGTTTATAACAAAAATGTTTGCTAAGCCTAAGAACGTTGCGTTATTTTGTCTCAATTAAAAAACAAGGTTTTCTATTAGCAATCATCTATTATTGCTTATGGTACTTTACAAGAAATCTATGTGAAAAATAATTGTTTCATAAAATGTTTCCACATTTACTCATCAATATGGTATGGTATTCTGAAAAATAGTGTGAATAAAATAATTTATGCTATCAGTAAAGTAATAAAGATGGTTTTAAAAGTTATGGGTGGTTAAAACTTTGTATATAGATATTCTGATCTATAAATCGGAGGAGGATTGGGACTCTGCAGGGAGTGTAGATCCAAGGGTCACAAGTCAAGGCTAAACCGAACATTGACTTTCACTCTGCGTTCTTGTGCTAGTCCTCCCGATCTCGTTCCTTTAGCTGGGACCGTGTTCTCCAAAACCTTCCCATACCATACATTGTTAAAAATATTTAAGATAGAATTACTACCCAGTGCAGGAAGCTCTTTTACATAAACGGGTATAGGAAAATTACTACACGAGTATAACGTAAAATTGATGTACAATTCTGCTAAATTCGTTACGAAAGTCGTATTAATTGATGTACAGGCTGCTAAATTCGTTACAGAAGGCGTATTAATTAATGCACAGTATACTAAATACGGCATAGGAGACGTGTTTTTAATGTGATTTAAATTTAATTTTGCAACACCCTCGTCTAATGTTAAAAATATTTAAGGTGAAATTACTACACATATGCAGGAAAATCTTTTACAAAAACGGGTATATAAATTTATTACAAGAGTATAACGTAAAATGAATGTACATTTTTGCTAAATTCGTTACAAAAGTCGTCTTTTTAATATAAGTTACATTCAATTTTACCACACGTAAATTTCATTTTCTTTTTGTTCGTATATTAAATTCAATTTTCTACACAATGCAATACATTAAATTACTATACATTTTAAGAATTTTCCAAATATTTTTCACAGTGTAACTGATAACCCATCATTATTCTTAAGTATTATGCAAAAAAACGTGTACCTTGTAATTAATATTAATTGTATACACTTCTTCAGCTCATTGGAAACAATCAATATTAAAACAATCTCCCTCCATAGTAACCAGGATATCATAATATTTATTCATATGTAATCCATCGATGTGAAATCGAATTGCTATGCAGACCGTTAGAAGCTGCGTATTGTAGGCGGGGGAAGGAGGTCGATGTATTCCTCGTCGTTGGCGTAACTGTCGTCGGGCGATAGTATTACATTGCGAATCTCGAATGCGGTTGTCCTTCTAGAATTCACAAGACGCAACAGAAACAACGATTTCACTTGTCTCTTTCCCATATGCTCAGTGAAAGATACAATTACCGCATAATAACACGCATAATAACAAGCATATCGGTTAATTGTTATTTGAATTATTATTTTTAGCAAAAAGTTTCAGGAAAAAAATGGATAATAATTTTTTCGATACTCCAATTTTAAGTGATTATATAATCAAATATTGTAATTCAAAATTATAGAAATTCGGGCCTTGCACATTGCTACCTTATTATTTTTCACCTTTCACAGAAACCACCGTTATAAGGAAGTATATTTCGCTTCCATATAACGGAAATTTTTTAAAGGAGCTAAATAATCAGCAAGCAATATGCAAATGTCTTGCATATTGCTTGCTGATTATTTAGCTCCTTTAAAAAATTGCAAGACATTTGCATATTGCTGTTGCTATTGTTTAATAAATTGTAAAAACTCGATTTTTTTAAATTGAAATCAACAAAATTATTAAAAATTGACCGAATCTTTTGAAAATTGTTTAACTACAATATTTTTATGTCAGTACAACAAGATTCAGATCAATTTCTCACGTTATTTGCGTTATTACGTGTATGGTTAAAATTATAGCTTGTTTCGTCTATTATTTCAAATGCCAAAGATGCTAGATATTGAAAAATGAGAAGTACCGTAGAATAATTCCTCTACCGATCTTTATAGAATTGTAAATAGGGTTAGCGGACCCGAGCGCTTCAGTGTCCGTACCCGATTTTTTATTTGACATTTGACATAAACAAAAAACTTCAATGCATGAACTTGGTCCCAAACCCAGTGGGTCTGAAGATATCGCCAACCAATCTCAGCGCGAATAAAGCGATGTCAATGGTTTCGATGAAATCTCATTACTCATGAGCTTACAAGAAGAGAATCAAAAATTAGGATTCAAATAATCACAGCTTAAATGAGTTACAGTAGCAACGACAATTTGCTAAAAACTTTTTAATTTCATAAAATCCGAATGCTAAATTACTATGTATCCTGATCGGAAAATCTCGAATTTTTTTTTTTTTTATAGGAGCAAAGCTGAGTAAGTAAAAAAAGTTAATTATGCATGGATTTTCATGCATTACTATTATTGTTGTACTATAATCCTCCCCTAATAAGTTCACGAAATTTTATCGAAACCATTGTCATCGTTTTATTCGTGCGGTGTCGTCAGCCATACTGAGATCGGGGCGAAATTCATACAGTGAAATTTTTTGTTTACCTCAAATCGTCAAAACCGATATACAGGGACACGGGCGCTATAAAGCCCGTATCCGCCCTCTCTTGAGGAGGCTTCTACACTTCACACTAGGCAAATGAATGCTACATTTTTAGAAGCATTTCTACAATTTCTGGTGTTTAAATCAAATGTTTTGAAGCTTTACTTACGTATCAGCATTAGTTCTTAATATACAAATACGTTCACAGCTGTGATTTGAACAGTTAATTGATTGATATCTGCAAATTTCCCATGTCATGATTTTTTATCCAGTTTTTTGAAAGTGTCTAAACCATAATATAAGTCCGATTATAACGAGCAATAACTAATTTTGTATGGTGAAAAATTCTTTATTGATTGACCGTGCAGATTTTTAATGATATTTGTAGTTCTAAACATAGAACCATTTAATTATCCTGTCCTAACCTAACAACGGACATACAAATGGCTGTAACTTTTGAACAACTAATACTATAAAAAATCTGGACGGCCAAACGATTAAGGATCTCCCGATAATCAAAATGAGCCATTGCGCGTCATATTTCGACTATTATTAAAGCTCATCCTTTTGAAAAACTGCACGAAAAAACATGACATCGGGCATAGGTCAGTCGATTTTCTATTCGAATCACTGCTGTGAATGTACTTATATATTACAACTGATTCTGCTACGTGAATAGTCCTCGGAACTCTCAATTGAGCCACCAGAAATTATAAAGACAGTTTAATAAATTTAGCACTGATTCGACTAGTCTGGAGCGCAGAAGCCTCCTTATAATCTGTCTGTTCCTTTCTTTAAATGTTCATGAGTAACGAATACAAAATTCATTGACGTTGGTTTATTCGTCTTGTGAATGATCGGCGGTGTTATCAGACACACTGGGATTGGGACCAAGTGCGCCCGTATGGAAATAAATAGAGGTGAAATATACGCCGAAAATAGATAGGAAAACTATAAAATTTATAAGTTGCATATATTCTGGATATATGCCATAAATGAAAAATATATGAAACATGTATGTCCAATATGCAACATTTTGGCGCATTTCCTACATAAGGCATATATGTAAGTTGTATGTGTTATATATGCAAAAAATATAAATTAGATATATTCTTTGTGCATCTTAAACTATACAAAAGATATCTAATGGATATATCGCTTTTATACTTCAGGATATATCCATTATATATGGAAGCCACATATAAAAAACCAATAATTATAAAATAATTAATTGCAGTAATTGAATTCGACTTATCTTGGACTTCCAATCAGAGGGCATTCAGAGTTATTTTGTTAATTAGTAAATATTAATCGCTGAAACATTTTTTTGCCGTGGATGGGAATCGAACCTGGATCGTCTGGGTCTCTAATGGGCGCTTTTTAGCTCACTCGGCCATTGATACCTTGAGAGACTGATATTTTCATTGTCTATTTGAAGTATATTAAAAGTAAAAAGACGTCAAGACTACATTCATTTATATTATTGAGACAGAAATATTCAAAATGCAATAACCGTAGGCCGATTATCCTGAAGGATCAAAATGTAATGAACTTTGAGGGATACTGAAAAATTTAGTTAAGGGTCGGTCACCCATCCATCTACTGACCATCGAGGAACTTAGAAAAATTTGGGTATGGGCGGTGAGCCATCTCAGTCGTTACTCGGAAATATATGACACTGATGTTTAAAATATACTTTGCAGTCAAGTTAGATATACGGGACATACATACATCATACATTCGATATGATAATGCATAGCATACATAAATAATATATTTCTTATTTTTTAAATATATTTTGTAGTACAGCAATATATATTTTACAATATATGTTTCATATATTAACGAAATATTTACATAATACATACGAATTATATAAGATTTGGTTGTTACATATATTTTACAGTTAGGCGACATATATTGAACATATATGTACAATACATTGGTGACATATATGCGAGATATATAATAATTATACAACGTTTTGGCGACATATATGCCACCCATATAAAATATATGTTGCATATATTTTTGGCATATATTCCACATACATATATTTCCATACGGGCGTGCATTGAAATTTTTTGTTTATTTCAAATGCCAGCGGGCGCTAAAACACCCGAGTTCGCTAATTCTAGTATTTATAAAATGTGTGAAGAACATATTTTATAAAAGAATTGAAACGATAAAAAAATGTGATTTATTTGCAGGCCTCCATGCCCAGAAACAACAGCAAGAAGACCCCTGCCAGACGAAAGTACGAGTAGTCGGTGACATAGATTACTGCGATCGTTACTGGGAATGTGTAAACGGACGCCCCGAGCTCTTCGACTGCCCGAACGGTCTCGTTTTCGCCGGTAAGCATCGCGGTGTCACCGAAGGATGTGACTATCCCTGGCGAGCGAATTACTGCGACGGTAAACGTCAGGCCAATCCTCCCATTGGCGCTGAACATTGCGACTGGCTGTACGGCATATTCGGTCACGAAACATCGTGCACCAGGTATTGGACCTGTTGGAACGGTACTGCTACCGAACAACTCTGTATCGGTGGACTTCTCTACAACGAGAGGGCGCGATCCTGCGATTGGCCCGAGAATGTCGAGGGTTGCCAAAAGCATCGTAAGTTTCAATTGTTTATTATTCCCATGAAAAAAATAAACGTACAGAATATGCCTAAATATAATTAAGCAACTCAGCATACGTACCGGCAGCAAAATTTTACACCCAGAGAAATCAGTTTGATGAGTTTCTTTTAATCAAATACGGGATTTATTTCAAATTAATAAAATTTCATTTCGATCAAATAAAACTTACTGGAAATCAATACGATTTATTTGAATGAAATAAATTCTATTTGATCAAAATACAATCCTATTATGCTAGCATTTGAAGAAGAATTTTTTTTAATGGCTGGCCTAATAGCATTTTATTTCCATCAAATAGGATTTATTGTATGCAAATTAATTGTATTAATTTTAAAGAAAATTTCATTTATTTGATTTAAAAAAACCCATGAGACCGATTTTTCTGGGTGTGATATTTTGAAATGGATGTTGTGAATATCGTGTAGCTACAACTATTTCGACTAATGTTCCAATACATTTTCTATATAGTATATCACAAGCATTTAAATTTCATTTATATTTTGTAGCCCAAAGTTCTACATATCAATTGTGATTAATTTATTTGGGAAATGCAACTTAATCCATTTTTAACGCATTGTTTAATATATTTTTTTCATCAATTTTAATATACAAGTCACTTTACCAATTTGTATTTAAGTTCATGCATTATTTTAACCATTTAATATCATTCTTGGTAAGCTTATTTTTTTCATCTTTGATGTACTAACACAGTCAAGTTTAATAATGAAAAAATTTGGACAATATACTCCAACTTACCGTATATTTTATTGCTATTATTTTATCCTTATTTGTGAATTTTAACTTAATTCATTGAATTAATTCCTGATTATATCCTTGGTCAATTCGTTTGCCAATTTCTTTTTTTTTTTTTTTGGTAAAGATGGTTTAGTAATACAGTATCGTAGTATTTAAGTTATTCAATAGAACGAGTTTCTTGCCGGCTTACGAGGAAGTCCTTCCCCAAATTCCTCGACATATTCCACTCTCACTTTCTAATCGGAATTTTTAAATGCGTCGTGTTTGCTAACCTCTGACTCTTGAGGATCCCCAACCATTTCTCTTCCTAATGCCATACTTACATCGTCGAGTGCCGATTATAGAGTTTCACTTTCGAGAGATAGGGTATTCCAAAAGTTACTCTCACTGTCTTTGAATAGATTCGAATAAATTCCTGCGTATATAGACAGGCATAGAGCGTGACTATTCAGGTTGTATTTTGAAGATTTGATCTTCGAGTGTTGTCAGATTAAATCTTTCTGTTTTTTTTTCTTTGTATGAGAAGTTTCTTTTATATTCTTTCTCTTTACGTCCAGAGAAATCGGTTTATTGTGTTTATCTAAATTAAATACGGAATTATTTTGAATAAAAAATCATTGGTTTATAAATTGTATTGGTTTCAAATAAAACAGCCTCACATTAAATACATTTAGTAATTCAAATTTCTATATCCTTTTTTTTTATCAAATAAGGTTCATTGAATTTTTAGAAATGTTATTTGATTCAAATACATTTTATTTGAATCATATACCGGATCTATTTGATACAAATTAAATCTTATTACGTCGGCATTTGAAGATGTCAATTTATTCAATATCTTGCCTAGTAAAATTAATATTGTTTGTTTTATATTTCATTCAAAATAAAAAAGAAAATGTATACGATTCGAATAGATTCCATATTTGATTCGAATAAATCTGTTAGATCTATTTCACTGCGTCTAACGTTAATTTTGGCTGTAAGAAAAATATTATTATTTATTTTGTATTTATTGTTTATGTGGCAAAAGTGTCGGATTGATGATTGTAAATCTTAACTCCACCCATTATCTGCCTTCTATCTCGCCACGTACGATAGGATGGGAGTCACTGCCCTTCTCGACAAAGCAACGAGCAGCCGAGGCGTTCCTATTAACATTCACACACGTCCCCGACGCGCCTTCCTCTCTATCTCATTTACTTACGTATACTTATTATCATTATTTGTCCTCCCAGACACCCGATTGTCCTACACACCTCTATCCCGCTGTACATTCGTGGAATCTAGCTGCTTCTACAATACGACTTGGGATTCATTAAAGGAATCGTTCATTCTTTTTGTACATGTCTGCTGCGGGAAGTTACTGCGAATTGTGCCTTTGCCTATCTCGTAGCATCGCGTAAGATCTTGCAAGTGGGCCTGTTTAATTAATTTTCATAAATACATTACTTATACTTCCATCTGTACATTTTCATTCCCATCTGTACTCCAATGATTAACACATAATGTGCATAGAAAAAAATTAAATTCTACTTTTTTGGTGATCAATGTTGCCTATGATTTGCAAAATTTTTTTTTCAAAGCAATAGAGATACACCAAAATGTATTCTAAATAATATACACTATTTTGAAAAAGGTAAATTTACTGTGAAAAGTAATATGAAATTTACAAAACTGGTATGTGAAATAATGATTAGTATAACATTCACTGTAAAATCAGCATTAGTAGAGGAAATTTATGGACGTGAAGATTAAATTTTCAAATATTTAAATGAAAATTACAAACCTTCTGCAGTAATCTAGTTATTATGTGACCAAAATTGTAAAAATTCAGTTAATTTCTTAACATTAGTTAACCAATTTGTAAATTCCCATACAGAACTTCTCTATGTGTATAAAAATTAGTACTTCATCATCACGGAATTTTTCAAGATGTTAATTTTTATGCGTCTCGGGAATTAAAATATTGAACTTGAATAATGAATTTTCATTTGTACTTTTCTATTTAAATCTCTAGTATAGTAAATTTTCTTAACAGTGTAACTTGGATTGTAATTTTTCAAATGCAATTTAAAAAAATTAAGGTTGATAATTTTTCTCTGACTAATTCCTTTTGTCAGGATCTTGAAATAGAAAAGCTATGAAACTTATTTATTCCTTGAATAAACAATTTTTTCATAGAAGTAATTATCGGTAATTTATAATTCTTATTGATTATTTTTATTAAAGACTAATTAATATTTCTATATTCTTTTCAGCTCTTTGTAATGACGATGCGAACGGCAATGTTCCCTTGGGAAAATCGTGCAACCGTTATTGGCAGTGCCAGGGTGGTTACCCCCGTCTTCAAAGATGTCCAGCGATGCTCGTATTCGACAGAAGATCTTTGAGATGCGTCGTGCCACCAACGGAGGACTGTGACGTACCTACGACACCACCAACTCTCGAAGGAGATCTTCCTGATGGACGCAATGAACAGGAACCCGAAGAGGAAAATCTTCCCCCCGGTGTTCCCCCATTACCAGCTGGCGCTGTACCCATTGCTCTGAGGTCAAGACCCAGAAACTAGATATATTTCATTTTTATATCGCAAAACGATAATACACAAAAGAACGAGCTATAAAACCCTAAGGGAAAACAAAAATTATTTTCAAAAATTTTCAAACAGATTTACCTTTAAGACTAAAACTAAATCAACTCAACATATTTTACATACAAGACTCACGCACGAGACTGAACTTTTTTTCGCATTTACAAATCCGACCGTTCATTTTTGGTATTGAATTTTTATTTTCTTGAATTCATTCTTATTTTTAATTTTTTGTCTGTTTATTGAAAAACCTAGCAATCATGATATAATCATGAAATTCCATGGTTCGAAAGTAAAATATGTGGTATTATCGTTGAGCACTTATATTAATATCGTAGCTCCCGAAACGCCAAAGTTGCGTTTTCATGCACTCCTTGTGTGTCCCTTTCCATCCTCGATCAAATTGTAAATACTCCCGAAAAAACTCCCCGTTTCAAACCCTATTCCCTACTACATGTGAGATTTATCGTAATACGAATTTATATTATTGTTTGTATTGTAGATTTCGTGGAATAAAGTCTACGTTGTATATTTTTTATACGTACGCGCGATTGCACAGTAATTATTGTTCAAACTACAATACACCTCACCCGATGTTATTATATACTTTTATGACAATTAAGTATTGGTGTAAATAAGTTTAATGAAATAGAATTATGATTTAAAATCAATTATTTTTTATTGATTTTTAAATGCACTTTTTCCAGGCCGAACATTCTTCTTCTTCATAAACTTTCATGTCTTATACCATGAATGGTGATTTAGAAAAATACTCAAGTACAAAATTGATTCTCAGTTGTCACACCGTTTGCCATACTGATTTGCATTAGGCAAATTGATTTAAAAATATCCGCCATTTGAAAAAGATACGTTCGCCTTGAAAAGAAAAAAATATGGAATATATCTTTGGTATTATAAACTTTCTCAAATGGCGTAACAAGTCAAATAACATCTTCGAAAAACTGGAGACTTATGAAAATATTCGAATACAAAGCAAATGAACCGCTATATTTTTTTAACTTTTTCAGTTGTGAATTCTTTCGTTTAAGGTATATTTTTTTACATTGATACTTTATACTTTGAGGTAGTGACAAAAACCTAAACCAAAAGTCGTCCCATGCATTTCTAAAAATGATTTTGACTATATTTTAATCCGGTCATCATATCAAAGTCTATAAAACATAATAGTGATGAAGAAGAGTTCGATAAAATAAGAAATCTTATTTACCGTCGCAAAACCTATTTTTATAGGTATATTACAAAAAAATTCACAGATTTCGAGACAGATTTTTCTATTTTGAATGGGTTTTTTATCAATTAAATTGTTATTTATATGCTTCACGGTGAACACTGAAACGTGTTGTTGTTGCATGCTTCGTATATGGTTTACATATAAATCTTGCCGAGGTAAGTATAAATATCTCGACCGAGAGCATTTTTTTTACAAATGTATAGATAACATACTCACAAATGTGTTTGCTGTTTTTAAATTAAGTTCTTAAAATGATGATTCGGTGGTGGTTGTAGGTTACGATATGGTTCTATGAGAAAAAAAATTGGCCTCTCAGGCACGGGTTATCAAAGGGTCAGTTTGATCCAGGGTAACATCCGAGAGTTAAAAATATATCCAATTAATTATTCATACACTGTAAAAAAAATCTACTTGAAATTTAATGTACAAGTACTGGAATTTTTTATGCATAAACTGATACACTAAATTTAATATATATAAATGTGATGTAAAATTAATGTATTCCCTGGCGGACCTGTCCGACCGAAAGTTCACTGAAAATCGACCGAAAATTTTACTGCAGTTGACACATTTTTTTGGTATGGCTAGGTCAACATACGCTCAACTATAAGATAGTTGACCACTATTCGTTTTAGGCTGCAAAACTTTGTGGGTCGATATGCGGTTAACATTCGATAGATTGATCAATATTTAACCGAACTCTCTAAATAATCTTAGTCGAAATAAGGTCAACTATCAAATGCTTGACCAAAAATCAACTCAATCTAGCATAATCATTTGAGTCGATTTATTGTCATTTCTCGAAAGTGAAATGAGAAGTAGACCTTAAATTAACCGAACGGAGCCCATCCGATTTAATCGACAATCGGTCGTGTTCTTAAAAATCGACCGTAAACTGTCCCGATGCACTAAGTTGAATATCAGTCGACTAACGATAAGTAGACCTTAAATTAACTGAACAGAGTACATCCGATTTAGTCGATAGTACACTGTAAAAAATTTTTGTTTGAAAATTAATGTACAGTACATAAAGCTCGTACGTTATATTAATTTTCAGATGCATTTGTCATTGACAAATACGATATTTGTATTATACTATTTGTATATAATATTTGTTATATACGGCGAATGGAACGAGGAGGTTGGGTCAAACGCACCAAACGGTTGTTTTTCTTCGATTCAAATGTTTCATGTGGTTGAGACAACCACAGCGGATTTATTGTAACTCTATCATTGTTTTCTCTCAGACCATCCGCACTGTTGCATCAATCTCTAATCGATTGATTGGAACTATTGACACGGTTGGTTCAACTACACTCACATTTCAATTAAATTGATTACATGTTCGAGCGAAACTAAAATAATAAAGAAAATTAATTTTTAAATATTAATTTGTGCTTATTCAATCGAGTAATCCTGTATTTTTATTAGATATTACGTCTTGATTGGAACAACCGAATGCCTTGGTTATATATGCGCCAGACGATTAATTGGTTAGACCAACCAAGAAATTGGTAGCCTAACAAATTACTTGGTTGGTCTAATCAATTAATCGTCTGGCGCATATATAACCAAGCACCTTGGTTGTCCTAACGAAGCCTTTTTTGCGTGCCTAATGGTACATATTAATCGCTGAAAAAACATATTTATTTTTTTTACATTGTGTTGTTGAGTTGCGCTTTAGCTCACTCGGCCATTCAGATCATATGATTCTACAATTGTTTTGTCTATTTAAATATCAGTAACATGATGAAGTTGCTTGTTCGTTAGTATTTGGGTGAATGACCGTTTGACTGACCTGAGGGACAGTACTAAGATGGGTCACTACCTGGCTGTCTCTGGCTGTCGGTGGTTGGATAGGTGACCACTGAGATGACTGTAAAAATCAGTATTCGTATCTTCAGAAACGGCTTCCACACAAACGGACGTGAGGTTGAGTCAACCTTATATTTCGTAGAAGCTAGTTACACCGAGATTCTTTCAAAAGCATAAAACAGTTCTTCATTCCAATACATTTGCTTCATAGAAATCATTTCCCTGATTAGAATGACACGCGAGATTATCTCAACTACTCGTGACACGCGTATTAAGTACCGAAAAATTGTTGCCTTAACCCCTCACGGGGTTAAGACAACAGCACTGCCATTCGCTCAACAGTATCAATGTTCAGCCAAAATTGATTATTATATTGACGTTCAATTACATGGGGTAGTTCTCTGAAAAAATGCATTGTATTGTTTCGACGAATGGGTACTTGTGTCAGCCTCTATTTCTTTGTGCCAAAGTAATATTTGTCAACCACCGCATGAGGTTGTTAGGATTTCAAGTTATCTCTTAGTGCAGGTTCTCCAAAGACGACCACAAACTGACCCAAAGATGTCTCAAGTTGATTATCAGTCGACTAACGACAAGTAGACCTTAAATTAACCGAACGGAGCCCATTGGATTTAGTCGATAATCGATCGTGTTCTTAAAAGTCGACCATAAACTGTCCCGAAGATTCAATAAGTTGAATATTAGTCGACTTACGAGAAGTCGAATTTAAATTAACTGAACACAGTACATCCAATTTAGTTGATAATTGGTCAAGTTTTTTTATAGCCGATCGAAAACTGGCCCGAGGTTATATTGAGTTTAATCTCAGTCGATTTACCGAAATTCGACCTTAAGTGACCCGGTAGGAGTCCGTCCGATGTAGTCGACAATCGGTCAAAATTCTAAAAGTTGTCTGTATAGTGACCCAAAGCTATAATGGGTTAAATCACAGTCAACTAACAAAAAGGTGACCTTAAATTAACTGAACGAAGTCTGTCCAATTTAGTCGGTGATTAGTTCGGTTGCTAAAAATCGACCGAAAATCGACCAAATATAATTTTTGATGTGTAATTGACTTAAATTTGTCATGTAGAGTACAAATTATTCCTTGTTATTCTTCATAACCCAACGGAAAATAAGTATGTCCAAAAATAGATCTGGATACATATCATATATGTATATTTACTATATGTTCTAAAATATATCTGAAATGTTCATTTTTTTTGGCGACAATATATCCAAGATATATCGTTTTCATATCCTACAAGTACTTTACTTCCGTGTGGGTGATTTGTTCATGGATATTTATGATAATTTCTACTTCAACCTCAAATCAAATGGTTATAATTACCCGCCGTATCAATATGCATCAATGAATAAGATGCATGAAGAAGATCTGCTGCACTAGATTTTGTATAATCACAGGGATGAAGATACGGACTCTAGAAATGTAAACTTCCGACTCAAGAAGAATCAAGAATTGACCATTTTGGCCGCAATTGAGTTTCTTGACTAATTGAAAACCAATATTTTTCTCTAAAAAGTTAGGAATAAGACTGTATTCGCAACAGTCGATATTTTTACTTTTTATCATAAATAAATCGTGTAGTAGAAATGCGGTTTTCAGAAATCTTTTTAGGGGTAAAATATAATATCCAACAAAATATCCTCTTAATGAGGGATTTAAATAATAGAAAGAAAAAAAGCAATACCATCCATATGTTGTTACATATAAAAATTACTAATAAGCGAAATTGTTGGTATTTGATAAAATCATTATTCTTTGCTGGCAGATTTGCAAATGTTTTTACATTTTGTCTTAAGCCCAGTATTCAGTTTTTGCAGTTTGCGTGCGCTGAAGACTGAACTGCTTGGTTGATTTTGTTCAGTAAGGTCTCATTTTTTTCCATGGGAAGACACACCGTCTAATCGGAGCAATAGTATATTACGCTACAAAGGAGGGAATATGAAATAGACTCGACCAGAATAACGAATAAAAATTTTAAACGTTCGAATTATTTAAGGTGTTCCTATGGTCGATGCACTTTAAATGCCATCGTTCTGAAATTCTTATAGAATGTTCGCCAATAATTAAAAAAATTTTCTGCAGAATTTGAATCTGATCGACTACCGTACCCTGTGAGGAAAAATATTAGGGTCGCCCTAAGATAACTTAGGGCCCTATCGGGCTTTAATGTGGACACTATAATAGGGATTTCCATATCACTCCCAATGAGGGACCTACTAAGGAAGCTGTAGGGTTTCATGCCGATATTTAATGGGACTATATTAGGGCAATTAATTAAGGGCCCAGTCAGGCTTAATCACGGCACCAAATAAATAAATCAATAATAATTTCGCCACGTAAGGGCCTCATAAGGCAATTCTAGGTTGCCACGGCGAAGTTTAATAAGGGCTTGATAGGGTAATTACTTAAGGGCCCAGTCAGGCTTCATCATGATACCAAGTAAACTAATTAATCATAATTTTGCCAAATAAGGATATCTTAAGGCCATGGTGAAGTTTATGTAAGGCCTTGATAAGTTAATTAATTAAAGGCCCAGTCATGCTTAACCATGGCATAAAGTAAACAAAACAATAATAAATTTGCCAGATGAGGATCTTATATGGCAATCCGAGGTTTCCATGGCAAAATTGGTGGTCACCTATCCAACTAATGACCGTCAAAGTCAGCCAGGTGGTCACCCATTCTAATACTGGCCGTCGGGTTAGTCAGGCAGTCACGCACCTAGATACAAACGAACTAATTCACGCAAATGATAAAACAAGCAATTTTGTGGAATATCATTATAGATGACAACAACGATACAATGTACCCTATTCGATATAACCAATTTCTGTAAAAAAATAACTGAATGTGCTTTTATTTTTACACATTAGACGCAGTCATGTAAATCTATTAAGTTCCGACTAGACTACATTAATTTTATTTCATATTTCATATTACAGTCATTCAAATAGACAAAAAAAATGCATATTCATATGATTTGAATGGCCAAGAGAGCTATGGCGCAGCGCAACTATACCATCCGGAGCGTTCTAGGTTCGATTCCCGTCAATGTCAAAAAGAAATGTAATATGTTTTTTCAGCGATTAATATGTGCCATCGTGTAGAGAAAGACGAAATATTTAATTAAAAGTACAGCATTGCTCAACTAAATAATAACAAATATATATTTTTGAATTAAATTTCTTTATTATTTTAGTAACGACTTAATAGGGCAGCCTTAAAAGGTCCTCATTATTTTGCCTTTAAAGGCCCCTAACATTAAGCCTTTAAAGGTCCCGAAGAAAAAAAGCGTGACCATCATTTGCGAAACCCTATGAGGCTTCCACATAAGGCCCCTAAGAGAATTAGGGAATATTAATCGGGGCCTTGGAAGAACCCTGATAAGATTTCTTCACGGGACTTCGGAAATATTCAAGCAGTCAGACAAAATCGGCTTGTTAAGGCAACATTCATTTCTTTTTTAACTTGGCGTCGAGTCGCTACCGCGACTATTGATATCAAAATTGTTCATGCAGTATACGCCATAGGCTACACTCGCTTAAAAAAAGTAGATGCTGAAATTTAAAAAAAACCGAAAAATTATGTGTGAAAAGAGAATTTTCTTCCCCAACTTGTGTCCAAATTTCGAGTCCATTACTTACTACTTTATTTTTTAGATATCTGTTCTCTCTCTGACTCATGCGTTTTCGGGTTATCGCGCTCCCTCGCACCAACGCGTGGATTGTTTGCTTGCACGGAAAACAATTGCTATCTGCCCCTCTGACACCCGCGTAGCGGGCGACCATAGGAGCACCTTTATACATTTGACTAAATATTTTGATTCCATAACTATAAAATTATTCAACATGACCAAATAATAGGAATACATATTTTGCCCAAGTCATTTAGACAAAGCTACTCAATATATATGTGGTTACGAGGTATTTGATACATCGAAAATGAAATATAATTATGCCAACCAAACAATACAACGTGGTGAAATTTTACATTGTTTCTATCGATCTAAATTATAGTATACACCGGACACCATAGCACAATGTGTTTTCCTCGGGAATAGTGCCGCCGATGATCAGCAGTTTTTTTTTCTGTGCAAATGTCGAGACGAGCAGCACGTTTGTGCTCGTAAGTCAAGTGAACCTGTTTTTGTTTTAGATTAAATTTATTGTTTTTTTCGATAAACTATAATGTGGTCGATTCGTCGTTACGTACGTTCAATTTAACCAAAGAATTTGGTTACGTAGCCCATATTGAGTACACTCAACCCAGAGTAGTGAATGCCTAATACTTATAGAAATAATGATGATGATACGATCAGTTTTATAATTATGATTTTATAATAATAACATGTAGCGATTGTAATGCGATGATTAAACTTTGGAATGGCTGCAAAAATTATTATTTTTCAATAAAAATTCACAGTAATCCTTTTGAAAAAATGGAAAAAAATAAGTAATGCATTACTTATTTCTTCCATTTTTTCCACTATTTCTTGCAATATTGAAGCGAAAATTAGTATATTTTTCAGCTATTCAAATGTTTACACTCTATTTTATAATCACTACATATTATTATTATGAAATCATAATTACAAAACAAATTGTACTGTAAACTATGTATCATGAATTAATGGGGATTTACAACTCTGACTCAACCAAACATACGACTAAAATAATGAAATACTTTGGCGATAGCATTATCTAATCGATTTGGTGAAAGATATATTGAATTATTGTCATAATGAAATCCAGTGTTTAATGTCGATGGTCATTTTTAGTCAACTCAACCAAATATTTCTTTTCTCCTGACTGCGCTGAAATATCGTGATTCCGTCCCTGAAAAGCGGGAGGAAAGTCGCCGATATCTGACCGCGAGCAGTGCGCATGTGCAGCGAGCAAGATATACGAGCCAAAACTCCCTAGGGCATCTTGTCCCCTATTTTCGCCCACTTCGAGGTTCCCAGCGGGACCGCCGCGTACCGCGGCGCGCGCGCTGCGAGCCTCGAAGCGCGCAAAAACAGGGGCCACGATGCCCGAGCGAGTCGTGCCTCGTATATCTTCCCGCTGCCCATGCACACGGCTCACGGCCAGGTATCCTCGAATTTTTCCTCTCGCTTTTCAGCGACAGAAATCACGTCATATTTCAACGCAATCGGAAGAAAAGAATCTTATGCTACGCGGGAGGGAGCGCAATTTTCACCTCGTGCTCCAGCAGCCCTCGCTTCGCTCGGACAGCTAACCTCGCACTCGGTGAAAATCGCACTCTTCCCTCCCTTGTAGCATAATGTACTATTCCCCACCCGCAACCACAGGATTTGGTTAACTCAAACCAAATTGTTTAAATGTTACTAAATCTTTTTCTCGATGTACGAAAACAATTTTGGTTGATATTTTCGCGGTGGTTTTACGTTTAATGAGTTTACAAATAGATATATATTAAGATGTATGGGGTCAGACCATCTTTCCATAGTCATATCGCTTGACTTAAACAGACCCCCGAACAGGGAAGAAGAAATAAACATACTCAACTTTAACAAATCGAATACCGAGCTCATTAATGCTGAAATGCTAGCGCATATTCAACCAATATATGATGTACCAATCAACCAACTCGCAATATCAGAATTCTCAGAACGCCTGACGAAAGCAGTACGAACCAACACACCAACCTCACATAGATCATATTTCTCACACAATTTGCCACCGTAGATAATCGGGCTCATAAAACTAAAAAGAAGAATGTTCAGAGAATACAATAACAACCCTACACCAGAGACTAAACCAGAACTGAATAGATTGACGAAAGCTATACAAACATTGATTGGGCAATTCAAAACGCAGTCGTGGCTGAATGTGTGCGAAGAAATTAAAACCCAAAAAGGAAAAAACTACTGGCAACTTGTTAAGCGTCTCTCAGGATACAAAACATGCTCCCCAGTCTGTGAACTCGAAAAAAATGGACAAACGATACAAGACAACCAGGGAAAAGCCGCTGTATTCGCAGAACATTTTAAAGAGGCATTCAGCAAAACAGAAAACCCTCAGTTCGATGACAACAACATGAGACTAGTAGAGCAATGGCACATGGACTTCTTCAACAACACAAATAACCTGAATCTAGCACATACTCCGGTCTCAGAGGCAGAGCTTAATTTAATAATTAAAAATGGAAAAAATTCCGCACTGGGGCACGACAACATCCCGATGATAATAATTAAACAACTGAAGCCACTGATACAAAACTATATTCTTAAAATCATGAACTTCTGCATAGACTCGAATTTTTTTCCACAAGAGTGGAAGCACGGAACAATAATAACACTGTCGAAACCCAATACGGACACCACCCAAGCAGCAAACTACAGACCGATCACACTCCTACCCACGCTGGGTAAAATTCTGGAAAAAATAATTTAAAAAAGATTAGAAGAAGCTCTAGGGGACAAAATTCCGCTGTACCAATTTTGTTTCCGGAACAATAAATCTACTTTGCACCCATTTACAATAATCACCTCAAACGTCCAAGCAGCGAAATTAACGAATCAACGCTCGGCCGTACTCTTCTTGGACATCAACAAAGCGTTCGATAGCGTGTGGCATCAAGGATTAATCTACAAACTATGGCAATTACAGTGCCCAGACTACTTAATCCTTCTAATTTCAAACTTCCTAACGAATCGAAGCTTAAAAATAAAAATTGGCAACGCCTTCCCAGAACAATTTACGCCAGAACAAGGTGTGCCGCAGGGGTCACCCCTATCTCCATTATTGTACAACCTTTTCCGTCACGACATTTACAATTTCAATTTTAGCCCAGATAACAAAAACGCCTTTTTCAAAAACAACTACCTGTTACAATACGCCGGCGACACAGCAATAGTTACACATAATACCTCAGTAGAAGAAACAATATCCCAAATGCAAACGCTCACCAAAAAATGCATCAGGTGGTTTAAGAAATGGCGGCTGAAACCGAACCCAGCAAAATCAAACCTCATAATCTTTAACCATAATATCTCCGACATGTCACCATCCATTTCCATGTACGACCAAGAAATAAAACCTTGTACGCAGGCGAAATACCTCGGAATTATAATAGACAGTAAGTTAAACTTCAACTTTCATACAAAAACAAACAAGTCCAAGACGAAGGCACGAGCCTCTCACTTCAGAAAATTAACATTTCAAAATAAATTGACAACCATCGAACACGCCTCAAAAATTTATAAATGCATATGCCGGCCGCTCTTGGAATATGGACACACAATTTCACTCAACCTCCGCAAACCAGCCCTAAACAACATAAAAACAGCGGAAACCATATCGCTTCGGCGTCTCACTAAACTACGACACCCTAATAACTCGCTACATAATCCCTCAAACAAATTGTTATACGAAACCACTAAAATAGAACCAATAGCGAACAGGATAAAAGAACTAAGCACATCATTTTCATAAAAAGAACTAGATTCAATAAAACCACTTTGCATAACAATCCCACAAAACTACGGTTCAAAGTTGAAATTCCCTACTAACACAACACTAGAAATCCTAACAACTTTAAAAAATAACCAATAGCGCACACCGTCTTATTATAGTATATTTTGTAAGTAACGTGTATTCATCTATTACTTAGGCGAATAGCTATAAGAAAAACAAATTTTGTCATGAAAAAAAAAAAAAAAAATTAAAAAAACGGACTGAAGGACCCCGGTCGATGGCTTCACCAATATGTAGAAGAACACGCACGCACATTTATGCACAAAAAAAAAAAAAGAATATGTATCACATATGTAGCCAATAAAAACGTTTACTACTACTACTACTAAGATGTATTACGAATACTACACTTTTTTTATAATTCCAATTATTTTTTATTTGTCCACTTCTGTACAATTTTTATATAGGCTCGACGCAAGAAAAAGAAAAAAAAATTCTAACTTAACCGTAAATCACTCCAGCTGTTTAATTTCTTCATCAAATCAGGTTTATTATACCACAAGCCCGAATGAAAGAAGAAACAACACGAGGGATCAAGCATAAACAAGCAAAATTATCTATTTTCTTTTCTTTTTGTATCTCATCAATGATGTCTATTCTAGCCATTGATGTGAATAATTTATGAACATCGGATGGCACTAGTTGGTCGTGGCAATCTCCCAGATATATAGGCTATTTTGCAATTGCTGGTACTTGGGAATTATGAGGTCGTCAGAAAGAATAGACATCCGCTTCTCTGATATACATTGAAATTTTTATTACAGCTGGTTGGCGCTGAAAATGTAGAAAAAATGAAACAAAGATTAGCAATTATGAATATTCCACAATAACCAAATAATTATATTTAGTACTTTAACGGCCAAGTCTCTTTACCGTTTAAAGAAATATCTCAAATATAACGACTTTTTAAAATCAAAATAGTAAAAAAAAACATCTCGTTAAATTTTAATATGTAAATGCATTCATCTTTGCTGAAATAAAAATGTAACATATACATTCCTAAAGTGATCCACTGTTTGTCTATTTCTTTCAGAATCGAAGAGAAAAGAAAAAGTATATATTTGAAAATTGCTATTCTTACGATGTAACAAATATACTGCATTGGTAGTTAAAGGGTTAAAAACCTAATTTTCTATTATAAATAAATGATATCACTAACCAGTGAGGGGCATCATCGGGATCCACGCAGCTCAGGCTAATGGAATCGAAAAGCTTGCCGTCTCCGCAGGTAATAAGACGAGGGTGGCCTTCAACGCAAGTGATCAGCCTTCCACAGTCACCGGGAACGGGGAATCTATGAAAGTAATTTCATCGATCAGTTATAAAATAAATAAGACCCCGATTCGAGAATTATAAAATTTTTCATGTAATAAATTTTCAAGCTTCCTCAGAGAGTCCGAATATTTAGCCTAAGGCAAATTAGGTTCGGATGCCTCTCGTCATCCTGCAACCATACGTACACACTGTAAAAAATGTATGTGTTTTTTCGATACAAACGTATATAAATTTTGTAAAACTCTCTTCATTTCTAAATTACTACATGAAGATCAACATCCATTTTTGGAATTTTTTATTTTTCATTTTAATTTTGTATTTGCAATTTTGTCTACATGGGTGTATTACTTTATGAAAAATATTTGCCTTTTTCGGACCCAAACGTATAAGAAATTGACAAAACCCGCAAAGGGAAAAAACCATTAATATAGTTGCATAGTAAATTTTATCAACCCGTTGATTGAAAATTACAACACACACGGTCAAAAGGGTGTAGTTGTAGGAACCACGGAATTGATAGTGCTAACCAACAGGCATGGTAGAATATGGCATTAGCAAGTTATTGTGTGTCAGAACCAACCAATTGGTAACGCCAAACAACCGATTGGTCCCCAACCAACCGTTAGTAACACCGACCAACCGATTGATAATGTCAACCAACCGATTGGTAATTCCGACCAACCGATTGGTAATGCTAGCCAACCGATTGGTAATGCCAACCAACCGATTGGTAACGCCAACCAAACTACATCTAATGCTCCAAGCATTTAAAGGTTGGTTTTCTCAACTAACCTGTTTTCTCCGTGCATGGTTACCAAATCAATCATTACTAAATTAGTACATGAAAATAAACACGCAAATGTGTAATATTCGTGTCCGATTTGGAATTTTTTACACATTTCTACATCAAAAGTATGATCAAAGTTATAAAAATGTTAGTCTATAATATGAAAAAAACTAGTAGCAAAGTGTGTATAATTTTTTCTACATGCATGCGTCAGAATGGAAAATCGACTGGACATTTTCAATTAACTAGGTCTCCACAGCGTCAGGAACGAAATGTCAATCACATAGAAAAAATTATGCCGATGCACTGTTCTCTGTGGAATTGCAAATTTTGTTCCTGATGCTCAGAATAATAGGCTGATCTTATGTAAAAAATATTGTTATTGAAAGAATTTTTTTTTTCTGACACAAGTAAGAAGAACATTGTTTCCTGCCACTGAGCAGACACTTCTTGCTGGCACAAGTTATTCATTTTGTTCTCTGCTTCGATCAATGAAAAATGAATTCACATCGATTGGCAATGCGAGATTGATTAATACACTGAAATCAGATTGTTTTTGCAGCAACAGGAGAAAAATGTTATTGGCACACAAAAAAATGTTGTCGACTGTCCATTGTGGTTACATTTTTTCCAATACCGTTCATATGAAAATTCAATATAAAGGTTTATGAAATTTAATACACAGTTTGTGCCTATGGTAGTTCCAATATAAGGATATCAATTTTAAGAAAGATTTTTTTTACAGTGTCATCTTACCATAGAAGCATGGAATAAAATGGAAATAGTTTATATACCTCGGGAAGGGCCAGAATCGAGCAGCTGCAGTGTGGGAAGGAACTTTTGAGGGACACTTGAAACCAACGACCTTCTCTGGGTTACAGTAGGGAATGAGCTGATCGGGCCACACGCAAGTGTGGCTTTTCTCGTCGTAAACGAGACCCGGAGTACAAGGTTCCTGAAGAGGCTGACCGTGAACGCACTTTACGTATGAAGTACTACAGGCATCGCTGTCTGGGTAGATACCGAACTGATACTCGCAGCCAGGAGTGCTGTACGGTGTCACTGGCAAAAAATAAATTTATTATTTATTTTTCAGTCAATTGCTATAAAAATAAGTTACAGATAATAAAACAGATCTATAAAGACATAATATCTTCTAAAAAGTGAAAAACTTGGTAAATCATGAAATTGTCATTGTCTAAACGACGTCCAGGGCCTTTACGTACAACTCGACTTTGCACTTTTTCAATAATAGATTTTATAACTTTTAATCCTCATTGTTGTTCTGGGGTAAACTTAGTCACGAGCAACATTTACAAGCCTTGTCAATCGTGAATATAAATATTCAAAGTTCTATATAATTCTAATACCTCTATCGACGTTCACTAAATTTGGTAATCAAATATCCTTGAACTTTATATTTGGTCATAACGAATATCACGTTATAATATTAAAAAGGATGCAAAGTAGAACCTTGCACATTGCTTCCTCATTATATTTTGCTTTTTACAAAGCAACCTCTAAGAGGAAGTGTGGTCATTGATTTTGGCTTGCTCATAGAGGAAGCTTTGTAAAAATCAAAATATAATGAGGAAGCAATGTGCAAGGTTCTACTTTGCATCCTTGTTTTAAATAAATAAATAAGCGCACACTCCCGTTTTGTGAAAATATAATAAGGACGAACGGTCCGGAAACTCCCTTGAATACTCTATCTTCTCTGTTTTTTTAGAACACGATTTTGAGCTTAATATCTCGAAAATTAAAAGAGTTATCGCGTTAACAGACATTTTCGAAAAAATTCACAACTGCGTAAAAATTTAACGATCATAGGGATTTTAACAAAAATTGGTATGAAGGATGAGGATTGACCCCTCTATCTATGTTGTAAATTTCAGCTCTATATGTCGAGGCGTTTCCGAGTTATAAAGGTTTACATTTTTTAAGCGTGTAACATACACACGCAGACACACATACAGACATTTTTTCTAAATCACTTTTCTCGACGTTTTAGACCATTTTCAGTGTACTGACATGAAAATGTCGAAAAACAAAATTTTCACGAAAACAAAACTTCCTCTATGAGGAAGCAAAAATGGTAAAAAATATCGAGAAATCTGATTTCGAAGAAAAAATCTGAATGAATGTTTATGTGTGTTTGTGTGCTGCGTAGTTTGTAAAATTCAAAGCGAATATGTCAAGTACGGCTCTGTCAAGCTCTGTCAATCGAGCTTAAATTTGGTGCTCAGTTTAAACTGTTCCGCTTCATTGTTTTTAATAATTTACACAATAATTGATACACTGTCCGGTTTTATCTACACAGGTTTTATTAGATTGTGAATTTTTCAAAAAAGTTTGTGGACCCTTTTGGTCCCGCCAATTTTAATCAATTCAGCTAAATATTTCCGCAAACACTGAGCAATATCAAAGGATGATCGGTGTTGCATTAGAGCTAAACCTGTACTGAGGTCCGAATTTCATACAAGTGTAAATTTTTCGAAAAGTTCACGTTGTTATTTGAACTCATGTCAACTTCCACCATTTAACTTCAAATGTACTGCAGGAATAAACTAACACTTAGCCGAACTCCATATTAAATTTGATTAAGATTGGTAGAAACATTTCGAATTACACATTTCTTTTTGTTTTCTTATTTTTCATCGTTTTCTACAAAGAAGCCAAAATTAGTCAACATACTTCGTCGTAAAGGTGGTTCTGTGTCAAAAATGAGGGAGCAATGTACATGACTCGACTTTAAAGTCTTATTGCATGAACAACAATAGTTGTATTAAATAATACGTATAAAAATTATATTTATTCTTACTGCTACATAATATTCACCTTGTTCGGGCGCATATGCACGAGGGCGTGATTGCTACATAATACGAGCATACAGAAGGTATGCAGTATAAGGCAATGTATAAGAATAACCATATTGTATATACATGTTGTATGTTACTTACGGTCAGCCTTGCGTTCTCCGCAGTGGACGGCCCAGTGATAGTTGCAGTGGTTGTGTATAGCTCCATGGCCGTCAAAGAGGAGGCCATTCTCGCAGTGCTCGAGGGTCAGGGTGCCATTCGTACACAGGAAGAACGAGCCACAGTCCTCGGGGTGCGGATAAGCCTGCACACCCCAAGGTTCTGGGCAAGCAGGTGCCCCATGAAGAGCGGCACCCAACACTATAAACCCATAATAATCATTATTATAATAATAATTGAAATTATGTTTAAATTATTGCATTAATTGCAATAATGCTTAAATTATTGCATTAATTGCAATAATGCTTAAATTATTGCATTAATTGCAATAATGCTTAAATTATTGCATTAATTGCAATGATAATTGCAATGATGTTTAAATTATTGCAATTATAAGAATATTATTTCAAACCAAATTTATTTTCATCATATGAGCCATTCCATACCGATTCAGTCACCCGATTTTTCAAAGTTCTCGAAAAATGTTCTTATCTCGCGGTATTACAATACTATATTCCTCCAGAATAAGTACCAAATTTCAAGAGCATGCGGTGTTCTATTTGCGAAATAAAACCTTTGCTTATTTTTTGTTTATTTCACCGGTATGTCCATAACCCCAAAGCATATCGTAACATAAAAAACACGAAAATTCTCGTTTTTCTACGTACTCTTTGTATACTTGTTTTAGAATTTCTTTAAACCACGTCAAATTTGATTATATTTTTTTTTATTGTTTTTATCTAAGATTTCTAAGTAAGACCAGCATCTATTGAACGAATTTTTTTCTGTATTTACTGACCCATTATCTAGAAGTATGCAGAAGAGCTATGTGACAAACACAATAAAACTGAATTGTTGTGGAATTACTCATATGTCAACATTTTGGTAACCCATTCAATTGCGAAAAGTAACATTTTAAGGATAACAAATTTGTCAACGTTTTTACGTTATAAAATTTAAGTCGCTATTTAAATGTGGTCGAGAAAGATCAGATCAAGTAATAGCAACTGGCGCGCCTTGTAATAAAACGCATTTTATGTTTTTTTTAAATACTTAGCATTGGGAAATGACCCTGTCTGATCATATGAAGAGAAATTCATACGATTACTTGTGTATATCATCGGACATCTTCGTAACATAACAATTTATGAGACAGAAATTAGAACTTTCAAATAACTTTAAAAAAAATTTTATAGTAAAATTTTTTTTTAAATTCTTCCCGTTTATTTAAAGAAAAACTGTCGAAAAAAACGGTTTTTTGTTCAAACCGCTGCCATTTTGTCAATTTTGATATAAAAAAAGCCTTCATAGCGCGATAGCCAATCGCATACTAATTAATAATCCTTTGGGTTTTGTTTTTTAGATCAAATTTTCGGCCCCTAGGATGTCCACCATGAGGCTATCTTTTTTATCAACATTATTTTCAACAATTAAAAAAATATATTTAAACAATAAAAATCGTCTTATAAAAAATCATTTTCTGTCATTCATGATTACCTTAATATGTCATAAAAATTTCAGATTGATCGGCGTATAGTAACCGTCCGAGAAAAAATCGTGAACATAGGCTATATATATATAGCCCAAATTTTGTACATAAATAAAATGTTTGGTGATGTTAGATGCAACATTTACTAGAAATCGATAGGGTTCGGATTTATAGGAATTTACATTTTCCATTATTATTTCTCGATGACTAAAATTTCGCTAAACTTCGCTAAATTTCGGTTTTGCAAGTTATTTCAAACAAAGATGCAAAATAAAAACTTGCGTGTTGCATAAGTTACTCTATATGAAAGCCAAAATTGATGATGATGCTGCCTGATAGAGATAGATTTGTAAAAAGTGAAAAATACTAAACTCAGAAAAAAGCTTGGTTAGAACTACCACAATCTTGGTTAAAAATGTTACCAAGAAAACTTATTTTTTAACATAACTTATTGGTTAACATAACTAAGGATTTGGTAAGACAAATAAGTATTTACTCTGCCTAACCTAATAACTTGGTTGCGCCAAATAATATTTTTCTTAGTAAAATTTTTAACCAAGATCTTAGCAAGGCCAACCAAACCTTTTTCTCAGTGCCCCTGGTAAAAATAAATGATAGAAAACGATTTAACGACATTCTATCGCTCCGAATATGGACTTTGGTTGGCGAATTTACAAAGTACTATCATAAATTTACGATCGAAATCCTATATGTTCTTTCCATATTGTACAACTAATAGAAAACTGTTTAATTTATATCAGGATTTTACGATAGATTTGGTAATTATTTCAGTCTAAACACATCCGATGTATTTCGATATACTTTCTATAATTTTGAGACAACAGAAAATTATAGGATATACTCTATTGACGCATCGTGGAATGCGAATGATTAATGTTGAATCGTATGTTTGTGATATATCACGATACACCACAAACGGATAAAAATTTACAAGTAACGAAACCTAAAATCAATATAAAATCTTATAAATTCGTTGGTGCAGCAAACATACCAATAACGTGTATGTCGTATTTAACCCATAGAAAACGAAAAATATAGGACACTAATAACAACTATTCAATTTGTATAAATATATCAAAGTCCGAATAGATAGGGATGATAACATACGATTAAATCCCATTCATATTCTATCGATCTGTATCAGTCTCTATAATTTATTTTTATCGGGGGTACCTACTTTACTTCTTTTACTTTAATTTTATTACTTCGATTATAGCCGTCAATTATTACATAAGGAATACGAATATCATAATAGTAGTTTTCGATACGAGTGCGACGAAACATTTTTTGAAAAAGTTTCTCGTACGAGATCCGAATGAAATTTTATGCTACCAGTGTGCGAAGTGCGATTTCGTGCACACGACGCGAAGCGGAGCGTGCGCGAAATCGTTCTTCGCGCCCGGGTATGGCGTAAAGATTTTTTTTCACTTCACGATGGCACGTTAACAATTACGTCAGTAATCTTCTAATCCTTTACCCGAGCAGAAAAATTTTCGGGGCTCCTACTTGGCCCTTTCTAGTTTGTCCCAATTCTATTAGGGGCGCATTATGAAAATCTAAGTACAGCCCTACTAGGCTGGTCATGCTTCAAAGTACAAGGTCTTTATAGATTTCCCTGTTAGGGCCTATAAAAGCTGCCCTATTAAGCCCCTACTAAAATAATAAAGAAAATTAATTTAAAAATATTAATTTGTGGTTATTCAAACGAGTAATGCTGCATTTTAATTAGATATTACCTCTTCCATTACATAATGGCACATATTAGTAAGCCTGATTAGGCCCCGAAGTGGACATTTTAGACTATATATGTTGTCGTGGCCGCCTCTGTTGAGCCTTGTAGGGATCTAGAATAGATTCCCTATTGTGGATGCCACGTTTAGGCCTAAAGAGGCCCCTTATTTTATCGCGGCTGCCCGAACGAATTTCTGCACGGGTATTATTACGTATTAATGATGGAGAAAATTAATAGCTATCTCCTAAAATCAATCGGATATGTTGGAGCGCCTTTTGGATATTGTTCGTCGTTTAATGATTTGTGTTTTTTTTTGGACTGCGACTATCACTTTCACTGGGACAGGTCGAAAACTGTGGAGACAATTTATCCAAGCTCTCGCTAACTCGATGTGGTATGTTAGTGCGTGCCCTGAGGCGCGTCTCGAAAGTCACCGCGTTCCCGCCTCAATGAACTTTCGGTACGAAATGTTGCACCACAATGCCCACGAGACCCACGGTCGTTATTTTATTTATTTTTTTTTTTCGAGCGATTTCTTGATACATTGTAATGAACGGCTCTCCCGAATATGTTCTGTACCTACGAGCTTCAGACATTCCAAAATAATTGCTGGAACTGTCAACAGAATGTTGCGGCTTTATAGAAAGGGCCTGTTGGTATTTAATTTTATTTTTAGACAACTATGATCGAGTTGAAAACCTAATTAAATGTTAATGAGAAAACGTTCAGCAAAAACTTTACTCAAAAGCCGCATGCGAAGTATTTAAATCAACGACTGCTTACCTATCATAACATTGTGGATACACCCAAAGAAATTGGTCTAAGAGGTTTATTTGCATCAAACATAGAAACTATTAAATTTGAATGAAATTGTATGCAAATAAAATAACATTTCATTTTTATTATATAATATTTATTTCCATTAAATAAATTACGTTGCATTGGGTGTAAAATAATGTTCCTCCAAATGTTGGGCTGATAGAATTTTATTTGGATCAAATATATTCAAATAAATTCATCAGACCCATTTGAAATCTGCGATTGTGATTGGTAAATAAAATATCTGGTTGGTTAATTAATTTCACTTGATTTTATTGGTTAGAAGATCGTTATGTAAAAAAAAAATTATTCGAGGGTCAGATTCGACATTAACGTTGAAGGTATTATGAAAATTATCATAAGTTGAGGCATATCGTATCTGCAACTTTTGATCCACATACGCGCAACGTCGATATCCCCAAGATCTCGATTGCATAATACACAGATGTAATTTTTGGTGCTTTCATTTGTATCTTTTTAATAAAGAAGTTGACCATATACGTTTTACGAAATCGTTACTATTAAGGCAACAGTAGAAGAAAAAACGGCAGGACTGAACGACAAAACAGAATAAATATAAGTAAATTAATTTTTAAACTCCCAGTACTTCAGTATAAAAGGCTGTGATATATGTCAACGTGATATATATTATATAACACGTCACAAGTGAAAATTTGAATGACCTTATGAGACAGTATATGTATTTGAACGGTTATTCCTTTTTTGAGCTGCTCATCGAGAATGTTGTTCCTTGTCACAACAAAAAGGTTTACACAAAAAGACCAACCACAATTAATTGTTGTATTACTACCGTTCAAAGTGATCGAATTTTAAATATGTTTTTCGTTATTCTCCCAATATTTTCAATGAATTTATGGCAGTAATTCTTTTTTGAATACATGGATTCTAAAAAAGTAACGTTATTGCACAGCTTGAATTTATATTTTTAATTCACAGCAAAATACTAAAAATGGTGCATAAATGCCAACAACCAGTAGAATATTGAGATACATAATAGGTTCATCTTCAGTCTTGTTAATTTTTACCCTCATAATACTTGACATGTGATATTCAAACAAAGTTGAAAATAATTGTACATGAGTAGTTTTTTCGACAAAGTTTAAGAATGTATGATAGGTACAGTGCCGCCAACCGTGAGTTTCCGAGAAAATTTTGAACACTTTCCGATGGGATAAAAATCGGAAGAAAATCAAGCATGTAAAAGGTGCCGAAAAGATCGATTTTGCATAATAATAATTCTAAAATATTATTAACAAATTAATGAATTAAAAAATTGTTAAAAAACCACCAGACAACCAAACACGTTTTTTCCTAATGAAAATTATTTGTGAATTTTTTCGAATACATATGGGATTTTTCACAATTTCTTCTTTATTTTGAAAAATGCGCGAAAAATAACGCATTTTGGATATGCGTTTGGCATAAAACCATCTATTACACTCGAGATTTTTTTTTGTCAAACGTATATTCAAAACTCGTTGTATTTCGCGCATTTTTCACAATTGAAAATAAATGTAAAAATAAAGAAAAAATTCATAAGCAATCGGAAGAATTGATAAAACATTTTCATTCAAAAAACACGTTAGGCTGTCGGGTGATTTGCTCATCATTTTGTTAATAACATTTTTGAATAATCATTATGCAAAATCGATCTTTTCAGCACCTTTTACATGCTTGATGTTCTTCCGATTTTATCCCATCGTGGTTATCCCCAAGTGTCCGAAATTTTCTCTGAAACTCACGTTTGGCAGGACTCTACCTGTAATATCCTTAAGGTATTTGAAAACAACGCACCATCTTCAGATTTTGCATAAGTGCATAATGTTATTATAAGCAGACTGATCATCAAATAATTTTTGTCGTCCATGCCTTCAAAACTTAGAAAAATGGCAAAAACCGGTGTTCTTTAAATTTACGTTAAAAAATAATTTAGGACTGATCCTTTTAAGTGAGCATGTTTTCGCGATAGGCGTCAAAATTTTCAATCAATAACTGGATAAACCAAAATTAACACTTTTCAAATATTAAAAATCAGCAAAAAGCTTCGATAAATGAAAACACGTTTAGCAACTCGCATATATATATATATCTAAGTACTCGCTGACAGCGGCGCACAAGATTCTAATCGAGCCACAGAAATACGTGCGAAAGAGGTGCGCCGCAACTTAATCTCCGCATATCATTGAATAATAAATAAGGAAGCGCGTTCCTCTGCCTCTAACCCATCGCTGAGACTCATCTAATGGGATTCCGCGAGTAAACGTCCACGCTCATTGGCTTGACATTATATCATTCATACTCCATAAGGTCCCGAGCCCCCATCGACGTTACCATATGCTTCGCCTAACAGTCATCAGGTATATACAGTGAAACAGTGAAAGCGGTTTGTGAGCCTTATAGAATACTCGAAGGTGGCGTAAGTCTGTGTGTAGATAGTTCAACAACTATAAGCGTGTACATGTGCAGCTACTGTCGTTTGCTATCTGCACGAGTGTAATAATCTAAAGATGACTGCGTTGCTAGCAGACGATGAAAATAATCGATGACCCGAGAGGAACAAGAGCTTATACGTATTGATGCACTCGCGGATGCTCACTAGAGGGGGTCGATGGTTTAGAGTGGAAGATTTTACACGAACACGTTAAGATGTGTATATATATATATTTTTTTCTTTTTAAAAAATTTAAAAAAAGTATGTATGTGACTAAGTCTACTCACCGGGGGAGAGGATCCCCGCCAGGGCAACTAGGGTCAAGTAAGTTCTCGTATTCTGCCTCATCGTCCTCACTCGTCTCGTCTCGTCTGCTCGGTAACGGACTCTGACTACTGAACTTAGAACACCGTCGTACGTATTGAAGCGCTCGCGCGCGCGTTACTTTCGGCCTCGAGAACTACTTCGGGGGCCCCCTTCACTCAACGACAGCACAAACCAAGCTCGAACACCAGCGGCCACCGCAGTTCCCGTCGACTGTATACGATCACCCGCCCGGCCTTTCTGCGTCAATCCCCACCCTTTTCTTCGTTTCAGCCTCTTTTCGTTTTTTTTTCTTTTTTTCTTCGTCTCAACGGCCCAACGGCGCGTTACACCGGGTACTTTGGTGAAGGTGCGAGAAAAAAGATCCGAGGAGAACACGTACGTGTATTGTTGCGTTTTTGCAAAAGACTGTGCGCTTGGCATTGTTGGCTTGGATTATATACCTAGTACAGGAAGAAATGTAAATATTAGGTTGTGTATATTTATGCTGGGCTTCAATATCTCGAGGTGTTTTATCAGGTGGACACATTTGTTATTTCATTCGACACATTTGTTGTATGTGTCACCCGTTTTTTCGACAAATGCGATTAGCAAACAGAAACTGCTGTTTTATTTGGAAAAATTTTAATTTACTTACCTGGTATCGGCGATGATATTTCTAAATAATTTCACAAAAATTACTTTTAATAAAACAATTTCGAACAAACTAATTTTTGATAAAATAGGTTTTAAGAAAATAACTTTAACGTTCTGCACAACGAAATTAGCTGCTAATTTGAAAACTCCCTTTCTCTCTCTCTTTCTAGCTTATGTATTCTCTTTTAGCCTGTCATATAATAAATAACAGGAAATCAGTGTGTGGATTGTTTTTTTTGGGCACGGATTGAAGGTTTTTGGTGTAAAAAGTAAAAAAATAATAATATTCTTTCAAATTTGTTTTAAATTCGGAAATAAAAAAAAAATCAGTTTCGAAAAATTTCAAAACCTCAGAAAATTTAAAAAATTCTAAAACAAAAAAATTATAGTTTTGCAAACTACAATTTGTTTTGAACTTAAATTGGCCATAGCATTTCGAGCGAGTGGTATCACACTGGCGATGGAATTGTAAAAAACATATTAGTGATATTCAACCGAGGTTTTGCGAGCGCTCGAGTCACAATATCCCCTAGTCAATCTATGATAGTCCATTCACGGACTAAACCTGAGCTAAATATCTTTAAAAATGTGAAAATAAGAGCGTGATAAGAGATTTTCTAAAAAATTCAAATTGTCATTATTTTGGAACCACTCAACGGATTCGTGCCAAATTTGAACTCAGCCTTTGTCTACCCACACTATATATATGTTCCAAATTCCAGAGCGATATCTTGAAAATGGCTTACTCTATCGTGGTAACAAGAATCCGAACATACACACATACCAGAGTTGGGCAAAATTGTAATGGAAAATTACAAAATACAAATTACTGGAAGTAATTGTATTTAATTTGAAATCCAATACAATTACAAAATGTAATTGTATTTAATTTGAAATCCAATACAATAACAAAATGTAATTGTATTTATTTTGAAATCCAATACAATTACAAAATGTAATTGTATTTATTTTGAAATCCAATACAATTGCAAAATGTAATTGTATTTAATATGAAATCCAATACAATTACAAAATGTAATTGTATTTAATTTGAAATCCAATACAATTACAAAATGTAATTGTATTTAATTTGAAATCCAATACAATTACAAAATGTAATTGTAATTAATTTGAAATCCAATATAATTACAAAATGTAATTGTAATTAATTTGAAATCCAATACAATTACAAAATGTAATTGTAATTGTAATTAATTTGAAATCCAATACAATTACAAAATGTAATTGTAATTGTAATTAATTTAAAATCCAATACAATTACTGGAAGTTTACCCACTGATTTTTTTAAGAGCGACTAGAGTTAAGCAGACACGGGCGCTTCAGCGTGTATATGAGAGAAGGGGAATAAAGTTCGTCATTCCGCATATGTAATTGGTCCTTCAAATACTTATGTACACCGGCAATTTTGAAGAGTTACGTGAGAGACCTGAGTATTATATCAATTATTTGTTCGTGTAATCTGAAATATTTTCATCCGTCGATTAATAAATATCTAGTATCGACCACAGAAATGCCTGTTATACCCTATCAAGAGACGCAGTAGCATTTTGTCGCCCAGTTGACGGATCCCTGTTATGCGACGCGATAAATCAAATACAATTACTGAAAGTAACTGTATTTAATTTGAAATCCAATACAATTACTGACAGTAATTGTATTGGATTTCAAATTAGATACAATCAAATTAAATATAATTACTGAAAGTAAAATTAAATACAATTACTGAAAGTAATTGTATTTAATTTTAATCAAATTAAATACAATTACTGAAAGTAATTGTATTTAATCAAATTAAATACAATTACTGAAAGTAATTGTATTTAATTTGAAATCCAATACAATTACTGAAAGTAATTGTAATTAAAGCAGTAATTTTCGCTGCCCAACTCTGACACATACAGACATTTCGTACAAATCATTTTTCTCGACGCTTTAGAGCATTTTGAGCATCCTAAGATGAAAATTTGGAAAAAGATTTTTTTCGCAAAAACAAAGCTTCCCTTACGGGGAAGCAACAGAATGCAAAGCAAAGTCTGGCACATAACTTTCTCGTTATTTTTTTTGGTTCCTCATGCAGGAGATTTTTATGCTAAGACACTCAGAATGGTCCAAAACATCCAGAAAAGTGATCAAGAAAACATGTCCTTACGTATGTATCTATGTGTGTGTGTGTTTGTGTATATGTATACAACTCTGTTAATTCAAACGCCGATAACTCAAGAACGTTTTGTCTATCGATCTTAAATCTGGCACACGAGTGGAGCAGTCGACTGTCTTAAATTATTGCAAATTCCGATAAAATGCATGCGAAAATTTAGATTTCGTAGATTTTTTAATTTTTTTTTATAATGCTATCCTAAAAAATAAAAATTAGTCTATAATGCTAAATAGTTCGTTATTAGAGCATATGTGGACTTGATGTTGTTTAGTATTGAATTTGGCTCAAATCGGTAAAGCGGTTCCGATTTTATGGAATTTTGAGTTTAAAAGAAAATAGCGTTATGGCATTAACTTCTTCAAAATCTAATCCGTGTTATCAAGCCCAACTTTAGTATGTGAACGAAATAATATTCAGTTATGATAGATATATAATTTAGTGGCAAACGATATAAACATTTTTACTTTATGGAATTTCGAATTATTAAAAAAGTTAACTAGGGCTACCACTTTCGCGGATGTCCGAATCATTCGGACTATCCGGACTAAGAGAACCCAACACTTAAAGCCCGGACGTCCGGTTAGTCCGGGTAAACCGGATCAGAAAAGGACCGAACCGGACTTTGACGGACCGGACCGGACCGAACCCGACCGGACGGCCCGAAACGGACCGAAACGGACCGGACCGGACCGGACGGCCCGAAACGGACCGAAACGGACCGGACCGGACCGGATCGAGTCGAATAATAAAAAAATAAAATTATGGAACTTCCTAATAACACAAGTTGACAACTTAGGAGAACGGCCCAAGACAGATTAGTTGGCACTTTATATAATTATTTTTCTTTTAACTCAACAAACATGTTTATTAACTGCAATCTGTTAAAAATAAATTGAAAAACAGAATTTTTGTGAAAGGTTAGTTCTCAAGAAATAATTAAAAAATTCCTATTCTTATAAAATTCGAACTCTTCTATCATCTCTGAATAACATATCTAGCATCACTGAATATTATTTTATTTGCGGAGAATATTTTAAGATTTAAATCTTTTGTAAAATTCAAAACTCCAGAAAATCCCAACTTAAGTGACTTCAGCCAAATTAAATACCAATCGACTTTGAATGTATCTAAACTTTTATGAAAATATTTAGCAAAATGGCTAAAAGTTTACAAAAGTTAGAGCGACCCCGCATTGTTTAATATGCGATAATACTTTGCATCCTTGTTTAAAATAAATTTGAAAAACTGATGTTTCGCAAAATTTTATTCATCAAGAAATAATAACGAACTGTTCTATCAATCTGCACTAAATGATGTGCCAAGCACCACTGAACATTATTTTGCTTAGGTATTAAATTGTGGCTTCATATATACAGTTTTGGAGAAGTAAATGCGATAGCGTATATTTTCCGAAAAATTCAACATTCTATCAAATCTGATCCACTTTACCGATTCGAGCTCAGTTCAATACCAAATAACATCAAGTGCACCTGCTCTCATAGAGAACTATTTAACAATATAGACTAATTTTTAGGGAAGTTATAGCAATCACGACCTTTTATCAAAAAAATTCAAAAAGCTATACAATTTACTGCAAGAATTTGTTTTTCATTTCTAATTTTATTGCCTTCGACTGCCAGATTTTTTATTAGTGTCTGATAAAAATACTGTGTCTATATATATATAATATCAATCATGTCAAATATCTACAGCATGTCAAGTACAGCATGTCGAGTACATGTTCTGTTGTGTTTATAGGCAGATCATACCACCTGAGGGAAAATCTTAATGTTTGTTGTAAAGTGAAATGTCGATACAAAATCACGGCTTGAAAAAACTTTTGGGTAGCGACCAGTAAATTAAACTTGGCAAATAGTGGATTCCGAATAGGAATGCATATTATATTTTTATTTTATGAATGAAAACTGCGTTCATACGCAAAAATGTAAAAGTGTATTTTTCAAAAGTGTCACTTTTCCGGTACTTTTTTTTGGGAAAAGGTACCAAAATTAAAAACTTCATGGGCTTTTCAATCATAAAGGGGCTTCACTAGAATCCAGTAATTATCACTAGGTAAATTTCATAAGACGTAAGAATACATTTCAGAACAAGTTGACTCAATTCGCGAGTCCCAGTTAATTATCAGAATTGAACTTACTGCTAAAGGAGCAATAAAGATGTATGTTGATATTACTTACGTGCCAAGTTACATTAAGTAAAAAAAACACATGACGTATGGACTACCATAAAACAAAGTTCAAGTACAAATGTAACATACATCTTCGGATTTTTAGAAAAATGTCTCGAGCTTAAAGAAGCTTACAAAGTAGAACCTTGCAAATTGCGTTCTCATAATTTTTTGTTTTTCTTACAAAGCTTCCTCTATGAGGAAGCCAAAATCGATCAACATACTTCTTCATAGAGGTAGCTCTGTAAATAACAAAAAAATTATGAGTAAGTAATTATCAAGGTACTACTTTGCAAGCTCTTTAAAATAAATAAGTAGAGCAGTACTTATAATAAAAAAGATAACTTTTTTGATGGACTCGTCCGCTTTAAAATAAATTGATTGGTGATGATGTATGATACATACTATATGAGAAGTAAATACGCTCGGATGTCTTAATATGACAGAACATTGCTATGAAAATGATGTTTCCTGGTGTAGTGTGTTCTGGGATGGTCCGATCCACTTTAATTGGGTCCAGTCCGTTTGGGTTCGGTCCGGACCGGTCCATTTCGATTCGGTCCGGTCCGTTTTGATTTGTTTCGGTCCGGTCCGTTTCGGTCCGGTGCGGTCCGGATGTCCGGATCTGAAGAGTCGGGTTCGTTTGATTCGAATATCCGGGCCACCCGGATATCCGCGAAAACCAGCTTGAAATGGTAGCCCTAAAGTTAACGGTATCGTATTAACTTCGGCAGAACATAAGATATCAATCCCGAATTTAATATGCGAACAAAGTAATTTTAAATCATAATACATACATAACTTAGTAATGAACGGTAAAAAATGTAGATTTTATGGAATTTTTAATTGTTTAAAAAATGAACTTTATCGCATTAACTTTAGCAAAACTTGAGATATCAAGCCCAAACTTAGTATATAAACAAAATAGTATTTAGTCATGATACATACATATTTTAGTGACAAACAATTGAAAGATGTAATTTTATGGAATTTTTTATTATTAAAAAAATTCATTTGAATTTTATGTCACTTTGTGTTATTAGGAAAATGTCTTTTGAGCTAAAACAAGCCTACAAAGTAGAACCTTGAAAACTGCTTCCTCATAGAGGGAACTTTCTGAAAGACAGAATATATTAGGGTAGAAATTTTCCTTTGCATCGTTATTTGGAAAAAAAACAAAAAGAATTTTAAAAAATCAATGACCGGTAAAACTGGTACTACCTTCGCCGTTTGTCGCCGATTCTATCATTTCCTCTCCTCTGTTGACCATTTATTAAAAATTTTAATAAAAATATTTTTATCTAAAAAGGGCCAAGATTATGTGAACTCGTAAACTATATTGAGTTTTCGGGAAATTACAAAACATCATAAATTTTATAAAATTGAAACAGCCAAAATGTAGACTCGACAGCTATGATCAATACTGTCGTGTATCAGCCTCTTTAGTTTTTTTTAATCACACTAGTACTTTAAATCAGGTTTAAGGATCGAATTGGTAGACGAATAATATTTTAGTGCTAATGTTATTTATTTTTGTGTAAAATATACGACAAGTTTGGTCTTTTATAAAGTTATTTTATTCCATTTGTTTTAACATTTTTATTTTTACCGGCCAGCAGTAGTTCAATAAAAATATATACAAAATATTTCTTAACTTGAATGACTATAAATATGTTTTAATAAAAAGATTTTTGTGTGATCATGTACTACGCATGTAGTTAAAGGAGTTTGTTAAATAGAATATAAACTTCTTCATTCATATTCTTACTTGCATGGCAAAGTAATGCCTAAAAATTTACTTGCTCTCTGGTATTTCGGTATAAGCTTCGTTACTTTCTTAAAAATATGTAACCATTTTTGGTCAGCAGGAATAACTATGTTGATTAAAAGTCTGCAAAAGAATTATAATAGTTTTGTTGAGTTGAATTTTGATCAGACAATAATATGTCTACTAAAAATGTATTTCGCAATATCTTTTTTAATACAATTTCAATCATCTTATTGTTTCTAAAAATTGATAAAATTTAGACTAAGGATTTTTCTAAATTTATGCATCCATGTCCTTTTCCCTCTTTCTACAATTTTTAAAATGCTTCCAATTGACCCAAGTGTATATAAATATAAGATGAACCATATTTTCCACGTTCGTTCGGGGGTTTTGGAATTGAAATAGTCGATATTTTCAGGTTTTGACGAATACAAAGCAGCGAATAAAATTTTGCCATTTGATATATCCTAAGAGCCTAGCTGCTTTGAACATTTTTGTGGATTCCAAAAATTAAACCAAGTTTATATTTGAAGAATTTACATTCCATATGCTACAAACGTCAAATGAATTAATTTTAAAAGTATATATGCACAAGTTTCCATTGAAATTCTGGCGACATTTGATAAAAATATTTATACAAAAGAACAATATAGGTCTGGTGATATTGACAATTCACGGCTTTTGAAGAATTCGACACTTGTGTCACTTTAAAAACACACTGAAAAAAAAGTTTGAATGAACTAAAACGGTTCAACTCCAAATTGCTGATATTCATTGATGATATCTCACTCGCTTATCTGCCTGTGTAATTAAAAAAATATTGTTACGACCGAGCGAATGAATAAAGCGGATATTTGTTTGTGGGGCGGATATTATTAATTACAAAGGCTTCTATTTATCTTGATCGCTTTCGTTCGCACGTCTGTTCGCAGTCAAAGTCCTGTCAAGACTTTCTTCTGTCACGTTTACTGTGAAGTATATCAAGTATTCGTTTGTTGATCGTCATACCGTGTGTTTCTATAAAGCCTAATCTCTATATTCATACCAATATATTCTTTTCAGGAAAAACTCTCGTTATGGACAATTGAGAAAATAAAAAAAAATTTGGATTATCGTTTAGCTCAGGACAGTACGAAAAAAGTCAAAAAGTTATAAATTCCCTACAGCTCATTTGCAATAGATGGTTGCGCTATAGAGCAAACAGAAAAATAGTATATTACGACTCTAGGCCAGAAAGTTGGATTTCCTGGCTCAGCATCGCCTCGGCCGCTATATCACATACGCTAGGGGATCCAACATTCTGACCGTGGATCGTATACTATTTTTCTTGACCCCCGACCGAAAGTACTGGGGTGGGGGGGAGGAAGAAAAATTAATTAAAAATTTTATTGGACTGCACTCTTAGGGGCTAACTTCCACGTTTAATTAGATGTACGAACTTACTCTACTGATTGGCACAAGAATATCGGCGAGAAAACGTTGATGAATTTGTCACTCACCCGAGATCGAACCACCGACCCTGCGGATTGTAGAGAACGACGGCTGTGCCTTTTAACTCGCTCAGCCATCCAGATCTTAGGAAATGTTTATTTAATTTGATAATTAATCCATTGTTAATATGTTGAAAAGTCGATTCTCGGTATTTTATCGAAAATATTCAATAGTAAATGGTATCATTCAAATATCATCACCAATTACCTAGAATTTTATAAGCATCTTAAAGGATTTTAAAAAATTCGAGCACTTTCTGCCCATAAGCAAAAAGTGTCTGCAATGTCCTTTACCTTCTTTAATAACTGATTTTTTAATTCAAATAGGATTCTAGTTGGATTCTAATAAGGATACCTTACTTCAGGTTGCCTTGTGATTTCCCCAAATGCGCCAATAATTGATTTTACTTTCCAAATTGGGATCCATCTGGATTCATACAAGGACGCCACTTTTGAGAAATACCTAACAAATCCAGATCGGAATCCGATCGTAAATCGGGACTCCCCGAAAAATTTCTGCACAGGTATTGACCGTATTTTTTACCGATCGAGTAGGTTTCTCATCGCCTGAAAAGTACACTGAGAGAAAATTATGGTATTAGTAACTATAAAGTGACAGCTATTCATTTTTAGTTCGTGCGACCAATTTTTTAATAGTTACCATAACTATCAAATAGTTACTATAACTACCAAATAATTACCATAACTTTTGCTTCCTCATAGAGGAAGCTTTGTTTTCGTGAAAATTTTTTTTTTCGAGATTTTCATGTCAGTGCTCTCAGAAAGTCATAAAACGTCGAGAAAAGTGGTTTTTACGAAATGTCTGTATGTGTGCGTGCATGCGTGCGTGCATGCGTGCGTGCGTGCGTGCGTGCGTGCGTGCGTGCGTGCGTACGTGCGTGCGTGCGTGCGTGTACGCGTGTGCGCGTGTGCGCGTGTTTCGTAGTTACCGTAACTATGAAAATAGTTGCATGGACTAAAAATTAATAGTTGTCACTTTATAGTTGACTGTGCAACTACGATTTCTCTGAGTGTAATGGCAGCCAACGTTTCCTAGCCATTACTCGGCCGATGCTGAAAGCCTTTACTCGGCCAGGGAACACAGACCAATGCTGATAGTCAGCACTGGTTCGGAGTTTAACCAAGATTGGCAGCCAAGAGTTCGTAGCCATTACTCGGCCAATGATGGGAGTGAGTACACGTTCGGAGTTCAACCAATACTGACAACCAACGGTTAGTAGCCATTACTCAACCAACCATTGGGCCTATTGTCACTGTTGGCGTTTCCTATATGGGTATTTCCAACCGGATTGATTTGGGCTACAAAAAACAACCAATAATTTTTATCGACCCAATCCAAAAATCAACTAATCTTTCAAAAGCTCGCAGCTTGTGGATAGGTTAGTCCCCAGGTTGTTGAAACACGGGTTCACCCGGGCTTCGAAACGTCGAATGAAATGTTAACCGTTTGCCTCCGTCGAACGAAGCCCGGGTCGGTTAGTCCCCAGGTTTTTCGAACTCGGATCCAATCAGGATTCCAACCGCCGACTGGTTGATCCTCAGGTTTCTTGAACCCGGGTCCAACCAGGATTCCAACCGTCGAAAGGTCGTCATCGATATTTTGTGATTATCAGCTAGGCATCGTAAGCGCTTTACTTTTTTCTATCTGCTACTTGCATTCATTTTTGTTTCAGCTTTTTTTCCCTTGACTAACATTTTTAATCCGAGTCAAAAGAATAAGACAGAAAAGGTTGTTTAATCTTCTCCGATATTAAAGGGTCTGTAAACCCAAGAGGTTGGACGCATTCGAAGCGACACATTTACCCTTCGTGTGTAGTCGAAGTCAACTTTGCAATTTGTATATACTTATGTTGCAGCTTCAAGTCACTTACGAGAAACGTTTTGACTGTTCGCCATCTAGCGGAGCATTGTGCACCAGCGTTTCTCGTGAGTATTTTGAAGCCTCAGCGTATCTCATAAATCTTTCACTTTCACAGCCTCAAAAATCAAAATATAATTTGCGGAGTATAAGTCCGCCAATTTTTTGGACCCATCTTAAGACCTTTAGAAAATAATATTTATTAATGGACAAGTCATCATAATTTTTAACTGAAAATAATTTATTTGGTGCAAATTCGTTATCTGAACTATCGTTCACTGTATTGTATAACTTATGTTATACTTATTAGTGTTGAACTTGTTAAAACTTGCGTTCTTAAAAAATGACCCATTGGAAGGCATAGTTTGAACCCTTCCAATGGGTAATTATTTTTATCCAATACTACTTGAATCGTATACAGAAAATGATAAATGTGATTGGCAATGACTCTACTGACTCAGATTATAATTTGGATAATTTACAAACAATAATACTTTGCATTTATTACCGAAATTTATGAATCTAACATGCCCGAATCTGACACGTGAGCATTTCATAATCCAGAAAGAAATGGTTTCTGATCGAAAGGTCGCTCCCATCTACCCTGACATAATTCGCGACACGAGTAGCGTACTCAGATGAAATTTATTAATTTAACTTGACCGGATTGGCAGAGTAACGATGAGAAAATCCTCAGATTTATTCTGTACGCGTCTATATGGATCGAATTTAATATATTCAATGAGCGTGTGCTCATATTCTTAAGTCCTATATAACGGTGGATATTAGATAATACATGGAAACCGAGTAACAGATGTTTACAGGGTAACCGCATAATTTCAGAGATGTTTTGGCGGTTACAGTTACGTACATTATATTCATTACACGTTACTAGAAGTTGATGATTTTTTTCTTATTTTTCTAAAGGTGTATATTAATACCACACTCGAACGAAGTGATGTTAAAATCATAGTTACACGCTGCAAAGTTGATACTTTCCGCATTTGAACCAGGAAAAAATAGTCTTCTGCATTATAAAATTATATTTCTTTTTTCAGATCAATTATGCTTCGTATATCTAAAAAAAAGTTTGATACACACGTAATTCATTCTGTATAAATTTCTATCGCATTCCATATTCAAGTTATAAGAAAGTAAAAGGTTTGTAAGATACGTCGATATACACAGAAAGAAAGAAGTAGTTCTAGCTACCAATTCCAGCATATGCTGTGCCGCGTGTTAGTTACTGAAACTATATCGGAATAGTAGTCTCAACTTTTTTTGATTGGTAGCAAAAATAGTACGTATAACCAACAAGTTGGTTCCTGCAACTATCACGGCTGTTATCCAATCTAAATGATTCGTAACGCCAACCAACCGGTGAGTTGAGGTTATGATCTCAGCTGGTCATTGTTACTATCGATACTCTACCAACGAGGTTGGTAGAGCCCCGCCCTGTCCGCTCCGCCCTGTCCGCCATATTTCCTTGGAGCTTGGAAAATCGGACCAATGTGCGCCGAACTAAGAACAGCTGATTATCTTGTTACGCACTCAGCGACCGCTCGGGCGCTAGCGTAGCGAGATATGCCTGAGGCGTATACATGAGGGGTATATGTGTCTCTTCGAATGTGTCAAACTTGTTGTGCTTATCGGCCCTTTAATATCGGAGAAGATAAAAGAACCTGTTCCATCTTATTCTTTTGGCTCGGATTAAAAATGTTAGAAAAGAAAAAAATTAAAACAAAAATGAATACAACAGATACAAAAAAAAAGAAATAAAACGCTTATGCCTAGCTGACAATCGGAAAAGTGGTTATCGATATTTTCCCATTGTTTCGTAGTATTAAGCATTGTGTCTGCACCAAGTTCGAGAATTTCGAGTCCTTAAGAGCGATAATTATTAGTGCGCGAAGTGATCTATTATACTGCGCGTTTTAATAGGAGCAATAGCGATCACTTACCCAAATTCTCGTACTATAGTGAACCATGTCGCGGCTCGAAGTTCGTGCTCTATATTTTTTTTATAGTTATTACTCTGCCGGTGAATCGTCCCCAGCTACGGCTGTGGTACATCATCATCCAATACATTGGTAAAATTTTCGTTTTTCGGGCTGTGCGCGGATTTGCATAGCGTGAATCGTGTTTTGTCGGTATAACAAATCTGGTTGGGACTGCGGGGCTGTGCGTTTGCCTAGGTGCCGTAATTTTACCGTTTTCGATCGACTTTCTCGCTAAATTTTAAATAGTAGGGAAAATAAGGTATTTCGAGCGCTTCGAACCGTTTGGTATTGTTGCAGTTCCGCGCATTAGAAATTGATTTTGGGGTTGGGTCGATAAAAATGATTGGTTGTTATAGTGGCTTAGATCAAGGTAGGAAATTCGGTTTAAATCAGATTTTGACGGTTAATACAACTGCTGGCAATGCATGCAAGATGCCTAGGAATCACCATAGACAAAATGTTAAACTTCAATAACCACATTGAACAATATAAAACCAAACATCATCAAGAAGTTCATACTTCAGGTCAACTACTCAGGCAACTATAAAGCCAACAACTCGGTAAGCGATGTGCATTCAAAAAACTAGAAAACATTAAATTACCCTACATACAACCCTCACGTAAAATACACCGCATACATTAATACTCAACCGTATATGCCAAAACCTCGAAAAAATGGCAAATGAACAAATAATTTAATATTTGGGGGATTCCAGCTGAATTTTTCACGCTCTGATCCTGACTCCCCTCAATAATTTTGACAATTTTTTATGAAATAGCATTTTGAAAAAGAAAACGCGAGTATTTTTTTTTGTTTGGCGCAACTAATATTAGCGAAATATAATGAGGAAGCAATGTGCAAGGTTCTACTTTGCATCTTTGTTTTGTGTAATAGATCAACATGGCTGAGTATTATTTTGTTCACATATTGAATTTGGGCTTCACATCAAATTTTTCAAAAGTTAACGCGATAAAGTTAATATTTGAAATAATTCAAAATTCCATAAAATCATAATTGTTTACGATTCGTCACTAAATTATATATCGATAATGACTGAATATGATTTCGTTTACATAACAAATTTGGGCTTGATATCTTAAGTTCTGCAAAAGTTAATGCGATAAAGTTAGATTTTTGATAATCCGAAATTTCATAAAATCCAAACATTTTTCCGTTCATCACTAAATTCCATATTTATCATGGCTGCATATTAATTCGTTTACTTATTTAATTTGTGATTGATATCTCATGTTTTTCCGCATTTAATGCGATACCGTTAATTTTTTCAATTATTCAAAATTCCATAAAACAAACATTTTCATATCGTTTGTCAATAAATTATATATTTATCATAGCTGAATATTATTCTGTTCATGTACCAAATTTAGGCTTGATATATCAGACAAGATTTTTGAAACGTTAACGATATAATGTTATTTTTTTTATTCGAAATTCCATAAAATCTGAACCACTCTACCGATTCGAGCCGAATTCAATACCATACAACATCAAGTCCAAATGCTCCTACGAAGAACTATTTAGCATGATATACTCATTTTTACGGAAGTTAGAGCGACCACGCCCTTTTTCAACAAATTAAAAAAGCTACGAAATCTAAATTTTCAATATTCAGTTGATGATTGCAACAATTTAAGAGGGCCTTCTGCTCTAGTTGCGTGCCAAATTTGAGCTCGATAGCAAAAGTGGTTGTTGAGTTATCGGCGTTTGAATTTTCGAAGTTGGATACATACACACTTACACACTTACATACATACATACATACGGACATTTGTTCTAGATCACTTTTCTCGACGTTTTGGACCATTCTGAGTGCCCTGACATAAAAATCTCGAAATTTTTTTTTTTAATGAAAACAAAGCTTCCTCTATGAGGAAGCAATAAAATATATCGTTTTGCAAGAAAGCCGCACTTTCTACAACTTTGAAATAATCACGAAAAAATTCTGTTTAAAATTACGGAATTCTTGAGACTCTATCCAGAATGAGATGATTTTTTTTTCTAAAAGTTCTACGTAATTGAAATTTTACGTATGAATTCAGAATATTAAAAGAAACTTCAATTAGGTGAAACTTCTTATAAAAAAATCATCCCATTATGAATAGGGCCTCAAGAATTTCGTAATTTTAAGCAGAATTTTTCTGTACGTATATAAAAAGCCTGCAAAATAGAACTTTGCAAGTTGCTTCCTCATTATTTTTTGCTTTGTACAAAGCTACCTCTATGAGGAAGTATGTTAATCGATTTTGTCTTCCTCATAGACGAAGCTTTGTATAAAGCGAAAAATAATGAGGAAGCAATTTGCAAAGTTCTACTTTATAGGCTTGTTTATGCTCTAGACATTTTTCTAAAAATTCAAAGACTATTAACCGTGTAACCCATTTTTCTCAAATTTGTACTAAAACCTTGTACCATGGTAGTCCATATGTGGACCAAATGAGAACCCGGTATCTCATAATTTTTCGAAAAATTCAAAATGCCATAAAATTTCTCGATGATAGTCCATATGTGAACAAAATTTAAGATACATCTGTGAAAAATTTCAATTTTTTTTTTTTCGTGATGACATTTTTTTCTGTTTTGTTCACCAAAATCGAAATTTACCGACATATCAATAGTTCCTTTGACTAAATTCATGATTAATAATCAATAATCGTGAAATCATGTCGAAAATTGCAGTCAGATATCTCAGAATTTACAGGAGTTGTAGTCGATGCAGACATTTAAAAAAAATTGAAATTGCAATACAATTAGAACCAACATATCGATTCTCGCCTAATTTTCTATAGATCATGGTTTGATGATAGTCCATTTACATACAATATTTCAGCCCTATATCTCTTAATTTGCGAAAGTTAAAAAGACATTTAAAGAATTTTCAAAACTTTTTTAAATTTGAAATTTCCAGCCGATTTGTGTCAACTACAATCCCAAACGTTGGTGTATGACAGCCCACTTGAGCGCCAATTTTGACGAAGATAAATTTAGAATTACGACAGTTACCGTGCTTACAAGGAAATCTGCACATACGCACACACATACATATATATATACGGACATTTTTCCTAAACCACTTTTCTGGACCATTCTGAGTGACCTGACATTAAAATCTCGAAAAAAAAATGTTTTCACGTAAACAAAGCTTCCTTTATGAGGAAGCAGAATTATAAAAAGTGGGGCTTTTTTGCAAAACGATATATTGTTGTTTAATGCCATATAAACATTTTTTAGGAAAACTAAAATAATATTTTTTATATACATTATGTGGCTTTTTGAAAACTGAACAAATTTCATCTTCGATATTCTTCGATAAGACCGTTAATTTCCAAGATATTAACGATTGAAAATATATAAATCGCAAACAATTTAAATTAAAAGAAAATTTGTGTGTTGAAAATATTGGTCGTAGCGCCAAACAAATAAATTCGTGTCTTTTCATTTTCAAAATACTATTTGATGAAAAATTGCCAAAATTATTGAAGTGGGTCAGGATCAGAGCATGAAAAATTCAGTTGGAATTGCCCATTTACACTCCATATATACAAACAAAAATGGTCGATGGTCCATTGATAATACAGATATACACAGATAAAAAAGAATTTTTTTTATCGTATACGCAAAATAATTTCAATGTATTGTCAATAAAAACACTTACTACTACACTTACAACTCTAAATAGTCTACCTTCCTGAGGAAGTTTTCATGAAGAGGTAGCTCCACCGATTTTAGGCAACAAAGCGCATTTTATTTTTTCCATCGGTAAACAATGTGTTTATTATCATAAAACATCATGAGGACAAACATTTAAAAAATGTTAAAAGTATCATTAAAATAACTAGATTTAATAGAATGGATATACATAATTTCTGTCATGCTTCGAACACTGTTACAAAAACATAGCATTTTTGAACGATTTACTAACAAAAAATTATATCAAACGCTTTTTCGTCGCAGACCTCGTCCGAGATTTTTAGATTTTTAGTAGATTAAGACTACTTAATGTTAACAAAAGCATGTACCGCTGGAAATGTATAGCCGTGAATATTACTTCTTAATTACGTACGATTGCCCTTGAAAGTACCAAGATTAATAAAAAATCTTACTGATCTTCATGCATGAATTACGAGAAAACGTGATTATTTGATGGTCACTTTTTACTGATCCTGTGGCATTAGAGAGTAAATGAACGTGCAGAAATATTTATTATATCACATATAATGAAGAATATTGTATAACTGCATTGATTTTATAATATCATTTAATACAGGAGCTATATATGGATATATATTTATGGGATGTATGGAACGCCTCAGGGCTTCGTGTGATGTTACGTAAGAGGCCGATCGAGCCCCGAGGAGGGAACCAGATCCTCGGAAAGTTACGGATAGTGAAAGCAGTCAATCCGATGGTGCACCGGGCGTTTCGTCGTTTTCTTGCACAATAATTCATGCATTCAAACAATAATGGATTCAGAATGCCTGGGGCCACAATCTGAAAATCCTCTGAGACACACCATATTGCAAAAAAAAAAAACAAAAACAAAAATAGAATGAATACATGGGCTCGGGTTACAATACTAATGTTGAGAAATATCGTTTCGTTCGCTGCTATAACTCAACACGTGGCGGTCTAGTGAAAGTACTCGAAATATCAACGAACTCTGCACGCTTTGCTCCATCACACAATAATCGAAAAATAACTTGTCGAGAATTTGACACGTAATCGACTCGATTGCCACATATAAAATAATTACAAGGATATTATTAATGTATTTTACACACGCAATTGCTGCTTTTTTTAGCAAAGTATTTCGAGCACGAAGAAAAAATGTAAAATAGTAATTTACAGTACACTTATATCATAAATAATGAATAATATTTAAAAGTTATTAATTACGTACGAAATAAATTATTTCCGTTGATATGAAAGTGTTCAAATATTTAGGTAAATTGTCAAATAAATTTTAAAATAAAATAAAATTGTCAAATATTTAGTCTTATTCCCATGGTATTTCAGTTGGATTCACGAAATAGAGAGAAAATTTAACAACGAACATTTGGCACTTATACATCAACATGATTCTTTCAATGTTCTAATCATTAGAAATGGCTCTGGAATACAAAATTACATTCCTAAGTGAACCCATGAGCTCGATAGTACATTCATACTCTATAGAGTCACGATTACCCTAGTATGGAGCCTCGGCTGAATATATTACATAAAGTGAAAGGTTGCAATTAGGTAAATGAGAAAAGGTGAAATTATCCACGGATCGGAAAGCGCATCGGCATATTAACCAACATTCGAATCAGTTCCATTAATTCAAGAAACATTAGAACAATGTCCATTAGTCATATACCGAAACTCTAAAAAAAATGACGTACAATTAATTTTTTTTCGCAGATAAGTTAAGTCGGTACACATTTTTTTACAATAAAAAAAGTGTAGCTTACATAATGGGAAAGGTGCGCCATATCCATCCCGGACAATAAGTGCGTGGAAGCCAATTTCTCTTATGTAAGAATAAAAAATACGTTTATTGTTCCTTATGAGTAAAAAGTCAAGCGTTGCATACCCGGTTTAAGGTATGTCCTCAACAAGTACAATATTTATTTATAATAAAATTGGCACAAATCAGTTCTTGCCCTTGTAGTAATCCTCGCTGAAAAAAAATAAAAAGATGAACGTCAAATCAGGAACGACGAGAATTAAAAAAAAAAAATTAATCATAAATGCATATGCAAATTGCGAAAAAAACAGATGAAATGGAACTCACCATCCGGGAACATTTTCCGGATCGGTGCACATGAAGCTTTCCTCGTTGTAAACAGTGCCATCTTCGCACTGGCCCTTCTGAGGCTGCACGCCGTTTCTGCAAATGTAGAATTTCGCACAGTCCTCAGGATGAGGGTAGGTTGGGTGGGGGAGGGGCCTGCCTCCCGGCCCGAGTACATCCTCGTTCGGGCAAGTGAAACCATCGTCGAGAGAATCACGTTTTACGATGCAATTCGTCGAGGCGTCAACGGACCACACGCAACTCGACATCTTATCCTCGTAGATCAATCCGGGTGGACACGACATTACCGAGCCGACACCGTCGATGCAGTTTACGAAACGGTCACACGCCGCAGGGTCTTCGTGTTTGAAGTAACCATTCGCACGGGGACAGCCTTTGCTTGGCTGAGGTTCCTCTGTGTAAAAAGAAACAAAACAACAATGACAAATATATCAAGACTTGTCAATTAGAAATCATATTTCTGAGGCTTCATTATACTGTGTCAGATAATTTGTTATGCGAAATTATTGTGATAATAAATACCGCATGATAATTATTTGCAATGCATATAAACAAACTTTTTTAAATGTAATTCTAATCATTAATTTAAGTTTTGTCTAATAACAAATCTTTTATTTTAAAAAATTCACAAGGTGTATATCGAATCCATGGAAATAAATTTATAAATGTAGAAAAAAACAATGACAATTATATTTAGACTTGTCAATTAGAAAATAAAGTTCTAAGGCTTCATTACTCTGTTAAAAAATTTGTTATGTGAAGTTATTGTTATAATTAATTCCTCATGATAATTATCTGCAATGCTTATAAACAAACTTTTTTTATACGCGCGTTTTCACGAAATTTTTTGGAGTCGATGAAACAATTTTCATAATTTTTCAATGCATCGAGTATGTGTTTCCGATTTTTAAATATCTTTTTATAAAATTACGAAATAATAATTACTAAGTCAATTATACGACATACACGTAGTAAATTAAAGGTGGAAATTTTCGAAATCATTTAAAAATAGAGAAATTTGTATCGATTGAATTTTTTTTTAGGCCATTGGACGAGAATGCACTCTACGCGAATGAACAAATATCTTTTCGTATAATTTATTAAGGATAATCTTTGAACAGTGATTAGAATTCGCACAACTTTTAAATAATTGAAAAAACTTGAATTTCTTATAACGTAGCAATAAACGATAATATTTCAGGAACGTAATCATTGAGTCCAAGAAAGTGGTTAAAATACTTTTTTGTTCCAATAATGTCTATACGTATATGAAAAAATAACCAGTATTGTGATGAAAATATGCAGAATTGCTGCTTATATGGAGACAATCGGACAATCGTCGCATTTAAAGATCGAAATTGATAAGAGTATTTATTTTCGACAGTTATCAAGATCATCAATTAGCAAGACGGTAATTTAATTCTCAAGTCTAAATTTAATTGCGCCTTTAAAACAGAAAATATAAAGCAGTTTTTGAATGCAAGTAGATCCAGAGAAATAATTAAATAATACACCATTCACACATGTTGAATAAATGCTTGAGGGAACAAAAAATAATTACATCATGAATATTTTAAAAACGAGGAAAGGTCAAGATGAATGAAAGGGCCACCCAGAAACATGGTTACCAGTCCACCAAGGTGAGAATATTCTCGAATTAGAAGGGGTTTTGGCAAACACCATAAAAGAATGTTAACGAAACAGGATTCGTCAACCGAAAGATATAAAAAATATAAGCTGAAACCTAAAAAAAATCCGGACTTTTCGTGAACCGGTTCTTCTATTGTCATAACTCAAACTAAGAAACCTATATCCTTTTATGCCCAAACCCGTTTATTATGCACATTTATTGTGAAACCGGTTTCCATGAATTTCTATAAATATATATTCTGCAACGAGAATTTTCCAATATTTTATCGCGTGAGAAAGTTCCCATTTACTCGTATTTTCACTTCTTAATATCCCATTAATTACACTCGAAACGCAATTTCATGGCTGCCCAGATCATCGCATGACGCCATGAAAGTACTATAGATGGAAGATCACATCTGCGATACCCCACTTCGAATTAAAAAATAATAATAGTTTCATTGCTCTTCGAATGCGGACCCCGTAATGATATCGTCTCTTCTTAAGATAAGCCAAATGTCAATTAAACGAGTAGGTACATTTAGCCTAATAACTAATATCAGATCCAAATATCAATTCAATCTATCAAACTTAATCATTTAAATAATACATTTAATTAAAATTTTTCTCTCACTAAAAATTTAGATATTCAACGTCAACCGGAACATATATTTACCGACTACTTGATAGACGAGTTTTTTGCAATCCAAATTTGTTTCGTTAAATTATTCTTTCCTGTGAAAATATTTCCGTTTATAATTATTGCAATTCATCATCTTCTCATTTCATCCAAATACATTTCTTCTTGCAAATATTTCCCGTGTCGTCCTAACTTTCAAATGATAAAGTAACTCAAGAAAAAAAAATGCAACTTACGAAGAAGGGTACGATCGCCACACGGCACGTTAGCGGGAAGGTCGCAGAAGTCCTTTTTGGGATTGTCGTCCCTGAAGACGAGGCCATCCTTGCAAAGTTTTTCCTCCGGTTGTCCATCGACGCATGAGTAATAGAGATCGCACTGTTCTGGATCGGCAAAAAAACCCTTCTCTTCGGGGCACCGGAATTGTGCTCTGGACGTAGACACGCCCAATACGAGAAGAAGAAATACCGAAAGACCGTGTCTCGTCATTGTCGTTGTCGAAGTAGCGGTTCTGGTGGCTCGCGTTCGTGTCATTGTCGAAAATCGACTGTCTGTTGTGTGGCACACAGTCGAAATGCGGGAAAATTTTATTTTCTTGTCGTTGTCGTTGATGCGGGCGGGAGAGCAACGATACGTGACTGTGAGCCTCGGTATACTGGTCTCGTTTCGCTCGAGTGCTCTCCACATCACCACCTTTGCGGCTTCGATGCATTTAACAACCCCCACCCCTTTCACCAAAACTCCTCTCGCTCTTCGGGAGGGCCCCTCCGGTCCTCCAACGCACCAACCTGAGCCCCCTCCGAAAGAACCCCGTCCGCCGCTTTCGTTCATGCACACTATACGTGTGCATTACCTACTCGCTTCCTGTGATTTTACCCCCCGTTGCCCCACGTGCAGCTAAACCGCCGGCGCACGTTTCCCCGGTGTACTCGACTGCTTTTTTATCTCCCACATTAACTGTATATAGATTCCTCTCTGTGCTTAACATTGTAACATCTACCCACATGGAAATAAAGTATATTGAAAAATATATTTTTGTATGTATAAATAATATATGTCGAATATATTTTTGGTATATGTATATATACTTCGAATATATTCGAACTGTACACTACTTGTACAGGAAATATATTCAAAATGTATTCGCCACACCTAAGTTTTCGAACAGAAAGTATACTCGAAAAATATATTTAATGTATATTTCAGATATATATGTCGGATATTCGACCTATGCATCAGATGTGTTTTTTTTTAACACATAGAGCAAAAAAAAAATTATTGAGTAAATTGGAAAGGGTCAGCGTTGAAGGCTTAGTGACTTGGCCAAGAATACCTCATATATTTTAGGTATACTCCGAAGTATATCAAACATATATTCCAGATGTACTCTGAACTATATGAAATATGAATTCCGAGTATATATTCTAGTAAGTTGAACATATATTCGAAATATATTCCGGAATGTAAAGTACATATATTTCAGATACATACCAGGTATACTTCGATGACATGAAACTCATATTCAAAATGTATGTAGAATGTATTTGTTATATATTTGGAATGTAATTAGCAGTATACTTTCGAATATATTTCTAGCTACACTTAAAAATCCATGGAAACTATATTCGTTGTACACGTCGACTGTACTTATTACAGATATCGAATATATTTATTTATATACTTTGCATATAATTCAACGTACATTCAAAAATATATTCGACACATACAATTTTTCGAACAAAATATATTTTATATATTTTTAATATATTTTTCAATATATTTAAAATATACTTTATTTCCATGTGGGTATGGCCCAATCTCCGTGATATACTAGGTGAAAATGACAAATAGTTGAAAGTTTTCCATCGAAAATGCATCTGTAATTACAATATTTGAAATATCTTGATTTCGTATTTCCACACTGGGAGAAATTGAGATAGTCTTGGTGACTATTCAGCGATAATTATATTCTATTAGTCCAGTTTAGTATTTTCGTAGCTACATCAACAGTAACGTAGTTATATGTTAACAGCGAAGAGAGTTAACGTAACTACGAAAATAGTCACCTGGAATAATAAAATATAATTATCAATGAATAATTACCAGGACCATCTCAATTTCTCTCCGTGCAGGATTGTGTTGTGGTTCGAGGCCTTATTTTATGTTGCTTCCTCATAGAGGAAGCTTTGTTTTCATGAAAAAAAAAGTTCATGATTTTCATGTCAGGACACTCAGAATAGTACAAAACATCAAGGAAACTGGTTTTAAAAAGGTGGGTGTACGTGTGCGTGCACATACGCAACAGCGCTGAATGTTATTTTTCATCTGTAGAAAATTTCAGTTGACTTGGTGAGATAGAGCAAAATGTACATTTTGTTTAAACATTGAAAATCCGATAAAAAATGAAGTTATTTATAGTCATCCCACATTTAATATCGATTCTCCATTTACATGGCTTTATTTTACTTTTTTCTTTTTCAAATTTCTTAGCCCTATAGCTAAAAACTTGTGGGAGCTTGAGCGCGTCAACAAATTTTTGGAAAATTCAAAAGTGAAATAAATGTTGAACTTATCTTTTAATTTGTCTAAAAATTATCACAAACGAAGCGTCTATCAGCCCCACATGTGTGTCAAATTTCAACCCCACTGTTCAAACCGTTTTTATATAAATGTAGGTTTGAATTTTGAATGCCACACACACACACATACACATCCATCCATACATTTTTTCTAAACCCCTTTTCTCGATAATTTTAAGTGACATGAAAATCTTGAAAATAACATTTTTCGCGAAAACAAAGCTTCCTCAGGAGGAAGCAAAATTACTGTTACACCGAAAATTTTATTACACTAACCACACTGAAAAAAAAAAAATCTATTGCGGCCTGCCAAAAAGAATTATTTTTGAATTAACTCTAATTCTTATTCGTTCAATCTCATTTGACATTGAAATAATAAAATATTATTTTCGTTATTTTAGAGTTATTCATTCGTTTTCGTATTGAATTGGAGGAATTAGAATTTAAATTAAGTTGATAACGCTTGTTTTTGGCAGCCCGCAAACGATGGATTTATTGAATCAATGAAATTTTTTTCAGTGCATGTATGAATGTATTTATCAATTCCCCTAAGGGTTACAAGAGCTCCTGTTTTCGTCCACATCCTACAGTTTCTTTATCTCTATTCTCTTTCCTTATTCTGCACTTAACCTACTTCGATTCTTATTTCCACTCTTTTTATTTCTTCTCCTATTTACATTTCGCCATTTCCATTTTCACATCTTCTTGCATTTCTAGAAATATTACACTAATTATTTGACTACTTAAGTTGAAGCGAGCAATACAAATTGTTTTCGGCAACACGGATTTTGTTACAGTGACAAAGCTATTTTCTCTTTTTTCGCGTACGACTTACGACTTTCGAATTTGGACTGAATTTCATAAATGACGGCTTCGTAGTTTCGATTGGCAACTTACAATTTACAGTTGATCTATTTTCTCCCTTCATTGTGTCATCGATGCCGACAAGTTAAATTCAACAAAAAAATATGTTCACAACGTGTAGTTACAATAATTACCGCCACGCTTCTTCCGTGAATTCTCTTGTTTTATTTATGTCATCATAGATATACTTTTACTCTATAGCTATTTCAGGTACCCTCTATGGCTTCTGTCGCCTACTCGATCATTCGCTTTTGTCTCGTCTCTCAGCGGCACGCACTTTCCACGTGAGGTATAGTCGTAGCGCGATCTGTGGTATCGAATGCTATGCGTCTAGACTGATAGATGGAATATTCACCGCAGGCGATCAGTATGCACTTTCCAAGTACTCTCCGTATAGTACGCATGGGCATTCCGTTCGCTTTGGGACATTCTCGAAGCTCTCGCTTCAGGAGTGGAGTCGAGGATGCTTCAAACATGAAGGACTCTTCGCTCTCCTTGGAGAAATCTATCAGCCGCTAAATCCAGTAAACTTCAATTATATCTCGCGTTCATTCTGCCAACATCTTACAAATCTTACACCTGAAGACATCGTTCTAATGGATTTCATTAGTTTAAGAAAATTGTTTCGAATCTAATAAAATTCAATTGAATTAAATAAATCGACCAGCCACTAATAAGTCTACAAACTTCAATTACATCTCGCGTTCATGCTGCCAACACCATAGAAATCTTACACCTAAAGACTTCGTTCTAATGGAGTTATTTAAATAAGATTTTATTTGCATCAAATAGGATTTATTTGAATCAAACATTCCCCTGGTTGAATCTATTAAGTGCTAATGTTTACTGTCAAGCATTATCTTAGTTATTAGGAAACTGGGTCTTTTTGTTAATTTATCTCGTCGCGTGGCAGCTTTATCAACAAGCAAATTTTAAAAAATGATGTTAACGAAACAATACAAAATCTTACAACAGATGTTTCAATGCATGATTCGTAGATTTTCAGCATTAGACAAACATTCACATTGTTTAATGGCTTCAATTTCTAGTTGCATGGAAATATCGTGGAAGAGGACAACACGTTGAAGAAATGCAATGGGTTGGATGAACTAAAAACAACCAGAATGGCGCGTATTGAACAATGTGGAGTGAAGGTGGTCGCACTGTTGCAGTATGTATTAGATGGACTATTAAGGCCAAGGTATTTAACGATCCGTGCCCGGCGTATTCAGTATAATCAACCAATCTCTTTTATCACACTCAGAGAAATCGGCCTAATAGGTTTATTTAAATGAGATACGGGATCTATTCGAATCAAACAAAATTTATTCAAGTTATATAAATCCTATTAGGCAGACCATGAGATAAATGTATTTCTTTAAATGCCGGCCTAATAGGATTTTATTTTCATCAAATACGATATATTTAATTCAAATAAATTGTAATTGACACCAAAACATCTTAGTTAAATCGCATAGATAGATTATACTTGGCGTCGAGACGCTACCGCGTATCTTGATAATTTCTCCGGGTGCAACGTATATTGTACACGGAGAGAAAAGTCTGTATGTAGCTACGCGGATTTCTGTTGTTGATTACTATAATTTGCGTCCCGCGGTGACACAAGGGTTTTATCAAAGTTGTTCCTATACACGCAGAAGCGTTTACAATGTGTATTGTAATCATTCCGATTGTGCTTTAGTACCATGCTCATTATTCCTATATTAATGTTTCCAACCGAAATTTTACTTATACGTATACGTATGACAGTATTCCCTTTTTATATAGGAACAATTAGTAAATTTTTCGTACTATTTTCAATATGATACTGGAATTAATTATGGAAAGATTTTCTATGTGAAATTTTCTTAAATATCGAAATGCGAGATTTTCTTAAATACATTTAAGGGAAGGAAGCGGAAATCTATTTAATATGCTTTGCAAGTTAGTGTATCACAAATGTGGACATTTTTAAAGAGGCCATCATATTTTGTAATTTAATTTTGTTTCTCTTACCGTTGTCTTGAAACTGCAATACGCTAGCCAAAGTAGGTCCATAAGTCAGAGTTGTAACTTGTCATATGACAACTCGACCAAAAATACAAATATCGGGCAGCATCACTGCCATGTCTTCGATGTCGCACGAAATAGTACATTACGATACGAGTGCGAAAAAACTTTTCCTGACGAGTGTGAGTTTGCAGCACGAGCCCAAGGCGAGTGTTGCAATCACACGAGTTCAGAAAACGTTTTTCGCATGAGTATCGTACAAAATTTTATTTCACAAGGTGTGTGAACGAGGTTTGATGCACGCGAAGCGTGCGTAAAACCACATTTTACACACTGAGTGAAATAAAATACTTTTGGGCGAAAAGTCTGCTCTTTATATGCACCGCCGTAGATCTTTTCGGTTACGAGAAAAGTCGTGGTTATTCGCCATCTAGCGGCTGAAAACTCACTAAATGTTCTCTGGGTTTGTTTACCATATAAATATGACATGTCAATGTTTCTTATGGTGTATAGTACACTGAGAAAAAAATATGGTCAGAGTAACCATATTTTTACTATAAACTATGTTTCCCAGAGAGGACGACAATGTTTTTATGATTATCGTAACCAATAAAAATATATTTATCACGTGCCATATTTTCGTAGTTATGTCAACTATTTCTGTATGTTAGTTGCAACTATTCGTTCTTTTACTATTTATAACGTATTTTAAACCATTGTAGAACAACAAAGGCATATAAAATATATAGTTATTTTCCAGTCATGTTTATTTATTCCTATCATCCTGTATAGTCAATGATGATGATGTCCATAGTTCAACATACTTACTATTGTTGCTAGATTCACAATACTTTTGTGTACTATAACACAGACATGGTGTAGAGCGAACGCTTCTATGTGGATTTATATACCATGTGAAATGATTTCTTGTGAATAGTATGTTTTACATTTATTATGGTCCACACTCACTATCGATTTCGTTGATAAAACGAAGTGTGTATGGCAATAAGTCTTTTGTTTATAATTACAAGTAATATCTAATATTTATATCTTTACCATATTCACTGATAGTAGTGAATATAGAAGAGCGGGATGTCGGCTTAGAGTGACTTTTTTTCCCAATACTCACTGTCACCGCTGCTCAGTTGCGAGTCGGACGTCGGAGTTAGACAAAAATAAGAAGCGACGAACATTGAATATTCCACCTCTTATATAGGGGCCAGATGACAATTCGCTTGCGAGAAAGTCCTATCCCGCTGGCCATCTATCGGAAGCGAGGGAACTAGGCATCACCTGAGACTTGCATCAAGGACGCTTATAATAATGCATAGTATTCGCTGCAATATTTTATTGTTATATTCAATATCAATTTTTGTCCGCAAGCGTCCATGATGCAAATCTCACGCACTACCTAGTTCCCTCGGTTCCGATAGATGGCCAACGGGATAGAACTTTCTCGCGAGCGAATTGTTATCTGGCCCCTATATAAGAGGTGGAATATTCAATCTTCGTCACTTCTTATTTTTGTCTAACTCCGACGTCCGACTGGCAACTGACCAGCGGCAACAGTGAGTATTGGGAAAAAAGTCGCTCTAAGCCGATATCCCGCTCTTCTATATTCACTACTATCAGTGAATATGGTAAAAATATAAATATTACATGTAATTATAAACAAAACACTTTTTGCCATACGCACTTCGTTTTATCAACGAAATCGAATGTGATGGTAGACCATGCTAAATATAAAACATACTATTCACAAGAAGTCATTTCACATGGTATATAAAACCACATCCAGTGGCACATGCCGCCCAAAGATGGCGATAGCCAGGAGGAAAGGAGAAGAAGAAGAAGAAATCCATATCCAAGCTTTCGCTCTACACCATACCTTTGTTATAATACACGAAGTATTCTGAATCTAGCCACAAATAGTAAATATTTTGAACTACTAACCGATCTCATTATTTACTATACTGGATGATAGGAATAAATAAACATAATTAGAAAATGACAATGAATTTTATATGCCTTCATTGTTCTACAACCGTTCAAAATACTTTATAAATAGTAAAAGAACGAATAGTTGCAACTAACATAAAGAAGTAATTAACATAGCTACGAAATATGGTACATAGTAACTATATTTTTATTGGTTACGATAACCATACACTGAGAAAAATGCATGGGACAAACACGTAAAATATAGAGAGTTCTACTATACAAATAGTTATTCGTATCATAATTTAGGCGTTGGTTACATTATTTATTGTTGCGGTAACAATAAACCATTACCGTCCTCTCAGGGAAACATATGTTATAGTAAAAGTATGGTTACTCCGACCATATTTTAAGTAAAAAAGTTAAGTAAAAATATGGTTACTCCGACCATATTTTTCTCTCAGTGTTGATTTCATAAATGTGTTAAATATATCATAATTTTATTGTTACAGTTTTAACGATAAGTTATAGTATTCTTAAGCGTGGCGCATATTTAGATTCACTATCCAAACTGCATAGTTTCCTTAACTTCACGACAATAGTTCGGTAAACCATATAAACGCTGATTCAACTATAAAATATGGTTCTACGTATTATATTTTTTTTACTATGGTATTATTGTTGGAAATACCATGGTCTTTTTTCCAGTGTAATTACAACATTTCTTATATACTCTAGATTGACAGTTCTACTTATTTGTGTTGTCGCTAGATGGAGAATTCGTGTACCGATTCTCGTAAATGACAGTGACCCGAGTAGAAATTCAGCTACGGGGAATATCAGGCCCTAGCGTGGTAGCCGGATTTAAATCTACGGCCCCTGCCTGGCAACCTTATACGAGCCTTGCAGGAAAGTAACGCAGCGCATGATCAGGGCCAAATTAAGTTTTCCAGATAAGGGCCGGATGGAGGCTGCCCTATTAAGCCCCTACTTATAAATCGGCAAATAAATTACAAAATAATTATCTGCGCTCATCGAATTCGATTTATTTTGCACTTTCTATTGGATATTCGAGCTTATTTAGTTTTCAGTACATATTAATTGCTGAATAAAACACATGTAAATTTATTTGCCGTTGGTGGGAATCGAACCTTGATCCTCTGGGTGACAGTTCTGCGCCTTAGCCCACTCGGCCATTGACATTTTAGAAAGTTTATATATTTATTGTCTATTTGATGTATACTTAAAATGAAAACACGTCAAGACTGTACATCCATTTATTGTGACTATGACCGAAATATTCAAAATTCAAACATGATGGGGCGGTCACCCATCCAGGTACTGGCGTTTGACGGTCAGTACCTGGATAGATTTCAAAGTAATACTAGCCCTGTAGTCCCGCAAAACGTGAGTTTCAGCGAAAATTTCGAATACTGCTCGATGGGGTAAAGATGCGAAAAAATCCAGCACACGCAAGGTGCTGAAAAGATTGATTTTGCATAACAATAATTTTTTAATGTTTTTAACGAATGTTGTGTGCCCTTACATGAACCTGATAATGTAAATTTACAGCATACTTAAAAAAACTATGCCATACGAAGACCGTATGCGGATCTGACCAGGGAAAGTAAAGGTAAATTGGACAACATCTTGATCCAAATGCCACAGAAAGACCTTATGCGAAATGAATAAGGTCGATGAATGGTATATCTATATGAGGTTACCGTATGTAATCGGTACATGGGCCTGATCCGGTGGAAAGATGGCATTTTTAAGGTAGAATGCCATATCTCGGCCTTACATGGGCCTAATCAGGTGAACTTACGATGACCCCTAAATAAGGTTACCATATCTAGCCTGACGTCAGCCTGATCCAGTGGAAAGACGGCATTATTAAGTACGAATGCCATATTTCAGCCTTACATGGACCTGAGCAGGTGAATTTACGGTGCCCCCAAATAAGGTTACCGTACCTAAAACTGATCTGGACCTCGTGTGACAGCAGGCATGCCTGATGAAATTTCTACTCGGGGACTACGGAAGCGCGTATAAACGAGGAGGTTTCATGCCGATTCGTCCTGTGATTTTTTGTCGCTCTCTTCGAGTCGTTATAAAATAGTAACGACCCAGCGCTTTTGAAGAAAAGAAAGACTTAAAAAAAACCTCAAACAGCGAACGTATGCTGTTACGAAAATTTTAGATATGTAGTGGACGAATAAATTCGCGACATCATCTTTAACCATGTTCTTATTTGCGAATCTAAAAAATTCCTACGGGTTGATAATCCCAAAGCAGTATAGGAAATTAATACTGATCGACGGTAATAAGTCCCATGCAAATGAAGATTACTCCAATGTTTTCAGCTTTCAAAAAAATACAGATACAGCGGATTACTATAATGTTAAGGAATAAGTCATTGTTGTAATCAAGCAAATTTGGGACGATTACTATCCGTATCGTAAGCTGTAAGTTGCTTATATGAGCTTTTACAACAGAGCCCATGTGTCATCGCCGTACCATATTTACTGCGAGTAGCAGCTATATTCGCGGATCCGCTTCTGTCCGTGTAAGTATGCCTATTTCAATACTTGCAAAACCAAAACGAGGATGTACATTAGAATATTGCTTTGAAAGCAATATGCAATAAAGCTCTTCATTTCTATTATTTTTTGAGTGTTCGATTCTTCGAAGCACATTTTGCAAACAGTTTTTTCCGAGTTTTCATTTAAATAAAAATCACAGTTTTACTTTTTTGCTTGTGAAATGGCTTTTGAATGCCGTCTTTGCACTGAGAAAAAAAAATATTTGAATGGATTAATTTATCGTACACCCCCGTACAAATGAATTTTTGTTGATATAACAAATAATTTGGTTACCGCAAATAAATTTTAGACATCTGTATCTAACGATTATTGAAGAAGCTAATCATTTGGTCCTCTTAACGACAACTTGATTTGAACGAGGGTGTACGCTAAATTAGCCATTCAACTATATTTTTTTCTCAGTGTATGTTTTTTATTTTCTATTATTATCGAACTTCTCAAATAATCTTGTATTGTATCGATACTGTCAAATTGTCGTGATGTTATCCAAGATCTCGATACATTTGACGATGCAATCTGAATATCTCGTATATCGTGATTGCATTCACACATGTCGAAATAGATTGAAATTCAATTGTTCAATACGAGGTTTATTGACTTTATGCGCCTCGACTTGTCTCGACTTTCTTCAAGGCATCACTATAATGCTTTCTCACGTGTGTGTTAAGTTCCACCGCAATAAGTTGGACGTATAACGCACACATACCTACATAGATATATACATACTAGGGTGTAATAAAAATTTTAAAAACTTCTCTGTTTAAATTTGCAAAATTCGCCTCTTCATCGCGATATGCATCTTTTTACATAGAATCCGCCGGCGAAATTTTTTGTGACATTTTTCACCGAATATATATCGCTAAAACTAGATGTCGATTGAGCCACCTCTAAGGATAATTTATCCGCGCCTATATTTTGCACAGTTTATTGTGTGGTCATCACCTCAAGTTTAAGCTTTGAAGAGTAGAAATAAATGGTATATAAAAAAATGACTTAAAACACTGTTAATTTCATATTGAACGTTGCAAAAGCATTAAGTTATACAAGGAACGGTTTCCGTATATATTCTGAATATGAAGAGTCTGTATATTTAGAAGGAACATCTTTCTTGTATATTCTGAATTAATATAGTCTCTGTATTCTGAATATACGCGAAAAACGTCCTTGCACAACTTAATTTTTATGTTCAATATGAAATTGACAGCGTTCTAAGCCAGACATAAGAAAAAAAGATGAATAAAAGTCATGCTTATAGTGATTTATAAATTAATAACAAACGAACCAGCAGTCCGTAAACTCAGGTACTTGACGAGTCAACCTTGGTAGGCAAGCCGAGTTAACTTACCGAAAAATATCGAGGTCAAAATATTTTTCCGACATTTTTAAGAATGATTTTCATCTTAAATCACGTTTTCTCATGATTTTAATGTTTTCCTTTTGCAATATAACATTTTTTCCCACTCTTCAAAGCTTAAACGTGAGGCGATCACCACATAATAAATTGTGCAAAAGATAGGTGCGGGTAAATTATGCTTAGAAGTGGCTCAATCATCGTCTAGTTTTAGCGATATATATGCGTTAAACAATATCGCAAAAATTTTGCCGGCGAATTCTATGTAAAAAGGTGCACATCGAGAGAAAAAGACACGGGTTAAAGGAAGAATTGAAAGGAAAAAAAACGTTCTTTTTGACACATCCTAATACATCTATACATACATATATATAGACTTTTTGTCTAAACCACTTTTCTCCGTGCCATGGACCATTCTGAATGTCCTGACATGAAAATCTCGAAAGAATTTTTTTTCCTTGAAAACATAGCTTCGTCTACGAGGAAATAAAATTAATCAAATTTAGCATGGAAAGCCCCATGTCCAAGATTTGACGTTCGCGTTATGCACAGTAGTTTTAGAATGCGGAAGCGATCGGGTATTCGTATAGATCAGTACTCTCGGAATACAGAGCAACGCAATAGTAAGAGGCGGGAGGTTTGTTCTCTGTTTCTCTTTCTCTCAGACTCTTTCTACTCTATTTATAGCCGAGATTTGCAAAGACAATATATCTACGTTTCATACAAAGCCAAGCATTGCTCAAGACTGCTTCTGAGATTTGTTGCTACGACAAAGGACGAAGCTTTCGCCCTCTACATTCGTGAACCCAAAGCCAGATGAGCTGGAAACAAAAAGCATCGAAACCAGTATCGCCCAGACGAGGTAAACGCAAAATGCCCTCCTTAACATTATAATCGAGTAAAAAAAATTGTGTAACAGCCTTGAAATGTCTTTTAGCTTGTCGAGGGGAGACAGACGATGGTCCCCGTGTAATGAAACGCCCAGGGCACCGGGACTTCAAGGTCCGCCACTGACCGCGAGACCAGAGGAAAGTAGAGCCACGTTCTGGGGATTTGAGCCGACGCCGCCTTTTACTCTGAGCGATGAATCGAACCATGAAGCAACCTGCCCGGCGACTTACAGAAAGCTTGTATTGATTATACTACGCACCAACGGAGAGAAGTATTGGAATACGAAAAACGGGATATCGAGGTGGTGTATACATATATATATCATGCGGCCCGGCGTGTCGACCTTTTATCGAGAGCGACCGAGGCGAGGCCAGGAGAAAGTCATCGAGACGATTTACTTGACTGGGCCCTGAGAGCACCAGCTGAGAATCAGAAGGACACTTCCGTTCTCCGGAAGCCATTGATCTTTCAAACGTACTACAGATACCACATGAAATAGAATATAGTATAGAATAATAATCATATGTGCCATGACGTTTTAAACGGTTGGATCAGACAACTGATAGATTGATTTTTATCTCGAACACACATTCTTGGTCTATTTAAAGCTGACGGTATAAAGCTGATGCAATGGTGCACAGGGTTTTGAAAACCGTTTATATATTAAGTTGCGTAACGAAGAAAGGTGCACCGAGAGAATATTGATATTACTTTCATATTAGGTGTGAGTTTTAATATTATGGAGATAACTTTTTTGTGACTAGATTATCGGCTTAGTGGAGATCGAGACTCAAGAGGATTCATCCTTGAACTATTGTTGACATTCGTGGCGCTTCCTTTGAATAATTTGATTATTTTTTTAGGAGGAGGAAATTGAGAACAAAATTTAAGTATTTATAAAGAGTTGAGCAACTTATAGGTTTTGCTGAAATGTTAGTGAGTCCGGAACAGGGATGATCAACATGCGAATAAAAAAAGTTTTTTTCCCGACTACGCTAAAAAGACCACATTCCAAGCCCGCAACGCGGGTGGAAAGTTGTCAATTCTTAACCGGCGGGACGAAAAGTAACGTAGCGGAAGGAAAAATAACGTAGCGGAAGCAAAAGTAACGCAGCGGGAGATAAAGTAACGCAGCGGGCAGAAAAGTGCTGCTGTACTTTTCGTCCCGTTTGAGTGGAGCGGAGCGAAATTCGATTATTCAATATTTTTACCTATCAGTGCCGTTTCGCTGCAGCAGGCTCAAAAATATGGTCTTTTTAACGTGGACGGGAAAAAAGTATTGTATGCCACACGGACGGAACGGATTTTCACTTCGTGTTCGTGCTACAAACCTCACACGCGCTGAAAATTACGCACTTTCCGCCCTTGTAGCATAATGTACTATTATGTACTATTAAGCCCATGAAAAGTATTAATTATTTTTTTGTAACGAATAAACATCATCCCAGTGCGATAATGAATTACAATTATTCATTGTGATAATATATTTTTTATGATTTCCACTGATATGATGCCCATCTTCGGACCCGGAAGATTATGGTATTTTTTATAGACAAGATTGTTTTTATGAATTGTGACCTTTGAACTGACGCGATAAAAAATTAGAAACAAAACGAATCCCATGAGAATGTAACTTTAGTGCTCAAATAATTTTAGCTGAAAGAAACAATAATAATAGTTTGTAAGGTTACTTCCATTATACGGAAGCCGTTGAACCTTAGGACAGTGCTAGTGTTGTATTACCTTGAGCCTGAAGTGCAGCTACTACATACACTGCGACAGTTAATCCAGTTGCACGGATACCGGAAACGAAATGATAAAAACACTGCTGTAAACGCATTTCCTTAATTTTCTGACAGTCTTGTAGTAAAGCGCGCCTTCGAATGACCACAAGGAAATATTCACGAGAATTTTTAACGGCATAATCATTATTATTATTGGTCTACAACCAACTATATAATTTACCTGGACTACGTGACAATCCACGAGTCAATGATCTTTTCCAATAACATGCGGTACACAATAATTGCTAATAATCTTAAATTTTTTATATTTACATTTTTCTAAATTATTTATTCATGTACCTGCAAAAATGAGACCATCGTACGAAAAGAAAATAACGTTTGAGGGTTTTGGAAATAAAAATACAAATTCTTTTTCCAGACTTTTTTTACATTTTAACGTGTAATTTATTATAAAAATGTTACATGGCTAAGTTTCATACGTCATTACACAACACGCAATATATGAAAGTACGAAAGCGATGTGTATTTGGCATCCCGATGCGGGACATGTGTGATTCAAGGGTGGCTTCAGGGCTTCTTGTCGTCGTCCTTGTACCAATCCTCACTGCAATAATAATGACAAATTTATTAATGTATTAATGATCATTAATTAAAAAATGCAATTCAAATGCTTTTTTATTTTCAATTATTTAAATTACGTACCATCCAGGAACATTTTCGGGAGCGTCGCATCGTTGCTGCTCCTCGTTATAGACGGTACCGTCACTGCAACCTTGTTCTCTCGGGGTAACTCCGTTCAAGCAGACGTAGAACTTTTGGCAGTCTTCGGGGTGAGCATATTTCGGGTGATCCACCAGCGTTCCCCTTACGTCAGTCTGACGGTCCTTCGGGCACTCGAATCCGTCCTTCAGGGTCTTGCCAACGGCTCCACAGCCCTGAAATAAATTGTTATAATTGTTAATTTTAATGTGCTTGAAAATTCATCAAATTTTCACAAGTATAATTGTGTAATTTATATTATTCTTAAATAAATAAATATAAATAGAAAAAATAAAATAAAATGAGTTTGGAATTAAATCATGAATGCAATATTATTTAGAATAGTAATTAATATCTTGAACCAATTATAAAACAATTATAAATGTTCAAAAAAGATTCAGTGACTTTCAACAACTTCATTAATTCATTAAACATTTTTCCATTGAATTAATGTTGGCATTTCTCTTACAAATGTAATAGTAATGTTTTAATTCATATATAACTCGGGTCAAAAATAAATTATTATTAATTATTGAAGCATAAATTAATGTCTTCATGATAAGACCGTTTATTCAAGAAACTATGTTTTATTAATTGAATTTGGTATTGGTTATGAATGTAATGTTCTTTTTAAAAAAATTTTAACAATTTAGATATTGATTACTTTATATCATTTACAAATAAGTTGAAGACGTTTTAATAAGTCTTTTAATACATTAAACTTTGATATATTTTAATATATAAAAGATTAATTAACATTAATATAATTTTTTTATACATTTTAATGCATTCTATATGCTAAATGGATTATTATTTTATATATTTTAATATATTTTAACTTTTGTTTTAATTAATTACCTCACGTCCCGCACTGTCTGGCCAGACGCATGTGCCGCTGTACTCATCGAAATGAAGGCCAGTCGTGCACGTGATTTCAACGGCTTGACCGTCGATGCAGTTGTAGAAGACATTGCACACGGATGGATCTGGGTGAGCGAAGAATCCGTTGCGCCTCGGGCAGTTCTTAGCCGGCGTAGGTGGTTCTAAGGAAAACAGAAGAAATTCGAGGTTATAACCAATGTCGCTAGTACTTTATATACTTGATCGTTTAGAGCAACATTAGTGACGTGTTTACTGCAACTATTTAGCCTCGTGGCTAACGGCGGGGACAGCTTTCATTAGAGAGGAATTCGCGGAAGCGTTGAAACCGTTGATTTCGCAGATACTTACGCAATTCCAGACGATCGCCGCAGTCTACGTTGAATACATGATCGCACTTGTTGATCTTGCGATTCAGTGGGTCGAATACGAGACCGTCCGGACAGAGCTTTTCCGTCGCTACGCCATCTTCACATTGATAATACTTATCACACTGAATCGGATCCTCGTATTGTCCGTCCTTTTTTGGGCAAGTAATTGCCGCATCTGAAAGTGATATAATTATAACATATGAACAAGCTGTAAAATTAGCAAAAATTTAATAGTACGAAATTATTTTCTATAATATTTATCACAATAATTGTGTTGTATTTATTTTTCGATTTTTCTATGTTTTTCTATTTGTTTATTTCATTATTTATTATTTATTATATCGAATATTTAGTTATTGTATTCTAAAATTGAAAATTATCGTGATAGTAATTTTATGTAAATGAAAGTAATATCGACGACTTTTTTTTTCTTGAAAGAACAAAAGTGCTGTCATTTATGTTATGGACTAACCGAGTTATTATCCTTGTGCTGTTATTTAAATTTTTTTTATGTTAATATAATTAACTGAAAACCGGCATATAAATTATAATAATTTCCTTATGCAAGTTGCTCGTCGTTGGGACGATAGCGAGAGCACCTCTACTACTTATGCAACAACAAGACACGAGAGAGCCACCGCGCACTGACATTTACACTTTAGAAAGTGCGGCTTCGATACTGCTTCTCGTTCAGCCCCGGCTCCCTGTATATTACTTGTACCTGCTCGGATAAGTCCACGGTAGTCGATACCGTACTATGCAGTAGCCACTAAGTACACAGGCTGCAAAGTTTAACTTTTACGCTAGCGATACAAAGATTACTATAAAGTAAACATTTTACTATGTCGTTTTTATGTTTTACGGCCGAACTAGTTACGTTTTTTTTTTTGGGAGCCGATCGAGCTATCGAATGCGCGAGGTCAACGAACTAGTTTTTAATTCGCGTTCGCCAAATAATTTATGCGATGCACAGGGGCAATATTTTTTTTTTATTTAAAAATTTTTGAATGTTCAAAGTTACGATTAATTTTTCTGTCCAACCATATGTTAATTATTTAAACCAATAATTAATTATTTTTAGAAATGACTTTTTGATTTTCAAAACAATAATGTTTTTTTTTTATTTCGATGATTTTTGATTTACGGAGAATGAAAATTTTCAATTCGTTTTTTTTTTACGCTTTTCATGATAATTATACTTACATGCGATCGACGCTAAGGCTAGTATCAGGAAGCACAATCTGGCCATTCTGTTGTTAGTTTAAACTCGGAGGTTTCCGAAGTGGCGTTGAAGAAAAAAAAATTAAATAATTACTTCCACTAATATAGACTTATGGGGAGAAGAGATTTTTGGGCGCTCTTTGGAATGGCGTCTCGTCGCGAGATACTGCTCCGTCGATGGCTCTCCATCGGGTATACCCTGTCAACCCCCACTATTCAACCATTTCCCCACTTTCGCTGGCGTTTGTTGCTCGGTAGCCGATGGTCGCAGCGGTAGACTCGACATTCGACTACACACTTTTACCCTGATCCCCCTTAAGCCCCCCTGCATATCTCTCCTCTTCTCATTTCTACTACAGGGTGTCCAAGAATTCCTGAAAGTGAGCGCCGAATTTTACGATGTGACAGACCGTTTCATATCACGTGTCGTGTGTTGTTTCTCAATCAAGTTATTTTCATACAAATATCTTCCTGCAGCAAGTTTCATAACCGCTTATTATCGAAATAAATTATCGATCGGAGTGTTAACGACTTTTTTCATTTATGAAAGTATCAAACAACCAACTCTACCGAAGCTGTAACGAATACACAGAAAACAAAATGTCATTGATTCAATACATCCTTCGTTTGTGAGCTGCCAAAAACAAGTTTTATCAACTTAATTTGAATTCTAATTCCTCCAATTCCATACGAGATCGAAATAATAACTCTGAAATAAGCAAAATAATATTTTATTATTTTAATGTTAAATGGAATTGAACGAATAAGAACTAGAGTTAATTAAAAAATACTTCTTTTTAGCCGCAACAGAATTTTTTTCAGTAATTTATTATTATTATTTTGTACTTTTGTATATTAAATCGTAAATTAATGGAAAACCATTATTTGACCCTGCTAATTAGGCAAAAAGCCTGCAAAGTAGAACCTTGCAAATTGCTTCCTCATTATTTTACACCTTTAACGAAGCTGCCTCTATGAGGATGTACGTTGATCGATTTTCGCTTCCTC
>OZ019973.1:15573491-16008491 GCA_963970395.1 Ephialtes manifestator
AAATATTAGTGAAATTTTCAACCATGTATGAATTCACCTAAAAATACGTATCGAGTCTAGCTATAATAGAGTACTGATTTCTATGCCATTGGCAAATCATTTTATCGTCGGTGCCAATGGCCACATATCGTTATTGCCAAAAAAAAGGTTGCCTCTCTGATACTCCGAAAAATCTATTACATCTTTTCACTCCAGAATGGCCAGCATTTCTTAAGGACATAAGCCAGGTAAAGCCCACCAAACGTGAGTTTCAGAGAAAATCTCGAACATTCCCGAAGGGATTAAAATTAGAAAAAAATCGAACAAGTTAAAGCTGCAGAAAAGATCGATTTTGCATAATGATAATTTCAAAATGTTATTAACAAGTTGATGAATATAAACATTTTTCAACAAATCACCTGACAGCCTAAGGTTTTTTTCAAATGAAAATGATTTGTCAAATTTTTCCGAATACCTATGAATTTTATCTTAACATAAGAAATTTTACAAAAATTATTTGCCAAAAATAACAACGTTTGGCAAAAAAAAATCTTGAGCGTAATGGATGGTCTTATGCCAAACGCATATCGAAAATAAATAAAAAATTGAAAATGAAGAAAAAAACCTGAAAAAAAATCATGTGTATTCGGAAAAATAGACAAATCATTTTCATTCGAAAAAAGAAACGTTAGGTTTTCAGGTGATTTATTCAACAATTTTTTTATTCGTCAATTTATTGATAACATTTTGGAATTATTATTATGCAAAAACGATCGTTTTAGCATAGCATCTTTTACATGCTTGATATTTTTTCCGATTTTTATCCCAACGGGAGGTGTTCGAAATTTTCTCTGAAACTCACGTTTAGTGGGACTGTACCGATCATACATCCTTAATGCAAGTTCTAGAACGCCCTGTAGTAAGCAGTATACGTGTTCTACCTACTCACATGCGTGCATCATGAGCTACGTCTGCCCCCTTCTTGGCGTTCAGTTCAGTAGATCCTTTCTCTGTCTTGTTTCCTATCTATATACCTGGGAAATCGAGAAGGTCGTTCCTCACCTCAAGACACGTGCCTGCTAATAATAAATCCATGCAGTAGCTAACATGGACTTTACATACAATGACCAAGAACATCATATATTTTAGAATTTGACATAAAAAATATTAGATATTTTAGGGCATAATCATATTAACAGTAACACTACTATTATTATTTTTATTCCAAATCTTACTTTACTATGTGTTAAATGGAGGTAAAACCGCTTATATCATCGAATGAATTAGAATTAGGTAATGTAATGATTGGACAAAGAGATGAAAATTTACAAAACCATTTGTTGATTCAATCAAATATGTTTATTGAGATTGTAACAATATTTTATTAAAGCCGCATTCAGGAATAACAAATAAACATATGTCATATAAACTATTCGTTTTTTAATTTTATTAATCTCATCATAAACATCAAACTATTTAAATGGTAAAAATAACCCCAATATAAGACGATTTTGCCGGATAAATGACCACATTCTAATTATTTGACTGCCGAGAATGTTTTTTTATGCCTTTGGTCATTGATATTTCGTTTGGTTTGAATGAAATATCAAAATGACAATAACTGCTTTGCATAAAATTGTAATGAAATGAGTTACGGATTCTTTATTTGCATATAATCTTTATTTTAAATTAGTAAGTGCGGTTCGTCCATTCAAAGCATAAATGTACCGATTTTATTGCACAGGGAAATATTTTTAGTATTGGAGAAACGTTTCATTAATACATCGAATTATTGTCGAATCAATGTATTTGTGAACCCAAGAGAATGAAATTTGCACCAATAATATGTAATTTTCATTTCTTACATCTGAATATATTGAAATTTAAATATATTGTAAGTAAATGTATTCTTGTGTGTAACGTGCTCGTCATTATTGATAGAGATAGGTAGGCTTAAACTGATTTTGAAATATGCCATATGCATTACTTTTTATTATATTTTGCTGCCATTATTACATACATCAAAATCAAAATCTATTTGATATGAATACTAAAAGAATCAATCAATTATATTACTTATTTGATTAATGAACAAAATTATTAAACAGAACCAATGCAATACAATATAGCTGATAAGGAAAAGACAAGAGATAAAAATTTCGATGGATTTTAGTTTTGAAAAATATAGATAGGCCTTTCACTGTCTGTTTATAGTATGTATTTGTTATATTAGAGGAACAACTATTCTTGAGACATCTTCTTTAAGTTGCATCTGAAAATTATAGAATAATTTGATAAACACTTGAAACCCATTAGACATACTTTCTACATATTTATTTTATGAAGTAAAAACACATTGACAAGTTAAAAAAATGGTACTTTGAAAAAAGAAATCCAGCATTTTTTTTTTGGTAGAAATCAATCATCTTCAAATTGGCATAATGATTAATATTATCCAGTAAAGCTAATTCTTGAATAGCATATGTCTTATAATTTTCCATACCGACATTTCAAAAAGTAACATACTCTTTTGTCGTAAGAATGAAAGGCTTGACCTCAGTGCGATGAATTCTTATTCAAAGACTACTAAAGATGCTTCTACGCGTTCTTGAACTAACGGTTAATTGTTCAAGATCCGACAGACAGTACCCGTTAGCCTTTGAAACGGGAAGTGCAACGAATGCTTTGAGCATACTCGATAAACCGTGAAGACGTGAATGCACTTGATAAATTACAATGGATATCGTTACGATCACTAGCTGAGCTCATCGAAGATCTAAGATAATACGAATTCTGAGTAACAGATTTTACCGCTTCAAAAACAATTGAAAATAAAAAAAAAGATCCACAACGAAGTTCGAATAGAAATTCAGATCAAGTTTGGTGGTTTCTGAACAAAGTGGAATCGTGCGTGAATAATAAATAAGCGAAAAAGAAAAGAAATCGATTTCAAGATAGGCAGTGAGTTTCGAATCGGGGAAAGGCGAGTCTCGGTAATGGACAGTTCGAATTGCTCAATGAGCCACGTTGTCAGTTTTCATTTTCACCTTCCGACTTCTTTAGATCATTCTGAAGGCCCTTTTTGTCCTCTCTGTACCAGAGTTCCGTTATTATGCTACGAAATAACAGCGTCGAAAAGTCTATATTAAATCAATTTGTTCAAGGCTGAAATCAGAACCCAGTGTCCGCAGAAAATGAAAGCCGGTCACGTAACGTCAATTTAAAGAATTAATTTTATTATCGCTCAGGCCTTTAACAAATTATTGTACTGTAAAGGTACCGTAAATTGTGGCTGCTTAAATTATTTGTTTCATTACATCGATAAAACATTACTTCTATCGACTTCTTGAAGAATTGAAGCATTGAATATTAGTTAAGAAATCACTGTATGCCTAAATTATAATAACTAACCATTTCATTTTAATGAAATGAATTGTTCCATTTGGTGTCGATTCATTACAATTGAAATGTAACAATTGTTACATTTGGTCTTTAAACAAATTATGTCACAACTTATTTCTTCAAGAAATTCGAAGATTTTTCGATAGATATTAATTGAAATTTCGTCCATTATAATGTGAAAAAGTAAAGTACACTGGATTAAATAATTTAAATGGTTTAACATTTTTTTTTGTGGTGAACAAAATTTATTATACAAATTATGTAACCAAAATATGAAATACACGTTTTAATTTAAAAAATTAGGAGGTATTGACGCCGCTTCGCGTTTAGTTTTTGGCTGGTCTCGATGACTTCCGCCTGTTGGCTCCGCCAGCTGGCTTGGGCGGTGGGTTCTCCAGAGCATCCAGCTCCGCATCGGTCAGTTGACCCTTGTACCAGTCTTTGCTGTGGAATCACGAAAAAGTGAAAGGATCAAACGGGTATTTGCTGATCGCAAAGGCGAGACTCCGCGCAACTCGAGGTTTCATATCATTATTATAATGCGTGGGACATCAGTGCATCCCGCGTTGAGAATTTTCCTTATCGTGACTTTCAATCCAGGGCCGAATCGAAAATTGTTAGAGTATTTTTCATATGTACAATGCTTTTTCAATACGAATTAATTAATTTGACCAAAAAATTCCCGGCATCCCGAGACAATGAAATACGTTAATTTATATAATGATGACAATGTTTTAAATTACAAAATTGCTAATTTGTTGTTGAGCTAATCAAGCTACAAAATTTCTATTTTAGCAAACACATTGGACGAATAATGAGATATTTACTTATTTATTTCCGTCAATAGCATGTTTATTAGAAAATGTAAATGCGCATCGAATGATATATATAAAATAAATAGAATAAATTTTTGAGGGTCTAAACTTTAATTTAATTAAAAAACGTTAATTAAAAAAAAATGTTTATTACGAACTCAATTTATTCCTCATATGGTCAGGCATATAGGGATCTATTAAAAATATTAGAAACATAATATCATATTTACCATTCAGGAATTTTTCTGGCCCAATCACACTTGCCAGTTCTCTCGTCGAAGGCTTGGCCAAGTTTACATCCATTTCTTCTGGGAGTCTCGCCATTCACACAAACGTAGAAGAACTGGCAGTCCTCTCCATCGGGATAACGGGGATGAGTGGCGGCTACAGATTCGTCCACTTTTGGACATGTGAAGTTAAAGAGTTCTCGGGCACCGCAGCCTTTTTTCTGTGCCTCATCAGCCCAGTTGCAAATTCCAGTCTTCGGGGAAAATACCAATCCATCCGGGCAGGTAATCATATTGAATTTACCCTCAACGCAGTAGTAAAACGTATCGCAAATACTGGCGTCCTCGTGGGCGAAGTATCCGTGCATTCTTGGGCAATGTTGAGAGGGATGGGGCGTTTCTAAATTAATAAATAAATGAATAAATAAACTGTCGAACTAATAAATCAGAATTCACATATTATATCTTTATAACTATATCGTACCACTTTAAGTGAGAATATAAAAGTTTTTTTTTAAATTGTTTACATTCATTTCCTAAACCCACGTCTTTCTTATATAAAAACTATCTTTAACTGTGTAATTTTTTAGATTTTTTATTATTTGAAAGCAATTAGATACATGTTTTAAACTCGAAAATAGAGTTTGTAAAAAATAATGAAATTTTTGGCTTAAGGAAAACACTATACCATTCTATTATTTATTAACTATAAACGGAAGGGAGAAAATATTTTTTATTAATGATATATTTGCTTTTAAAAAGCAATTGATTCAAACTTCATAAGATGCATTCTAAATCTCCAACTTTGGGAAGCCATTGACTGAAAAGTACCTCGTCTTACCACAAAACGGGTCGTCAAAATTATCACATTTACCATGCGTGATGTTGAGTTTTATAAGATTTAAATAAAAGTTATTTGCAACCAATGATATCATCAATGAAAAATATTTCCGCCTTTATAAGCCTCGGACCCCTTCAATATTTAAGATGTTTTGTCTACACTGTTAAAAATATTTTGAAAATTAATATATTTATTGGAAGTTTTTGTGCAGATACGGTATATTAAATTTAATTTAACATGTTGTAAAATTTTAATAATTATATTATAAACACAACTTTTATGAAGTGTTTCGTATAGTAGTAAACTGCACATTAATTTTATAACAATATTTTGTATATTGATTAATATTTGTATATTAAATTTAATATACGCGTATCCGAAAAAAAACTTCCAATACTTTATATTAATTTTCATACAAAAATTCCTAATAGCTTTTGTTACTTTCTGTTAATATAAACTAAACTCACGGAGTTTTGGACGTTTGGAGCAGTCAATGCCAAAAGGCAAGTCGCATTTTTCGCTGTCAGGACTGTAGTCATTGAAAACCATACCATCGGGGCAGAGTTTCTCGGTAGCTTTGCCATCCCTGCAGTCGTAGTACTTGTCGCATTGCTCGGAATCGGGAAAGTAGCCATTAGGTTCTGGGCACTGATCCGAGGCCACGATCTCCTCCTCGTATTCCTCAAAATCCGCACTATCTTCGGCATCAACCGGAGCTGCAGTCGTTGGTTTCAGGGTCCGCCGACCTGGCAAGGCCAACTTCCGACGAGTTTGCTCGGCGGCTTCCTGCTTTCGTGACAAAGCACTCGCAGCACCTGTGAGGTCAAAGAAAATTCATATAATTATTACTTGTGTGAGTAGTAATCATGATTTATCAACAACATATACATAATTATTTGGGTGGGGGTCAAAATAGCGAATGGCTAAAATAACAAATTTAAATATAATGATCGTCTGAATCTAAAATGAACATTATTATGGAATGCGCTATTTTAGACATTCGCCATTTTGAACCCCATCCAATTATTTTGATCGGATTGTTGCAAATTATAATTATAATTATAGTTCCTATAGGCTTACATTATACTTTGCCAATTGGCCATCGATCGCAGTTCTTAAGCCTGGACTATCTTTCTTAACATTTTTTTATTTAACCTTCTTTATTATGTTGTGTTTGTGTGTGTGTTTTTTTTTCATTCTTATTATTTTTATTTATGCATTTACCATAAATTCGAGGTGCTGATACGCTGTATGTGTGGAATATTTGTGTTTTCTCATTATATCTGTTCTCGGTTGAATACTTATTGATTCTAAATTTTTTATTTGGGCAATTGCAAATCGTTTATTGAGTTCACTGGTTCTTGTTATTATGGGAGTGATGCCTGTTCTATTGTGTAGAAGGGTGTTGCGAGGATTGTAAAGTGGATTTAATGGATGTCTGATTCGTATTAAACGGCGGATGGCGCTTGTAACAGCAGTTATCACTTTTATAATTGCTGATTTGTTACAATTTATGAGCATAGTACTTGTAAGATTAACTGACAATATTGAATCTGCACATTATTCACTCGTAACTGAGATGCTCACTTACGATCATGGAACAAATCTATCATTTTTAATACGTTTTAGCTGCTAATATACAAAAATATTTTAAAAATTATCAGGCCAAAATTAGTGATTTCCATTGAGGCATATAATTTTTTTTTGCTACTTATATGAATAAGTCTTACATGAATAAATCCATGCGGTTGAACCCTTAAACAAAGATTTTTTTAATTGCTAGGTAGCAAAGCTATCTGTCTACTTATATAGAGAAACTTTTATAAGAAAACCATTGGGTCAAATATTCATGTATAATGATCAGTTGTGTGTAAGATGTATTTTTTACCCCGAGGTCAGGAATTTAAGATAGAGTTAAAATTGTGAAAATGGTTTTGGATAATGTTTTTTTTTTAATTTTTAGATAAATTCACCAATTCACCAATTTTTTTGAGATAAAATCTAAACTTATGTCGGAACTTATACATAAGTGAAAATGATTCAAGAATTCCGGGTCTGCTGATTCTTTTATAAAAGCATGTAGAGTGCAATAACAGATCAAATCCAGAGTAACCAGATGTTTTTGCCATCACGTAAAAAAGGATTTGATTAGTCAACAGTTAATACCTTTTGATATAATATTGCAGTCAGAGAAGGATATCCATAAATAAATATCAATGATTTTTATTTGAATCCCTTCCTTTAAATCTGACGTTTCACCTCGGTAAGGAAAATAAAACTAACACAATAAGTATTGTGAACGTTTTGGACATTTGGAGATAGTTTAACTGCTATGAAATTGACTTTTACTTTCGTTCCCGAGTTGAGTAAATTCAAACAGGTTTGCAGTAAGATTTCCTAAATTAATCTCAGTGATTCCTGCGACTATTTGACCTTTGAATGACTTTATAGACACAGGTAATAGTTGGAATTTGATGACTCAATTTTTGCTTAATTCATAATTCGCTTCAAAAGAAATACCCGGAAGATGTTATTGCTCCACTGTAAAAGACACTTTCTACGAAATTACGAAGCACTTTTTTTTTGTAATTCTGCTTAAAAATATAATAAATAACACTGTTAAAAAAGACATAAAATGTAAATATCTATGAGTATCTTTGCGGAAACGGTACATTAGGAATTCATTGCGTTCTATAATATCAAATAAAAGAAAATGTGTTAATTGTGTTTTCTATTGTTACATGTGACACGAATGAAAGGGAGTGGTTTGTGCAATGCGGACGTGAGATAACTATTTTCCTTTTTTTCGTCCTAACTACTATATTATTTATGAATGCTAACGGAGGCAGTTGAAGTCCATTGAGTCTAATTTAACAATTTGCCGCTATTAATAAGATTCGCTGGATTATCATAGAAAAGAAATACAGCCCGTCTGTATTACTAATAAACAAAACACATACATTTTGTCTGCCAGGTAAAAATTAAGCAATACACGGACAGAAATTTCTGTGTCATAACAACTAAAAATGGTGACAACAAAAATCGTTTTGTTAGGCTAACAAAAAAAATATGGTCAGCCCAGCAAAAAGATTTGTCAGCCGAACGAAAGATTTATCAGCATAGCAAAACTGATTTGTCAGCCTAACGTAACGATTTTTGTTGTCACCGTTTTATGTTGTCATGACACATAAATTTCTCTCCGTGTATATTTGGAAATATTTTTGATTATTTTCCCCATCGTAATTTCGGCCAATAGAAACGACGCATTTGGCCCCATGTTGCTAAGCAATAAAAACTTCCTAACAAGTTGCTAAGCAATAAAAACAGTTTCCGAACAACTTTTAAACTGAGAATTCTTTACATCTGTCAAACTTCTAACGAGAACTGGAACGTGATCTGAAGAATGAGCCGGAATTCCGATGGAAAAAATAATCCGACAAATACCCCTCGAGCTTCAAAATTAATCGTGTATTTCCCTCAAACTTCCCTGCATACAAACAATCGTGTCAAATTTTGCAGAAAATTTTTTAACCTGCAAAACTTGACACTCTTGTTTGTATGCAACGAAGTTATCGGGAAATACCCGGTAATTTTAAACCTCTTGGGGTATTACTACTGAAAAATGGAGCAAAGCGTTGTAATGTTTACTCGAATGAATAAAAATAATACAAATTATCATTTTTAACTTCCGACGCGATCAACTGATTTCAGCGATTTCGTTGCATCCGGTGTTTTCGCAAATGGCACAACATTACTTAACCAATTTTGACACATAGATTCGATGTTCAAACGTCTATGTTCTTTTCAACAAATAATTATAATCAGGTATATTCTTGTAGAGATAAAAACATTTTAGAAAATAGCGCTTTGTATATATCGAAATACGCCCGCCATAATACTCGTTCGAGACATCGTCTGCGGTTAACTTCTCATAATACTACTTCGCATATTGCGATCTACTACACTACATTCTGTCCGTAGTAATGATAATAATATGCACCGTGTATCATATTTAAACGTCCATTTATGTGTAATTGCTACGTTTTTTTTAAATCAATTAATTTTCATTGTAATAGTTGAGTTTTGTTATCGATCCATATAAGATTACGGGTTCATTTAATTCCATTTTTATTTCCGACTACCCGCAGGGCAAAAAGACGGGAGTATGTGTTTTACTGGCATAGCGCGAATATGCCCATTTCTATTAGTACAATGTTCTCCAAAACGGTTAAAGATGACTTAACAAAACTTGGCCGACAAGTTCTGTGTACAGGTTCATGTGTCATTTTTCACAGATTGTATGTGCGAAGTGCGATTTCCGAAAGATATAAGCATTTAAACAAAGAGTCTGTGTGAATATATCGAAATGCCACAACGCTTATCGTGAAGTATCGGATGTACTTTCAAAACGACGAAATAAAAATTAAAAACTCCCGACTGAAAATCACATGTCTAACAGTGAACACTGTTAGAAAAAACTGGAAGTTTTTATGCATAAACTCGTAATCCAAATTTAATATACAATTGTGGTACAAATTTCATGTACTTTTTCAGTAAAATTTAAAAAAAATTATAAAAATTCAAGTACTGTGCTACTGTAAAATTAAAGTAAAATATTGAATATGCTATATCATACATTACTTTTCCATTACAGTTGTATATTAAATTTCAAGTTGATTTTTTTACACTGTACTTAATAATTGTAATTAATAATCATATTGGATAAATAAAAAATTGTGAAATAATAATCAAACGCAATCAGTGGGGAGATTAATTCGTCAAGGGTGTGATAATCTCCCGACTATAATATGCGATTGATTATTATGCCACAAATCTTTATTTATCCAATTTGATTATTAATTACCCTCATTTTTTCAGTCGGGAATTTTAAAATTGTTGTCGTAATTTTTCGTCACCTGTTAAGATGGACACTTCAAGGAAATCAGAGTACAGCTCGGTTACCTCGTGGAACTCGTCATGTACGAAAGTGTTTGTACTGCAAGAAGTCCGTTGGGTACCTAGCTGATCGTTTTCAAGGCAGTGCGTGTCTGCGTCCCTGAACGAACGAAGCCGCGAGCAAGAATTACGATCGAACGCGGATAGAGATGCCGGTTGACCTCGCGCGGGCTCACGTTCTCTGCCGTTGTATAGCTTTTGCTCTGGTGCGCCACGGAAGAAAGCGAGAAAGTGTCCGGCAAGTATATACACGATGGTCACACCGTGGAGCGAAAGAACGAGCTCCCGGTAGTCGTGCACGCGTGAGCCTCGATATGCTCGATAATCTTAGCAGCCACCGGTAGCTTTCCAGTTTTCTGATCAATTCCATTGAAGGAGTATTAATGGACAAGAAATTTTTAAGACATTTTCTGGAAATTCAACAACATTTCAACAATTGCACCAAAAAAAAATCGATAGCATCAAACAACGCAAGCGTTTATGAAATTACATTGATTTTTTAACTTAACTTTTCACTGAGGTAAATTTAAAAAAATCCATGTTCATGATTCTATATGGGTACGAATATAATGAATAAAATAATTTTACATTTGCATAACATAAAAGTCCGTTTTTATAACGTTATACTGCAAATGTAAGTAACTGTAATAGCCTGAAAATATTATAAAAATAATTGTTTACGTTAATTCATTCAAAGTCTGTTTTTTATTTTATTTATTTTGTTCCAAGCACTCAGTGTTCAATAACAAAAAGCTATAAAATGATACGATTTTTCAATGAGGGAATTGCAACCCTTTATAACTTTTACTGTTTATTTCTTGACAATTGTCTTCACTAAAAATGTCGAAGTCTGATTCAAGTACAGCTACACTACTTAAATCCTGGACGTAGAAAACAGGAATTAGAAAACTGTTGATGATGACTGATGAATAATTGCAATGAAAATTTGAACGAGAATACTCATAATAGTAACGAGTCGTGGTTCACCGACCCACTCGTGACTGGAGGAAAGAAGGAGGTCATCGTGGCGCGCACTTTCGGAACACATCGTGAAGTAACATCTAAATTCCGTAGAACTTGACTCAAATGGCTCAAATGTATTAAAAGAATTGTATGAGAGAAAAAGATGAAAAAACTGATGAGAAAGTGAAACGACAAGACGAAAAAACTTACCGAGGCAAATTAGAAGGCAAACAAGAAGTCCGGACTTCATCTTGATGAGAGTGATGGCGTCCTTAGCCAATGGGGATGAGAAGCAGCTACGTTGGTTCGGTCTCCGCGTAATAAGCGCGACCTCTCGCCTCTCTACGCCGTTTTTTTTCTTTCTAAACTCCCTTTCTCTCTTCTACGAATGGGTGGTTGCAATGCGGGATGATGACTAGAGACTACTGGGGCACCGACGGGGCCCCCAGGATCTTATATGCCTCCCCCACTTTGGGGCCCTGACCGTACAGCGACGAGTTACAACACCCGAGCTCTATACGCCACAGATACGAGATCCAGCGTGCAGTGGCTCTTGTAGAAAATATATATACTAGTGTATAAGGATAGTTAGACTAGATACATCATTCTTTGTATCGGTCAGGGCATGGTGCATCAAAGGTGCGTCGACTCCTTCTCTTCTAATACTGTACCTGCCACGTTTCTGCACACTATACTTGTAGCTGTTAAAACTGGAGATGATTATTTTGGAAGGTCTTACTCATCAGTTATAACAAATTATTTATTGCTGATTCATAATTAAAATGTTCAATATGACACTAAGGTCAGTTGAGCTGTATATCATTCCTGATTAAGGTGACAGTTACACGGAGAGAAAAGTCTGTGTGTAGCTACGTGGGTTTCTGTTGTTAATTACTATAAGTTATGTATCACTGTGACACAAGGGCTTTATCAAAGTTGTTTCTATACACGTAGAAGCTTTCACAATGTGTATTGTAATCTTTCCGATTTTGATTTAGTACCATGATCATGGTTCCTATATTAATGTTTCCAACCGAAATTTTACTTATATGTATACGTATGACAGTATTCCCTTTTTATATAGGAACAATTAGTAAATTTTTCGTACTATTTTGAATATGATACTGGAATTAATTATGGAAGGAGTTTCTATGCGAAGGAAGGGGAAATGTATTTAATATGCTTTGCAAGTTAGTGTATGAAAAATGTGACCATTTTTAAAGACGCCATCACATTTTGTAATTTAATTCTGTTTCTTTGACTGTTGTGTTGAAACTGCAACACGCTTGCCGAAGTAAGTCGATAAGTCAGAGTTGTAACTTATCATATGACAACTCGACCAAAAATACAAATATCGGGAGGCATCACTGCCATGTCTTCGATGTCCTACGAAAGACACTTTTGGGCTGTTCTTTATATACACCGCCGTAGATCTTTTCGTTTACGAGAAAAGTCGTGGTTATTCGCCATCTAGCGGCTGAAAACTCACTAAATGTGCTCTGGGTTTGTTTACCATATAAATATGACATGTCAATGTTTCTTATGATGTATAGTAATTACAACATTTCTTATACACTCTAGATTCACAGTTCTACTTATTTGTGCTGTCGCTAGATGGCGAATTCGTGTATCGATTCTCGTAAATGAAAGTGACTACGGAGGCGCATATAAGCGGGGAGGTTTCATGCCGATTCGTCCTGTAGCATTATACCGCAGGGCAATATATCGATTTTTTGTCGCTCTCTTCGGGTCGTTATACAATAGTAACGACCCAGCGCTATTGAAGAAAAGAAAGACTTTTAAAAAAACTTCAAACAACAAACGTGTGCTGTTAGGAAAATTTTACATATGTAATGGATGAATAAAATCGCGACTTCATCATTGACCATGTTCTTATTTACGAATCTAAAAAATCCCTACATGTTGATAATCTCAAAGCAGTATAGGAAATTAATACTGATCGACGGTTATAAGTCCCATGTAAATGAAGATTATTCAAATGTTTTCAGTTTTTAAAAATATACATATACAACGGATTACTATAATGTTAAGGAATAAGTCATTGTTGTAATCAAGCAAATTTGGGACGATTACAGCTATATTCGCGGATCCATTTCTCTCCGTGTAATAGCAACGAGTATAGCGGTAGCGAGTGATAGAAGGAGGGGTGAGCCTCCTCCATACCCTCGATGATGATCGAGCATATCCTGGAATTAAAATGACCCATTTTTGCTTCCTCATAGAGAAAGCTTTGTTTTCATCAAATTTTTTTCTTTTTGATATTTTCAAGACAATCGGAGAATTCTTATACTATTCTTAAATTTACAATAAAGGTATATTAATATGCAATTCATATACGCGTTTCGTAAATCTCATATCGTTTTATATATTAAATTCACTTGCATTTTTAACAGTGTAGTTACGTAAAGAACGGCTTTATCAATCGTGCTGAAATTCGACACCCACGTTGACACCTTCGTTTGTGATAATCTTTTTTTTTAAATTCAAATATAAGATTATTTTTTATTCAATTTTCAATTTCTGGAAAAAAAGTCTGCAGGTTCTCTAGCTTCCGCAAATGTGTAGCGCTCGAACAAAATAATTTTTTACAGATAAAGCCATGTTAAAGGAGGATCGGTATTGAATTTGGGATGAATCTACATGTACATTTGGTTTTCATGTGATTTCGAATTTTTTTTTTTAATGTACGTTTTGCTCTAACTAGGGATGTGCATGAGCGCTGAGGTGCTCGAGCGCTCACTGCTCAGCTCGGAAAATTAATGTTCGAGCACGCTCGAGCGTTGTATGAGCGCTCGTTCCGCTCAAACGCTCATTTGGCTCGAGCGCTCAGCCGATATGAACAGCTCGAACGCTCGTGCGCCACTAGTAGCTCGAACGCTTAGTTGTCATGAGTGGCTCGGACGTTTATTTAACGAACGGTCAAATATAATTCCCAAGATTCTTATAGTCAAACGTTTCAGTATTAAATTCTGTCCTTATATTATAAAATATTCTCTTCTTTTTTTTCTCTTTTTTTCTTTTCAAATTCGCACATTTTTAACCTCTATCACGCACGAATGCGCATTTCAGTTTCATCACACCCTCGGGAGTAATGGAAACCATATTGCACCTGCATTTTGGACATTGATTAAAAATTAGCAATTTTTTGCATCCTGTTGCAGGAACGCAATGTGATTATTTTTTAGCGAAGTCGCGGAAAAATATCGTATGCTACATAGAAGTCATTTCCACCTCGCGTGATTTCTGTTCTCATTTCACTCAGGCAATACAATTTCCCCTCGGCAGAAATCACGCACTTCATGTTCAGTTGTTCAGGTTTAGTTGTTCATGTCCTTGTACATTATATACTATTTCACTCCTCAGTTCAGAAATGTGTATTTTTTCGACGACGTACTGAAAAGTTTCGTTCAACCTTTGTGAGGAAAACTATATGTTAGCTCGTGTGTATAGGACTCACTTTCGATTCATGCTACAAATCCACACTTGTTAAAAAAGATTGCTCTTCTAATAATTAAATGTACTATTTTCAAATATAAATCGAGGAATGATTTTCTTATGCATATATTTTTCGCTTCACTATCTAGCGCATCGACTTAAAGAAGAATGCAGTAATTGGTGCACTGAATCGAGAGATAGAAGTGAACTAAAAAAATTACAATATACATTTGAATTTGACAGGCACGCATACACATGCAGATGGCTTTTTCGCTATGCGTAATTTCCGGACATTCTGGATATCATATTTTGAATCAATTAGCATTTAAAGCTAAGCAAGATAATATTCATCATGTATAAAGGGTCGTCTATAAGGTAACAAAAATAGAACGCCTTTTGCTTCCTCATACACGGAACAAAAGTCTTGGTTGGAACAGCTAAGCGCTTAGTTAAAAATGCTACAGTTGTTTAATTGGTTAGACCAACCAAGTTATTCATTAGCACGAGCAAGTTCATTGTAAAACGACCAATAACAACCCGAGTAGAAATTCTATTACGGGTGCCTGAGGACTAGTCAGGCCGCGATCGGGAAATCTTAAGGCTTGCCTTTCTGTGGAATGCCTTACAGAGACCCGATTTGGTGCGGAGAGAGTTGCCTGATAATACCCAAGTGCCATCTGGTGTGCATACTTTGGTCAGAAAGCCGTACGTCGTCCTGATTAGATATACATTATCATTCCGTGTTAACCCCAGCGCCATCTTGTGCACCAATTTCGATCAGAAAACCGTACGCGGCCCTTACTAGATGTATCTTCCGATTCTTTATTATTCATTTCGCGAGTTTTTTTTTAAGATAACATTACAATCGAGAAGTCGGAGCAAATTTGGCACGCTTTAACTCAGCTTTCTGTGTTTCTCGCAAAATAAGATAAGTACCTGCAGTTTCCATGTTTCCAGAGGTACAAAAAGAATGTATATTTGTTTGACATTAAATGTTTTATGAAAGTTGGTTTAAATTGAAAAGCTTAAAGTAATAAAGAAAACAAAAATAGAACACGCGTTTTAATTCATTTATGATTTTCCTGCCTGGAAAGTTCCAGGTAGGATCCTTATTCGAGCCTGATCGCCACTCGAACAGGTATCCTGATTACGGCCTAAGCAATTTCCCCGATTATGGCCTGAACAGTTCCCCGATCATGGCCTTAACAGTCTCCCTGATCATGGCCATATCAACCACAACGTTACGTTTTGGCAGCGGGCCTGGTCCGGTTGCCTTGACACTGCCTGGTAAGAAACTGCGGCCTCCCTGATAACGCCCTTGTTGCGCCAGTATCAGAATTTCTACTCGGAAACTACAACTTAGTTGACGTAATAACCAAAAACTTCGACTAACCCACATCAAGGTGTGTTTAAATCGAAAGGCGGGCTTAGGGTTAAGTATAGAAGATGTTTATACAAAATATAAACATCTGCCACTTAAGAGGCAAGGGCACGATTCCCTTAATACTTCTCCCGGAATCAGGAGACGCGGCAGCGTCTCGAGACAAGTACATTTACGTCAGATACTGACGCGGACCGACCTTGCCGACCGGGACATCGAGACGCGATAAGACTCTTATACTCGAAGCAACTTGTTTTCGGTCAGTCTCAAAAACTTTTCTTGTATACTTGTATACTTTACTTGTAAATACGTAGAAAACCCATTTTTTTTTTAGGGATGCGTAAATTACGTTTTTTTTACGATCTGTTGATTGCAACTAAAATGAAATCTAATGAAACCGGTGCGATGGTCTAGTGGTCAGTGTACTGGCCTCTAGTCCAGAACATCGGTAGGTCGCGGGTTCGATTCCCGGTGCCGTCGATTTTCGTCGAAAATATAAATACGGGCGCGATGAAGCTCCAGATGTATACATGAGACCCACACAGGTATTTCTACCTGTGGAGGTCACATGTATACAGCTGTAGTCTGTGTTTACGTTGTCGACGAAACGTGACGTAGCTCCGGTGCCGGGAGGCGAACTCGAAACCGGCTATATCGGCGTAGGTTTTCCGCAGTTTCCCTATGCCCATAGCAGAAATGCTATGGCAAATGCGATATAGAGGGGGAAGTCGGATGCGGCCGCATGGGGGCCTGGTTACTGATCCGGACCAGAGCCCCAGGGGAGACTGGCTACTGATCCGGACCGACCCTGGAATAGGCGTAATGCCTGCAAACGGGGGAAATGCAACATAAAAAAAAATGGAATCTATAGGAAGCCGCGCATGAAAGATATCCTTGTTTCTTTTTTTTTTCGTCGTCATTGCACACAACATGGCGGCGTCCACTGGCGGACTAGCGGACGCCGCCATGTTGCAAGCAGCCGTCGCTATAACAGACGACGCCGTGCATCTAACTTCACAGCAGTCACCCTGTACCACCTTTCTCTCTCACTGTATGTAGCTCTCATCTCGCACATCGATTATCGCGAACGATTTTCGCAAAATTTGGTACTCGGGGGTTTTCGAGGGCGCTGATTACGAATCGGGCCGCAAAATAAAAAAAGTAAAAAATGGCGAATTCAATGAGTCCGTTTCTAAAAATTACTTGTCCGGCCGATCTACTTAGCGAATTAACTAACTAAATACATTAGCTGAATACACACGATTAACCGTTTCGTTACGATTGCCAACACCAATAGCCGATCCTATGGCCGGGCAACTAATTTTTATAAATGGACTCATGCAATTTTGTGTTATAATGTCATAATCTTTATTGCCACTAATATTAATATTTTTACTTTTGTAATTGATTATTTCATGACTTTTTGCAAGAATAGTTGATGTGAATGTACTTGTCTCAGATTCTTATTCACCCAAGGTGTTTTTTTTGGTCTTATTTAGACTCTAAACCTTATCCATCGGAAAAATGAAACTGCAAAAATATATATATATTTCTTATTATTCATTGCAAAATGATAGATTTTTTGCCTAAAAAATGTAAAATAAATCACAACATAATGTTTCTCCCCCACTAAATGCCATTAAAAAGTCGTAAATGAAAGTTTACTATAGACGAAAGAACAAAACCACTGATTGAAAATCCGGCTTACAGATGATAATGAACTTTGTTTTTGTTTCAATGAACAACGTGCCTTTCGATCGGTATCTTTACATCTCAAGAACCATCGGGCATGAGAAAAGAAAGAGCCGGAGGGCGATCGAGCCGATATGTTCTGATGTATGACCTCGTCGGGTCCTTTCTCTGATTCCATATCAAACTCTTGGCGAGCTGTTGAAATGTCCTAACGACGTCGATTAATTTTATGGAAGAATACGAATTCTCACGATCCCAGAATACACCGAAGTGTGTTTTCATGAACGGATGTAAAATTCGAACGGAAGTTTCGAGTCCCCGTTTTATCTGCACATTGAAATGCGTACTGCTATGGTGATGGTAAAAACAATACCATCTAAGAAAACCTTTTTGGGGTAGTTTTAGAATAAAGCTTTTTGCCGAAATTTTTTGCCTTTTTACTCTACACTCAGAGAAAATTCTGTCGCCGATAACTATAAAGTCTATGCGACTATTTTTTCATAGTTACGATAACCATAAAATACTCGTCACAAGTATTAAAATATAGTTAGAACCATTTTTTTAGTTACCGTAACTACAAAAAATAGTTGCATGGATTAAATAAGTATAGCTGTCACTTTGTAGTTGCCAGGACTTTCGCAATATCTCCCAGTGTACTTGAAATGAAGGTGTGACTCAATTTCCAATAGAAATGCATCAGTTTTTGAGAATACTTTTGGCTACTTCACGTAATTTGTTTTAACGAGGTTCATACTTTTTCGAACTTCCGTTGAAGATGCTTTCATTTATAAAATAAATTGGGTATCTACTGTAACGTTTATTGATCGCCACCCGAGTTGAAATATAGATTCTGCAGATATCCTTTGTTAAAAATAGGTGAAATATGCAACTTCCGTAGGACTCTAAAAACCTTGTCTCAATCCGCAAACCTAATTGGCGATTGTGAAAGTTACGTATTATCTGTCACTTCCAGAAACTCTGCGGAGAATCATGACGCCCAGCTCTCACTTCTATACTACATTAGGGCTTCAAGGAGAATCTAAATTTTAACCCGGACAACGATTTCAATGATACTACTACTGTACCTACCCCAAAGATATAAACATTTCAAATCTAGGGTCTAATTCACCTTCAAGAATTCCCTTGAGCGTTTAAAAAAGTTAGAGGTGATCCAACTCGACCGTTGGACAAGTCCGTGTCATTCAGCGCATCAATATGAAGTTTCCCGATCCCACCAACCGCCGGGATGTCTTCTAATCCACAATTTTCTCAATTCATCAAATACTAGTATATAAAATGCAAAGGGAAATCCCGGAAGCCACCACTCCCACTGTAATGGGTATGTCTTGAGGACAGTGTCCATGTAGGGTGCATAACAGACGATGCATGCAGTACCAATCTCGAACAAAAGACCAAAATTGAGAACCCAATTGTTCATGCCCTGGCGAAAGATTGATATCCTTCGAGTCTTGCATATCATCGCGTCAGCCCATTGAACTATGACTATGCTGACGAAGAAAGCAGTGTGGCATGTGTACTCCAAGATTTTCCGTTGTTCGTACGTCCATTCTTGATCGTAGCTGTCTTTCAAATCATTAACTGCTTTACTGTCCCAATAAGGACGAAGACCCAACAGTCGCATTGGCAGGAAACCGTTTTCCGCCATCACCACCAGGTACGTAAAAAATCCTGCTGCTGCTTCGATTATTCCAATCTGTCCGTATGCCATGAATATTAATTTTCTGCTTACCAGATGATCCGAATTTGGAATACGTGGTCGCCTATGTATGAAAAAAAAATGTTGGCATTCTATTAATTAGATATTCCTATTTTTGCTGTGCGTATCTCACAACACAAAAGTATACTGGAATTGAAATGGTTTTAATAGAAGATGCAAAACTGGGATTACGGCGTGAACTAATCCGAAACTGGTACAGATTACCTTATTATCTGAGCAATATAGAATTTATGTACATCTCATACTCAAAATACAGCTGCAGTATATTCTACACTCCCTATGTGTTTTATACATCCGGTGCAAATATGTCAAATGTATGGAATATATATCTCATTATGTATAAAAATTTAAAGATGTATGACAATTATATGTCGAGTGAACATAACGTAACATCGATGTTGTCGTTATTTTACAGTTCTATACTCAGTAATGTAACTAATACCGAAAACCTTTGTTTATGATACAGCCCAATAAACACGGTAATGTTACAGCAATGTTACAGCAATGTAACAAGTAACATTGCCTGTAACTTACATGTAAGTTATTATTTTACACTCAACAATATTACCATGTTATGTAACATGCGTTACATAACCGTTACAATTCAGTTATGTTGCCTGTGCATTGCGTAATATTACTAATGTGAAACAAGTAAGTTGAAATTTATGAAACCGCAACTTCGAAAGGTAAGTTCACGTGAAGTTCTTTTGCAGACTGAAAGTTCACAAAAAAACTTCACGGGTTGCGAAATCGCTACCCTTAGAAGATAAAAAAAATAGCTGCTACAATTAAAAGCAGAGCAAGCTATTGGCGAATAATGGCAACCAGTTAGAGCACCTCCGAAGGGTATCTTCCACTGTTTATTTTGAGGTACGAAGTCGCTTAGTCTTATACACGCTATGGTCACGAATCACTTGCGAGAAACTTTTGAGTCGTTAGCCACCTAGCGGACATAACTTTTTGTATGAATATGTAACGTTCTTGCAACGTTGCCACGTTATATAACTTTAACATGACCGGACTATCGCCACAGTTACATTACAATCGTTACATATATGTTGCATTACAGTTACATATTTTTGTTACATAACTGTAACGGAACTATGGCATATAACAGTTACATAACGTGCATATTTACGATGTTATATAACCACTGTAATATGCATGTTACGTAAATGGTATACTCCCTTGCAACGTTCTTGCAATGTTGTCACGTTACATAACTGTAAAATGATCGGACTATAGCCGGAGTTACATTATAATCGTTACATACGTGTTGCATTACAGTTACACACTTTTATTACATAACCGTAACGGAACTCCGACATATAACAGTTACATAACGTGTATGTTCACGATGTTACATAACCACCGCAATATGCATGTTACGAAAATGTTACATTCCCTTGCAACGTTCTTGCAATGTTGCCACGTTACATATCTGTAACATTGCCTTCCTGTCACAAAAGTGAGGTCCCAATTATTACTTGCATGTTGCGTTGAGGTTTCATAGCTTTTGTTACGCAACTGCAACGAAAATATGTCACATAACAGTAACATTACCTGCATATAACAAATGAAACATCACATGTTACTCCTACGTTACATGGGCGCAACATAACGCAAGCGTTACATTGTTATAATCATATTTAACTTCCAAGTTACATTGCTGTTCAGTTATGTGTTTACTGTGAGTTCTACTGTTAAGTAAGAAATTTACAACATCGGTGCTACTTTGTATACACTGGGTATATAATAAATTAATTCAATGATAAAAAGTTCGTTTTCTTTACTCGGTGCGATAATAGACGTTTCACCCCATTTTCACACCTTGGGATGTAAAATTTTATACAATACTCGTTGGAATCCATTTTTTATTTATTCATGCGATCGCAAAACTACAAACTCACAGTCGTCAGAAAAAGTTCTACCAGACTTGTATTGTAATATACTATCTATGATTCTATTCCAAATGGATAGTTCAAATATTAGTTCTAATTATGAAACAGGAGTATCTATCGATTGGATGAAGTATATATTGTTTTTCATACCTCGACATGATGTCACTTTCCGACTTTTCATAAGCAAGCGATATCGCTGGCCACATATCGGTGCCAAGGTCGATGCAAAGAACGCATATAACGCCAACAGGGAGAGGAATTCCCAGGGCGATGAACGCGAGAAACGGTGTTATTTCGGGAACGTTGCTTGCCAATGTGTAAGCTATACTCGACTTCAAGTTGTCGAAGATTCTGCGGCCCTCCTCGATACCGGTCACGATAGATGCGAAATTGTCGTCGAGGAGGATCAGATCCGCTACCTGCCTACTAACGTCCGATCCTATGTTCAAACATCAAAGTTTCAGCATTTATTTATTGTTTAGGCCGGTGTTTCTAACAAATATTTGTAAAATTAAGGTAGTTCCTTCCGACGTAGCGTGAAGTACTTGCAAATACTTGCGCCCTATCTCATTTCGCTCTAATTCCCAATATCTCAAAAACTAAACGGTAAACCGTTCTCAAATTTTTTGACCATATTCGTGTTATGGCCCTGTAAAATATTTTTGTTTTCGTTTTATTTTTGACATGTCAAGAAGATTTTGGAACAGAACGTCTCGTTTTTGCATGTTCGGTATAGGAAATACATGTAAACTATGTCAACTTGAAGTGTAAATATCTCAACTTACGAACGGTAAATCTAATTGAAATTGTACAGGTGTTTAGATAACATGATGATAACAACATGAATAGTATCTACGTTAAGTTTTAATAAATTCTTTCATAAAGCCATTCCGTTAAGGTTGGGTGCTTCCAATTCTAAACGCCGGGTGCTTCGAATTCTAATCTCCACAAACAAATCGGTTGCAAAGAAGAACGTTGTACACCTCATTCTTCATCTTTCTTTCGCCTAGACATCCACAAATCCTCTGGTGGAAGGTTTGTAGATGAAGAACTTTATTCAATTTCGGTTTCCTGTCAGACGAAGCTTTGTGGATGACTGCCGAAAAGCATGAGTAAGTAATGTGCAAATTTCTACTTTGCAAATTTTTTTCTATGATTTAGTGCATTCTGATCAAAATGATTATTAAACATTCTACTATTCTGTTTTGTGCGATTATTATTTGGCTCGGGAAGAAATTTTTACCGCACTGTCTCAACTTTCAGGAAACTAAGTGCGAGAAAGCCAATTTTTTATTTATTTAAAAATCCGTAAAACAGGATGTTTCTTTATTTCCGTAGAAAATTTCATTCAATTTAATCGGAATTTACAGAAATTAAAAGACCGAATTTATTCACCGTGGAATTCACAAACTCATAACTGAACCTCTATATAGATTTGGTTCAAATTCAATAACAATTGTCGTCAAACATTACTTTAGTTGTCAATAAATATTTGCCTTGATATCCCAAAATTTATGAAGTCTAGAGCGTTTACAAACATATTTTTTAAATTCAAAGCGCTATATAATTGAAGCCCTGATGAACTTTGACAAAAAAAAAATAATAAACGAAAAAATCGTAGGTATTCTTCTAAGTGGCTGCAAAAATTTCTCGAGCTATTCTCGTTATAAACGTTTTAATTTTTATTTTCGTGGAAATATTTTTTTTATGTCAGGTTACTCAAAATCGTCTAAAATGATAATAAAACATCCAAGCTAAAATTTGCAGCAGGTGTACAATTAGTAGCAATGCCCCTTTCTTTCTAAGAATTTACGAAAAAATGAAACCATCTTGTCAGATTTTATAAGACTTTGCTTCCTCTTAGACGAAGCTTTGTTTTCGTAAAAAAAAATTGTTTCGAGATTTTCATGTCAGGACAACTCAGAATGGTCCAAAATATCGAGAAACGGGTTTAGAAAAAATTTCCGGATATATGTATGTATGTGTGTATGTATGTATTGTATGGCACGCTTACAAAATTCAAACCGCTGTATCTCGAAAACGGGTTTAACAATCAATCTGAAATTTGTGTTTCAATTTTTCGAAAAATGCCTGCATGTTCTGTAGCTTCCGCAATTTTGCAGCTAATGAGCTAAATAGTTCTGGACAAATAGAGAAATGAAAAATGAAGGTCGGTATGGAAATTGAGCAAAATCCATAAAGCGGTTTAGATTTTATAAAATTTTGAAATTTCAAAAAAATTTTGTTTTCCTTCTTATTCAAGTTAAGTTCGACCAAACATGCTCAAATCTTTTGCAAGGTAAAATTAACATCCAGTTGTAGTAGATATCGAATTTGGCGAAGATTGGTAAAGTGGTTCAGATTTTATAAGACATTGCATTTTTTTAAAAATCTCTGTATATTCTCTAGCTGCCACAATTTTTTAGATTATACAGCTTATACAGTTTTTGACGAAGAAAGCGATGAAAAATAACGATCGGTATTGAATTTAAGCGAAATATATAAAGCGGTTTTGATTTTATAGAATTTTGAATTTATGAAAATTTGTATTTTCGTACTTCTTTAATTTGTATTTAAAATAAGGATGCAAAATTCTACTTTGATCTTTATTTTGAGAAAAGTCTGTACGCTCTCTAGCTGCCGCATTTTCTTAGCTAATAAGCTAAGTCCATAAAGTAATGTAAAAGGACGGTTGGTATAGAATTTGAGCTAAATCTATAAAGCTGTTCGGATTTTGTCGAATTTTCAATTGTCGAAAAATTGACGTTGTCGTTCTATTATTAATTCTTTATCGACTATCATCGATCAATTTTTAATGATGGAATTTTGCGATGCAATTCTCTGGTCTGAGACCGTGATCTTTAGATTCAAAGCGCGCGAAACCGAAGACTAATTCAAATTTCACTAATCCGAATCGCTTACAAATATCGATTGTAGCCACAATAGACGAATTTTTATCCTAAACAAATTGTGAAAAAATTCCGCCACGACCCGGGTTCGTAAGAGATTCGGTCTAGTGAAATTTGAATTAAGCTTCGGTTCCGCGCGCTTTGAATCTAGCGATCACGGTCTCAGACCAGAGAAGCGTGTCGCAGAATGCCCTCATTAAAAATTGATCGATGATAGTCGATAAAGAATTAATATTAACAATACACACTCACGCCTATAACATACTGAGTTGTCGTTCGAATTCAAGTCAACTTCGACAAATTTTGGTTAAATTTTCTGCAGACGTACACTTATATTCAGTAATGCTAGATATCAAGTTTGGTGAAGATTGAGGAAGAACGTCAACTTGCACAGAAATTTGAATTATACAACATTATACCATTTTTTTCACACATCTCCCAAAAAGGGCTGAAACTTGAGACCTTTTCAGCCCGTTATTTGCATTATCCAGCTTTGCGTATTATGGCAAATATTCTTGCAATAATGTGCAAGAATATTTGCAAGTCGGGCCTTGCACATTGCTTCCTCATTTTCCATCTTTTTCAAAGCTTCCTCTCTGGAAAAGCCAAATTTGATCGACACACTTCCTCATGAAGGTAGTTCTGAGAAAGGAAAGTTCTGAGCATGAGGCAATGTGTAAGGTTCGATTTTGCAACCTTTTTGTAAACTCGCCAGCGATTCCCATTGCTATTCCAATATCGGCTTTTTTCAGTGCCGGCGAATCATTGACACCATCACCGGTAACAGCGGTTATCATATGAAGTCTCTGACAACTCTCGACGATCTGCAACTTTTGAACAGGCGATGTCCTAGCAAAGACTATTTCTGGATAACTACGAATCAACTCGTCCAATTGATCGGCTTGAAAATCACGGAGTGTGTCTCCGGTTACTACGATCGAACAATGGCTGTTGTTATCGTTGGTTAAATCCTCGGTGATAATTCCAACGTATTTAGCAATGGCCCTTGCAGTGTCGGGGTGGTCACCAGTTACCATGATCACCTTGATACCAGCACAACGACATTTGTAAACAGCGTCTGGAACGCTCGGCCTTGGGGGATCCATCATCGAGATCAGACCAATCTGATTATTACAGGAAAATGAAAAATCAAATGGATGAGAACGAAACTTTGTTTGTAATAGAATACTGAAAAATCTAAACCAAACCGACACTGGTGGCTGTGCGGTCGGTGTGCGGCTTCGGCGGTCGCACGAGTTCGGCAGCTAAGTTTGCAGCCGTAACTTGGATGGGTGACCGCTTAGCCATGCACCGGATGGCACATCAACCAGTGAACGGGCGGTCAGTTTTTCTGAGGTCTCGGTGTATATACTTAAGTAAAATTACTTTCGTATATACACCGGAAACTCAGAAGAATATATGGCCGTCTGTACCGGTACGGGTTTTCCGCAGTTTCCCCGTGCCCATGGCTAATGCGATACAGTCCCAGTAAACACGGTTATGTTACAGCAATGTTACAGCAATGTAACCCAATGTTACATCGCTGTAACATCCCTTGTAAATTACATGTAACTTACATGTAAGTTACTATTTCCCACTTAACAATGTTACCATGTTATGTAATATGCGTTACATAACCGTTACAATTCAATTATGTTGCCCGTACGGTGCGTAATGTTACTAATGTGAAACAAGTAACGTAAAAGTTACGAAACCGCAACTTCACGTGAGGTTCTTTTATCGACTGAAAGTCCACAAAAGTCCACGGGTTGCGAAAACGCTACCCTTAGAAGGTAAAAAGTAGAACAAGCTATTGACGAATAATGCCAACCAGTTAGGGCACCTCCGAAGGGTATCCCACTGTTTCTTTTGAACTGCGAAGTCGCTCAGTCTTATACACGCTAGGGTCACGAATCGCTTGCGAGAAACTTTTGAGTCGTTCGCCACCTAGCGGACATAACATTCTATATGAATATGTGACGTTCTTACAACGTTGCCACGTTACATAATTGTAACATAACCGAACTATCGCCACAGTTACATTACAATCGTTACATACATGTTGCATTACAGTTACACACTTTCGCTATATAACTGTAATGGAACTATAGCATATAACAGTTACACAACATGCATGTTTACGATGTTACATATCCACTGTATTATGTAATGTTGCCACGTTACATAATGGAAACATTGCCTTCCTGTCACAAGAGTGACGTCCAAATTGTTACTTACACGTTGCGTTGCGGTTTCATAGTTTTTGTTATGCAACTGCAACGAGAATATGTCACATAAAAGTAACATTACCTACATATAATAAATGAAACATCACATGTTACTCCTACGTTACATAGCCGCAACATAACGCAAGCATTACATTGTTGCAATCACATGTAACTTCCAGGTTACATTGCTGTTCAATTATGTGTTTACTGGGGTGTAGCTAAGTCGGCTGCGGACGCAGGAAGTTAGGTTAGCTTAGTGAAGTGCGGGCAAGGAGTGATGGGAGTAAGGGTGGGAAGAGCGGTAAAAGGCGATTGAAGCCATACCATGGAAAGAATGAAAAGAAAAAAAATCTAAACAAACCACACTATAAAAACCAAACGCGTTACGAGTATGTTGCTTCCTACCTTTTTCATTGCAACGACTTTGGACTCAGTTTAAGCGTGTTGCATTTTACATTCCTGGCAGACCCGATCACCGCGCAAACCATCATGGAATCACGGTCATTTTCACTATGGTGGTTTTTGTTGTAAACACATCTGTGCACAAAACCGGGTTGTAAACACATCGGTGTTATAAAATTCAACGTCGTACACGGAAAAAAAAGATTAGTTGCCATAACCCAGAAATGAGTTGACACAGCCAATAGATTGTTCTATTTCCCTAGCAACTCAAATGGTAATACCAACGATTCGAATGGTAATACCGACGATTCGAATGAAAATACCGACGATCCAAACGGTAGTCCCAACTATTGGATTAGTTAACCTAAGTAATCCAATCGAGAACTAATCGTGAATAGTTGAGGTTATTATTCGATATGGTTGAGGCAACTAATTTTTTAGACATTGTGTACAGCAAATCGAAAACGTAGTTGCCACAGCCAAACATTTTGTTCCGTGCAGTTGGAATTTCATAAACGGTTTTGGTAAAAAAAACTACATACACATGTGTTGTAAATGTACAACAGATTTTTTTAACGCGGTGGTTTCGACAAAATTCTAAGTGAACTTTTTGCACAAAACCACCATGATTTTGACGGTGATTTGTTCGGTGACCGGATCTGCTAGGGATGGTAATGATATATAAAATGCAACGCATTTGAAGTGTGTGAAGAGTCGTCACAATGTAAAAGATAGAAAACAACAGACTTGGTTTTTAGAGTGTGAGAATACTTTGTTATCTCATTGATTCTGAATTATTAACTCTACAAAAAATTATTAGTATCATGAATTATTAATTTTTTAATTATTTTAAATGTTTTTCCATTCCAATCTCGAATGGTGCCTATTTCTTATTCGAAAATTTACCAGTCTAAGATTTTCCAATGGAAAATTCGGGGGATCGGCCTTGAATACGATATTCTTGGGAAATTCTTTACTAGATATTTCCCGATCGGCGAATCCCAATACACGTTCGCCATTATTTGCAAGCTCGTAGCATGATTCGATGTAAGCTTCTCGCATCTGCTCTGTAAGTTCTCTGGTTTCATTTCCGTATGCTATGGTCGAACAACGGTCCAAAACTCTTTCAGGCGCGCCCTTTAACGACACTAGGTAAGTTCCGTTTCTTATATGGACGTTTACTTGAAACTTGTCTGTCGAATTGAAGGGAATTTCGAAAACCTTTTTTTCGAAAATCGAACACTTTGTTTTTATTCATTTTACTTTTGTTATCAGTGATGTTGCACGATTTTTCAATTCGAATTATTTTAATAGAATAACCAACAAACTTTCGAGTATTGTCTCCTGAAGATCTCAGCTCCACCTTTCACGAGGATTTCCATGCATTTCAACAGAGCTGTATCCGATGCATCACCCAGAACTTTTCTTTTGTTCAACGGCGGTGGTTGCAGGCTCGACTGTGATGCATAAGGAGCCCATTCAGCACGATTACAGAGACTAGCGATTCTTGCCAAGTTATGAAAGCCACGACTATTGGAATATTTTCGCCAAGTATCAGAGGTCATGATTTCCTTCAATTGACCATCGTACCACATGTGACGAACCTGTTATCAATATTCAAGAAAATGTTAAATAATTTTTTCATTTGAAATAACTATTAAAAAATAAAAGGTGCGGCTACGATGAAAATGAAAATATGAGTATCCCAAAAACCAGCGAGCCAATTTAAAATTTGGAAAACGTAGTTGTCACAACCAAACGTTTCTTTCCGTATATTGTCAATTGTGCCTATACGGAATACGTTTCCAATTTGCTGTACACAATGTCTCAAGTATTAGTTACCTTAACCATATCGAATAGTAACCTCAACTATGCACGATTAGTTCTCGCGAGATTAGTGAGGTTAACCAATCCAATTGTTGGGACTACCCTAGCGGATTGAACCACGGCTGGAATTGACGCTGTTCACGGTCGAATCACGGTGAAAATCACGCATGAGTTTCGACACCAAAAATCACGGTCGTATCATGATAGAAATTACGGACCCTCTCATGCCGTTTGAGCTTTTGAGCTTGCGAACCTTGATTTTCAAATAAAGAACGCTAGAAATCACGGCTGGATGGAATATACAGAGCCGTGGTATTTCGCATAATCACGACTTAAATCACAGCAGATTTCATTATTCGTTGAGCCGTGATTTAAGCCGTGATTTCGTCTGTAATATTTTGCAAAAATCACGAACCGAAAGCTCAAAAGCTCCACCGCTCCAGAAGTTTTAGAACGAGGGACCGTTATTTCCACCGTGAAACGACCGTTTTTTTCGATGTCAAACATCACATGTGTTTTTCACCGTGATTCGACCGTGGTCTGATCTGCTAGGGTACCACTCGGATAGTTGGGACTACCATTCGAATCGTCGGTATTACCATTCAAATCGTTGGCACTACCATTTGCGTCGTAAGGGAAATAGAATCATCGATTGGTTGTGTCAACTCATTTTTTGATTATGGCAACTAATCGTTTCTTTTAGTGTAAATACGATACTAATCGGCCTTGCACCCAGGTGCAAGTTTGGAGAAATCTCCAAATCTATAGGTTGAAATTTGCACTAGTTATCGTATTTACGTCGTTTTTCAACAAATCAAATAAAAATGTAACTGATAAAGTGTGAAAGACAAAAAATTTTAACTACCCACATAGACATTTGGTGGCACAGGAACAGCATAAACGCGTCACACAACGGATGCTATGTCGGAATTAACGTAGCGATGTACGTCTGAATTGAGCTATTATGTGATATGATGAAAAGATGGCATACCGTGCCATCTTTTCATGACGCTAAGGCAAAGCCATATTTGTGGTACTTAAATATTATGGCGTGGTGCACTAGTGGCACTACAATGTCGCCATGCTTCAAGATCAGATCGTGTCTCTATGGTGCCATAATTGCTCCATGTCAACAGTTCGTATAACGGCTGTAATATTATTGCGCGATTTTTGAGAAACTTGTCGTAATCAGTTAACGATCCTAAAAACGATTGCAACTGTTTAACATTTCTCGGTTGGGGTGCTTCTAGTATCGCTTTTGTTTTGTTCATTGTCTGGTGAATTCCTTGGCTGTCTATCACGAATCCAAAGTACTCAATCCTATCCGCATAGAATACACATTTTTTTTATTGACTTTTAGTCCGCTCTCACATAATCTTTTACATAATCGATTAACTACTTCGAAATGTTGTTCATAATTTTTTCCTGTCGCGAATGCATCGTCTAGAAGAGAGAGGAGAAGAGAACGAGAGGAAACAGGAGACTGAAGACTCGAACGCTCTTCGTTCCGGACGCACACATACACAATAACATTGCCTTGTGTATGTGCCCTCTTATACTTATTTCTTAAGCCTGGATACAAGTCTCCTATACTACAATATCACTGAGTGTCTGAGGTGTGAATGTCATTCTGCTACTATGGTGCCATTTTTGCAGATTATTTGGGATGGTAATTGCAGCACGGTGACAGCATAATGGTGGCATACATGCTGTGCTAAAAATCGTTATCGATTGTGACTGTCAGTTAGGAATCGTAAGTGTTTTATTTCTTTGTATCTGTGACTTGCATTATGTTTTAGTTTTTTTTTCTTGTCTAACATTTCAAATCGCGAGTCAAAAGTGTAAGACAGAACAGAATCTTTTATCTTCTCCGATATTAAAGGGTTGGTACGCCCGAGAGGTTTGACACATTCGAAGAGTAGACCCTTCGTGTGTAGTCGAACTCAGGCAGCTTTGCATTCTTATACATATATACGCTCAGGCTTCAAAACACTTGCGAGAAACGCGTCGTCCGTTCGCCATCTAGTGGTATCATTCGAAACACTGGTGCCTAATTCTCCGCTAGATGGCGAACGGACGGAGCGTTTCTCGCAAGTGTTTTGAGGCCTGAGCGTATATATAAGAATGCAAAGTTTTCCTGTGTTCGTCTACACACGAGGGGTCTACTCTTTGAATGTGTCAAACCTCTTGGGTTTACCAACCCTTTAATATTGAAGAAGATAAAAGAATCTGTTCTGTCTTAATCTTTTGACTCGGAATTTGAAATGTTAGACAAGAAAAAAACTAAAAATGTCTAGTTGACAATAAAAAAATATCCATAACGACTTTCAGCACAGCATAACGTGCCACCATTATGCTGCCACCGTGCTGCATTTATCATTTTAAAAATTGTATAAAAATGATACCATAGTAACAGAATGACGTTTACACCTCAGACGTTCACACCACGACATGGACCAATTATGGCACCATGGAGACATGATCTGAGTTTACAGCATGGCGACAGTGGAATGCCACTAAGCCTGCACGGCACGGTATGCCGTCACATAATAGCTCAATTCGGACGTACATCGCTACGTTAATTCCGACATAGCATGCCGTTGTGTGACGCGTTTATGCTGCCACAGTGACACGATAGGATACTTCCACGGCACGTTTGTCTATCTGGGTAAATGTACAATGATAAAAGATCGACTTGAGTTAATTTTGTACTAATACCACATACACCCAGACACTTACAGCAAACATTTTTTCTGGACAACTTTTTTCGACGTGTCAGACAATTTTAAGTACATTGACATGCAAATCTGGAGAAAAAAAAATCACGAATATATGATGACTAAATTTTGTACTTTAGAGAAAAATCGACTAATCCGGGAAAACATTTCAAATTTGCGTTTATCCAAGAACCTCCGACGCTTTAAAAATAAAAAGGAAAACCGTTTTTGATACCGTAGGTACACATAACATCCTCTCTTCCTCTCTTAAAAAAGACATGGCACATCGAACTCGAAAGACTGAAGCCGCTTTTCGAGTCTTCTGATTGGTCGGCGACGGCTGTTTCAGAGCCAACTTCAGTCTGTCGAGGGTGCCGATGCAAAGTCGCCGCGTATGGCGCGCGTTTTGAACTGTCGCTTTCGCTGTTCTACCATGGCCGCTGTAGAGTCACGTATCGCCATTGACTTTAGCGGCTGACTTTTTCGTAGTTGTGATTTTGAATAGAACTATCTCCATACAAACAAAAAGTAATCGATGAATAGATCATTATTTTTGCATAGAGGTTTGAAAGGTTCTCTTTTTTATTTCTAAACAAAAGCGACGCTGATCTTGGTGATGAATAGAGTTGTAAATCCATAATTCTTTTGGAAATAGAATTTATAATACAATTGACTTTGTGATTATGTTTTTGAAAATAATAAGTTGCAGCGATTAAAATATCCTCTCTTAAAAACACAGCACATCGAAAGTAATTATTTTATAGAATGAAGTAGGAACGCTGTCCATTAGATATATCAGTTCTGAGGAATGTCTAATAAAACTGCCTTTTTATAGCATTTGAAATTGATGGTGAATGGTAGAGCGGTTTTAAAGAGGATATGTAATAATTATATCAAAAGTATGTCATGAAAGTAGCGTAATTCTAACTGCCTGCTATTTTGGATAGATACATATATTGATTCTTCAGGATCATTTTAGTTAAAAAAAGACGCAAAGTTACCAAAGCATAGGACGCGCGGAGCGCGGGCGTTGTTGCTAGATATTGTAGAATTTCACTGAGGCGCTACACGAAAAAAAACTTGGTTAGGGCAAGCAAGCGGTTCGTACAATATACTCCCCGATTAATTGGTTACAGTGTAAACAAAAATCTACTTGACATTTAAAGCACAAGTAATGGAAGTTTACACGCATAAATTGATTTATTATGCAACTATTAAATTTAATATACAAGTGTAATGTGACATTAATGTCTCATACAGCAAATTCAATAATTTACCTTTATTTTACAGTAAAAGTAACTGATCTTTAATAATTCCCTTGATACCGTGGAAAAAATGATGAAGCGTGGAATTCAAGTTAAAACGAACCAAGAGCGACAACTGGACTACACAAAAGTCGATAGGTTTACACGGAAAAAAATGTTTGGTTGTGGCAACTACGTTTTCAATTTGCTGTACATAATGTCTAAAAAATTAGTTGCCTCAACCATATCGAATAGTAACCTCAACTATTCACGATTATTCTCGATTGGATTAGTTAGGTTAACTAATCCAATCGTTGGGACTACCACTCGAATAGTCGGTATTATCATTCGAATCGTCAGTATTACCATTCGAATCGTTGGTATTACCATTTGAGTTGCTAGGGAAATAGAATAATCGATTGGTTGTGTCAACTCATTTCTTGGTTATGGCAACTAATCTTTTTTTTCCGTGTAGCTTCCGCTCGGATTATAAGAATAGAAAACATGGACTCGAAATGGAAGCTTATTGGGAGGACCCTGATATAAAAGCTGATATTAAGGAAACATGGACGAGATTAAGATGCGGAAACTTCGGTAGTAATACGAGAAAAAGTTGCTGTGATACCAAATGTATTATGTGTAAGGAAGAGGGAGAGTGCCTCTCACATATTGTTAAATGTAAAGCCGCGAGAGAAAATGAGGCATGAGCTAATCTATAAGTCGGATGAATGGATCGCTAATGGAAAAGACTGACAGTTGGGAAGAAAGATAAATGTTTGCTTGAGGGGTAACCCTGTACCGGCTATATGTAATTATATCAAGGTACATAATTGTAATTCGAAAGACTGGGACAAAAAGAAAGAGAGAAGGCAAAGGTATTAATAGAGTAGGTTAAGAAATGGTTGTAAAACTTCTGCAAAGATCCGAAAGAATATCCATGCAATAAACTAACTATAACTAACTAACCATAATTCCCTTTCATAAAAAATTTTATTTATTTTTACCGCAGAAATACATTAATTTTAGATCACAACGCACATTAAATTTAATTGACGAGTTTATAGATAAAAAATTCCGAGCTTTTCTAACAGTGCATACCTATTGTTTACCATGTCACTGGTTAGTACAACCACATTTTTGTAACACAACCCTAGCGGATCCGAGCAACCGTCATTTTGTGGTTGCTTTACGGTCACATACAAGTAACCGTCATTATGAGGTTCATTTCCAGTTGTTTTACCGTAAAACAACTGTAATGTAACCGACAAAGCGACCGTTATTTTGGAACAAAAAAGAACCCGATTGCAACTGCACTGCGACCAATGTTTTAACCAAAAACAAACTTTAAAGTAACGCAGAAGTAACCGACAGTTTGTTAAAAGTTGTTTTTCGGTTATTTGGAAGATCTTCATATAAGACCCGAAACGGAACATTGAGTTCATTACGGGTCACTTTACGGTTACCCGCCGGTCACTAGGTTCCTTCTTGGTTATTCTGGAGTGATTTTTTGTTCCATAACGACCGGTCACTCTTCGGTTATTTTGCGGTTCTTCAGATCCGCTAGGGAACTAAAAACTTGATTGTGGATTCAAATAAATAAATATGTTGGTATTAATAAAAACTGAAAAATTGAATGAAATACATATTTATTGGAGCGAAAGTAAATTTTCATTGATTGAAATAATTAAATGTTGAATAGATCATTTTATTTAATATTACCAAATCTTTTTTCTGGGTGTAGCACCTCAGCCAAATACTCCCAGGTCGGTGCTTTCATGTACTTTTATTTACTCTAACAGGTACAAATAACATAAAAGTATTGAAGGCTACACGGAGAAATCGGTTTTGCTAGGCCAGCAAATCTTTTTTGTAATGATGATAACATTATTTTATCTACTAGCCTAACTAAAAATCAGTTGATCTTACAAATCTTTTTGCTAAGCTAACAAATATTTTTGCTCGAACAGCACAAAAAGTATGCTATCACTACAATAATAAAAGATTTGCTGGCCCAACAAAAACGTTTTCTTCGTGTACAAGTAAAATTGTAAATATGACTTCTTGTTTCTTCCGCAATAACAAATACAGGTTATTATCATCAGTAAAAAATACATACGGTCATTTTGTTCTGCGTCAAAGTTCCAGTCTTGTCGCTACAAATTACTGAAGTGCAGCCAAGCGTTTCGATAGCCTCGAGATTCTTCACAAGACAATTCTTGCTGGCCATCCTCTTGGCTGTGAGAGTGAGGCTTACGGTGACCGTGGCAAGAAGACCCTCGGGCACATTGGCGACTATAATACCGATGAGAAAAACTACCGAGTCCACCCAATCGTAACCCATTGCTATGGACATTGCGAAGAAGGATACACCGAGAAATATCGCCCAGCAGGATATGTAATGCATAAACATGTGAATTTCCCGGGAAAGAGGTGTCGGTCTTCCCGACAATCTTGATGTCAGCTTTGCCACTCTTCCCATCACCGTTTGGTCGCCACAGGCCACCACCACCCCTTTTCCTGTTCCTGTGCGGGCAAAGATGAAGAAAGAAGATTCACAATTCTCTAAATAGAACTGGTTTACTCCGGTTTTCGATATATTTCCGTAGGACCGAGGGATATTATTGTTGAACGAAATGAGAACCAAGCTGGGACACATTCTTATTGAATTAGTCACTGGGTATAAAGGGCTTCGCCACACGGAGTTATCAAGAGATGCGGTAGCGTCTCGACGCCATGCATGTATTTACTAATATTCGCAAAAGGGGAGATCTTAATTCTTTCACTCGACGTACACATTTATTTTTTTTTTTGCAAAAGCCCGTACGTTACTTCTTCACTATTTTTCATTCTACAATGTTCTACCGGTTTTACACATTAGGAGAGCCACAAAAAAAAACGTTTTTCTCAATAACAGTCTGAATAGTACTTTTTATAATGCATGCATGAAAAAGTTTCGTTTTTAAGCACGTCGTTTGAACAAGATGTTTGCATGCTAGATCTGCAGAAAACGTTGTGCGCATATGTGGTCTTTTTACAAAGACAGTGGCGACGAAACGTCAAAAGAGTGCACGATTATGCACAATCCGCAGCCCCGAAGACGAAAATGTTTCATGCATGCGTTGTAAAAAATTAGGTTATAGGGTAGACGTACCATTTGTGGCCACTCTCTATTTTAATGCTAAATATTAAGATTACATAATGCTCAAAGTAAACTGCAAAGGTACCATAGTGAAATAAGAATTCGATATGCAACACTTTTTGCCTCCTGATGGGCCGCACACTCGGAAAAAAGATTTGGTAATATTATCTAAAATTATCTATTCAACATTTAATTATTTCAATCAACGAAAATTTACTTTCCCTCCAACAAATATGTATTTCATTCAATTTTTCAGTTTTTTTTTATTTCCAACATATTTATTTATTTGAATCAACTTTCACTGTGCAGCGGATACTAAAAAAATATTTTATTTATTGCTATATATTAGATTATATTATTATATACTAGGATTTCATTGTGGCTCGCGCGTTGCGCGCGCTCGCAATCGCCCCCCACCTAAGGGTGCCCCCCCCCCCTTCAGCCAAGCCCTGAGCCCGAATTATTCTAAGTCCCTCGATTCTTGACACGGCGGCGGCGGCGGCGGCGAGATCTTTTTATAATATAGAGAGATTAGATATTTTTTAATAAAATCAATTAGAACTATCTTATAATCCAATATATATTTATTTCCTTTCATCATTGGAGTTTATTATTATCAACATGCAACATTTATTGATTTGATTTAATTCTTGTATATTTATATATAAATATATAATTATATAAAAATTATATATTCTTTAAATCGGCAGCAGTGGACGCGCGGTCGGTGTGTGGCTTAACGGCCCCCCCACCAGAGTTGAGGAGCATAAGTTGAATGGGTGACCGCTTAGCCGCGCACTGGTTTTGCGCGCCAAATGCTGAGCGGAAGGCAATTTCTGAGCTTCTAAGGAATAGTGAGGAATATCCCAATACATTTTTTTTTCAATCGACATTTATATACCTGACGACCCAAATAAATATTTCTTAGATTTGAATATATTTACTATTCAATAAACATATTAATTACAAACAAAAAAAATTATTTGAGGTGAATGGAAGTCTAGTAGGTCGGCATCCAAATAAGAAATTTTATTTCCGATGCGTAGATTCTAGTCCCGTTAACAATATCTTTTTTCTGGGTGCATAAAAAAGAATAAAGAGGGAAAACAAGACGTCGAGCAAAATGAAAACATTAACTAGTATATTTCGATATAACAGCCCAAAGGAGCGTTTTGCGTACCGCTCACATGAAGACAGTACGAAGCCACGGCCTCGCCGAGGCTTCGTGCTGTCTTCACGCGAGCAGTGCGCAGAACGATCCTTTGATTTCGTGTATCGAACCGTATTTTTCTTTACGAGTGCAATGGAAGACTCGAGTTTGTCCGACGTTTAGACATGTAAAATGAGCTGCAACTTCAAGCAGTGAGCAAAATCCAGTGTGCAAAATGTTTTGCGCACTAGTGCGTCAATCGGCCATTTTGGATGTCTTTAAACGGTGGGCAAACGAGAATTTTGCATGCACGAGTAAAGAAAAGACAATTTTTTAACTATCATGACTAAGATGTTAAAAAGGCACTGAAGGTTATTTTCCCAATATTGTGATTCGCGAAAGATCGATGGATAGAGTTTTGGACACGATACTTCTTTGGCTGAAGAAGCAAACTGCGAAATCGAGAAAATCTAAACAAGACCAACCGAGCGAACATACGCCTTCGGGAAAAACGTCAGATAAATAGATTGAAATAACCCAGATAGAAACACGTGCCGCGCGCCGTGTCGTAAAAATGCGCCATGTACTGCAGCATTAAGCTGCCTTATTAACGGCACGGCGTGCTTAAGGGCACGAATGCCGCCGCCTTGCCTGCACTGTTCCGACATGAGTTGGCGCTGCACAGCGTGTCGGAACTTTGCAGACACATTGCCGGCATTAGCACGATGTGCTGTCAACTACGCTGCTTAAGGGGGGGGGGGGGGGGGGAGTCAGGTCAAAAATTACAAAAAAATCGATTATTTTTTTTTCTGTGAAAACATTCATTTCCATGTAATCTATCTATTAGTAAAGTTATAAGCCGGAATTCGCAAAAATGGCTAAGTTTCTACGGTACCATTCATATTTAATTTTCTCAAAAGTCGTAAAAATTACCAGAATATTATATTTGAAGTTAAAATTATTTTATTTATTTATTTTTGTTATATGCAGACATTATGGCCGATTTTTTGTTCACACAAAATAATTAAGGGTGTTGAAAAAAAAATCAAATATATATATTTTTTTTTTCTCTTCGGCAGTTTCGTTTACTTAAGTACCTGAACCTGCAAAATCTTAGACCTGAAGCCGAAAAAACGGCCGATTTCTGCAATATACCTGTTTTTTAATGATTTTTTTCTATATATTAAAAAGTTTATTACGTATTTTTAAATAAATTTTTATTTGTTTACCATTTTGTAAACCAGTTAGCGAAACGCGATACAAATGACGCGATGAGAGTGTGATGCCCACATGAAAATAAAGTATATTGAAAAATATATTTTTGTATGTATAAAAAATATATGTCGAATATATTTTTGGTATATGTATATATACTTCGAATATATTCGAACTGTACACTACTTGTACAGGAAATATATTCAAAATGTATTCGCCACACCTAAGTTTTCGAACAGAAAGTATACTCGAAAAATATATTTAATGTATATTTCAGATATATATGTCGGATATTCGACCTATGCATCAGATGTAGCTCCGAATGTATTCAATGTATGTTTCAGATATATATGGAGTATATTCCATGTATACGTCAGATGCAGTTCCGAATGTATTCATTGTATATTTAAGATATATATGTAGTATATTCTTCGTACACGTCAGATGTAACTCGAAATGCATTCAATACATAAGTTAGATATATGTGTCGTACATATAATGTATACGTCAGATGTAGTTCCGAATGTATTCATTGTATATTTAAGATATATATGTAGTATATTCATTGTATACGTCAGATGTAACTCGGAATGCAATTAATACATAAGTTAGATACATGTGTCGTATGTCCGCTGTATACGACACATGTGATTCCGAATGTAATAAAAACATATTATGGCTTTTTTGAGAAAAAAAAATTGTTTTGGCCCGAATTTATACATTCCAAAAAATTCTCAAAAATTCTGTGTCAGATATGAAAATTTTCGAGCTTTGAGTCAGAGTGACTCAGAGTCGAAAGTATTCTTGCATTATGGATAATAATGGACATTTTTATCGATTTTTAAAAGTTTTTTTCGAATAAATTACGTGTCAAAATGGTCTGACCACTCTGGCTCAAAGCTCGAAAATTTTCATATCTGACACAGGATTTTTGAGAATTTTTTGGAATTTTTAAATTGGGGCCAAAACAGTCTTTTTGATTCATAAAATTTTTTTTTTTTTATTTCAAGAAATTTAGGAGTGTCTTTTTTAACACATAGAGCAAAAAAAAAAATTATTGAGTAAATTGGAAAGGGTCAGCGTTGAAGGCTTAGTGACTTGGCCAAGAATACCTCATATATTTTAGGTATACTCCGAAGTATATCAAACATATATTCCAGATATACTCCGAAGTATATCAAACATATATTCCAGATGTACTCTGAAGTATATGAAACATGAATTCCGAGTGTATATTCTAGTAAGTTGAACATATATTCGAAGTATATTCCGAAATGTAAAGTACATATATTTCAGATACATACCAGGTATACTTCGATGACATGAAACTCATATTCAAAATGTATGTAGAATGTATTTGTTATATATTTGGAATGTAATTAGCAGTATACTTTCGAATATATTTCTAGCTACATTTAAAAATACATGGAAACTATATTCGTTGTACACGTCGACTGTACTTATTACAGATATCAAATATATTTATTTATATACTTTGCATATAATTCAACGTACATTCAAAAATATATTCGACACATACAATTTTTCGAACAAAATATATTTTATATATTTTTAATATATTTTTCAATATATTTAAAATATACTTTATTTCCATGTGGGTGTCTTCAACGCAACACGTAACACTTACATTATATTCGAATTCGCGCGAATAATGGGACATGCGGTGTGATATCTTAGCACGTATCGCATGCGTAGCGTGTTACTGCCCCGAGAAGTTACTTCTGCTACACGCGAGACGCATAACCTCGAATTGTCGTTTTTATTTTTCGTTCATATTATGTTATTAGTTTGATTCCGTTGGCCATTTACGGTTTTTTTTCAATCAATAGTGTTTAAAACAGAGTCAACAATCATCAGAAGTGATCAGATATGTAAATTTGTTATGAAGTGATGATTCAATGTTTGTGCAGCACATTTGTGAATGTGTCAACACCGGATAAATTTTCAGTGATGTTGTCAATAAAAGTGATCATCCCCATATTATTTACAGGTTTTTTTCAAATTATGCATTCATTTACTTATTTATTTGTAAAAAAAAAAACATTTATTAATAACATTATTAATAATATTCTGTTATCTGACTTGCAAATAATATTTTTATTTTGTTCATTAAAGGTACTAAGGTTTCGCCAAAGGTGAAAACAGCATAACCATTTTTATTTGAATGGTAAGCTTTAGATGCCATTTGCCGAAACTTGGTTTTAAACCTATTCTGCGCGTGATTCAGACTAAACTGCTAGGCAGATTGGGCTGGTTGACGTCTCATTTTCTTCTTCATGAAAAGATACACCGGCTAAATGGAGCAAAAGTTAATAAAAGGTAATATTTTTCAAGTGACATAATTATTACTAAATAAATTTTATGCTATTTTCTAAATCAGTTATTAACTTTGCTTTCAGAATGAAAAAAAAATATTTTGCTCCATTTAGCCGGTGTATCTTTTTATGAAGAAGAAAATGAGACTAGCCCAATCTGCCTAGCAGTTTGGTCTGAATCACGCGCAGAGTGGAAAACCTAAGACCTTTGCTTAAGATAATATGGAAAGGCTTACGCAAGTCAGATGGCAGTAAAAAATCCTTTCATCGAGTACCAACAATATAGTTCATTGATCATTTTTATATGCAAGAGAATTTGGATGATATTGAATTTACAAATTTAATTATTTTGACCTGACTCCCTCCCCTTAATGCTGCAGTATATGTCAGGGGCGCTGTCATAAGGTCTACCGGCCATAATCTCGAAAGGTCATAAGCTCGAACGGTTATAATCTCGAATGGTTATAATCTCGAAATGGCATAAGCTCGAACGGTTATAATCCCGAAAGGTCACAAGCTCGAATGGTTACAATCTCGAATAGTCATAAGCTCGAGTGGTTATAATTTCGAAAGGTCACAAGGTCGAATGGTTATAAACCCGAATGGTCATAAGCTCGAATGGTTATAATCTCGTAAGGTCATAAGCTCGAACGGTTATAATCTCGAATGGGTATAAACTCGAATGGCCATAGGGTCGAATGAATATTATATTATCAATATAAAATAGGTTTCGTAGCTTCGAAAATTCGTTAAAAATTGCGGAAAAAGTATCTGACAAGCAATGCCTGATCCTAATATTCAAGAATAAGCTGGAGTTAGGAAAAGAACTGCAACTTTAGACAGTGCACCGATACCTGACCGGCGAATACAATTTGATCTATGCGACATTTTTTATATTGTATTGTTTTATGTTGTTTTTATATTGATAGTATAATATTCAATCGACCTTATGGCCATTCGAGTTTTTAACCGTTCGAGTTTATGACCTCTCGAGATTATAACCGTTCGAGTTTATGATCTTTCGAGATTATAACCATTCGAGCTTATGACCTTTCGACATTATAACCGTTCGACCTTGTGACCTTTCGAAATTATAACCACTCGAGCTTATGACTATTCGAGATTGTAACCATTCGAGCTTGTGACCTTTCGCGATTATAACCGTTCGAGCTTATGTCATTTCGAGATTATAACCATTCGAGCTTGTGACAATTCGACGTTGTGTCATTCGAGCTTATGGCCGGCAGACCTTACGACAGCGCCCCAGAAGAATAAAACTAAACAAGACTATTAAAGCGAAAACACAATATGTTGTATGTTGTATTGCTGTTATACATTTTCTATCGAAATATATTGTTTGTTGCACAAAGTTAATAGGTGAACTATGGCTGGCCATAAATGGCACATTCGTAGCCACTTACAGTGAAAAAAGGAGTTCGCCGATTATTTACTGTTTTCTCGATTAATTATGATGAAAATCAATTTTTCAATTTATTTTTAATTAATCTTCAAATAAATAGTAGGTACGCTCAAGGTGGCCATAAATGGTACGTCTACCCTATACGAACCCACAAATTCATCATATTGATTCCCATCCAAGATTTTCATGCCTTACAAGGGGACAACTTATTTATATTTATTTAACTAATTAATTTGAAACCACATTTTGCTACAAAATGGTCGGAAATATTTGTTTCAGGAAAAAGATACCAGACAATGTTGTAGATTTAACATTCTTCAAATCTGTAATTAAAATAGTACTTTGCGATACTAGTGCGTAAAAGCGGACTTTCGGCGAAGGTTGGAAAGTGGCTGCACGAGTCGACGAGAGAAGACGAGTGCGGACACTTTACAACCGCCGTCGGGAGTCCGCTTTTACGTACAAGTATCGCATACTACTTTTTGTAACAAATGCACGAAGTGCCAGGTTATGTATGGCCGGCCGTGACACGAAGGAAAAGAACCGATGTGCGCATGCGCGCACAGTATTTTCGATACGGTTATCGTATTTTCGACACGGTTATCGTATTTTCGACACGGTTATCGTATTTTCGATACGGTTAGCGTATTTTCGATACGCCTTCTCGAAAAGCGCCATCTTCTGTCACAGCCGGCCCATACACAACCTGGTACTTTTCGTGCATGCGTTACAAAAAACATCTTTAGTATTAACTTTTTTGTTTGTACGTAGAACGTGAAAAAGAAATTTGAACTACCGACAGCAATGCTTTGTCTTTTATAAAATAGAATATTAATAATTTAAAAAATCGCAGTGTATTTTAAACGAACAGAAAAAGAAAATAATACTCAGAATTCATTCTTTACTTTTCACAGAATTTGAGAGAGCGGTGTGATCACACTGGGATCGCTTGAGAGTTGATGATTGTTCATTTGAAACATGATAAAATGATTGGAATTCTAAAAACCTAAATTTCAGACATTTTTGTACATAGACGTTTTTCAGAGGCTGAACTAACATGACATGCCTCGTACTTAGTTCAGCGCACACAATCACAGTTTCTGTCGATTTCGAAAAGTATTTTTCTAAACGCAGTAAAAATAAGGGAATTCCAAAAAATTTTTGATTTAATAATTTTCCAGAAGAGAAATTTTTCAATTTCCGATATGCTAGTCGAACAAATAATCAGTTTAAAAAATTATCAGCACAGTGTCCGAAAAAGAAGAATTTAAAGAATTGTTCTTAATTTTTATTTCTTGCCTATGACAAAAAAATTTTTTTTAAATAACACACCAAAAGAATCTACAAACACAATAGAGAAGCTACAAAGCACTGTCGACAATACAGTGACTTAGTAATTGGCGTCTCAAGCCAAATCCCCTAAAATCCCAGCTAGTGATCTTCAACCACACAATAAAACCGTAATCACCAAAAATTCGACTATTCGACGTGGAGATCCCAGCAAAACAATACGTAAATTATCTAGGCATAAACATAAACCACAAACTAAACTTCAATTACCATTGACAACAGTTCAAACAGAAAATGTCAACAGGAGCAGCACACTTCAGGAAGGTAACGTTCAGTAATCGAAAAATCCACATAAAACATCAATCTAAAATGTACTAGAGCATATGCAGACCAGTAATCGAGCACGGACACCCTATATTCCTGAACTGCAAAAAGAACAGCAGTAACAAAAATAAAAACAGCGGAAATCTGCGCTATCCGGCGATTAACACGAATTAGACACCCACTACACAATGTACCTAACACACTACTCTACGAACTAACGAAAATCACCCCTGTAACGACACGAAGACAAAAACTCACCAAACGATTCGCCAGTCAACAAAAACAAAATATCGAAACACTTTGCATTAAACTAGCACAGAACGTAACTCGCAGACACAAATACCCAGTATATACGACATACGAACATTTCGAACAAATGGTAAACGCAGTAGACATTTAAATTACAACACATTCTAAAGAACAGTCTTTCTCTCAACTGTAATATACTAGACAGATAAAAATAAGCGATCCAAGGGCTGAAGGGACTACGGTCGATGGCCCATTGGCAGTAACTGGTATTATCTGTTACGGCAACACCTCGATTCTACAGAGCTCATCTCTACACAGCCTTATTTCTACACGAACATTTGTACACCGAATTTTACTACATGCAACAAATTTGCACGACGAAAGTTGTACACGCCGCGAGCTCGACACGGAAAAAAATGTTTGTTTGTGGCAACTACGTTTTCGATTTGCTGTACACAAAGACTAAAAAATTAGTTGCCTCAACCATATCGAATAGTAACCTCAACTATAAACGATTAGTTTTTGATTGGATTAGTTAGGTTAACTAATCCAATCGTTGGGACTACCACTCGAATAGACTACCATTCGAATCGTCGGTATTGTTACGTCAAGTTTGCAAAAATTAAATAATTTCGACAATCTTACACGTTTTGCACGTTAACGAAAGAATTTACCGTGCGCTAGTTAAGGAGGTTGGATACCGTCTTTCTGGCGGGGAGGTGCGCGGAAAGGCCAAGTGGTGCGCGGGTTGCCGGGGACGCTATGAGCGAGAGAGAGGTCCGTGACGCGCGTTCACTGGCGTACATCGTTGTATACTATTCGAGCAGTTTTGTTTTTACGTTTTCTCGGCAACCAAGCAGACGAATCATTTCGGTCTTCGTAAAACTTCTTCTCAAAAATACAAGGTATGATTTGGTTCTGTTAATAACAATCTTTTATCATTTTTAGTATACTTTTGAGCATAGCTTTGGAGGTGCATATAGTTTCTGCTATGTTGCCCATGTATAAGAGTGTAATTTCAATAATTAATTTCTCGATAACCATCTAGACGATTGCCATTGAATTTGGCATGGAGATGTGATTTTTATCGACGAGTATCCTCCAAAAATTTGAGCACGTTTTTATCATTTTGAGTTGGGTATCCAACCTCCTTAAGAAATATAAAATATTTCTTTGACTACAACTGACGATAGTATCGTTAACGCAAGCCTGTTTTCGGGTCTAATCTTTCGAAAAATAACCCAGGATTAGGCTAAAGATTCTACTTTTATAGAGGTGAAAACGAGGATAATTTGTGTATTTACGATGATGTTTATATATATTTTCCTTACTTACGTTGTTATACTTTGAACTTACGTGATATTTACCGTGTAATTGATCTTGTTATACGACGTGGAGATGGCCTCTTCTTCTGGTCAGTTATTCGGATGATAATTCCGTAGAAGTCTTGGGTATCGGAAAATGGCGGGATGACGGAATCAAATATGAGAGATATTTAATTTTGCAGCTTAATGGTTGTTTATTCCAACAAAAATATAGCGCAACGTAAATCAATATTTTACCGATATCCACCGAAAAAGTCGGGGGCGTACTTAAAATGTTAAACAGTGGTTCGATAAATTGGCGTTGATTTCTCATACAATGATGTAGGAAAAACAAAAGGTTTTGACTTCTAAATCCACTAGTCGTGTTACAATCGGAATATTCACGCAAGTTTTCTCAAAATAATTGTTCAAAGCATGAGGCTGCTTGTATGACAATGGGTCAAAGAGTGACAATACCTCTGACCGTAATAAAGATCGGATGGTGCGTGGAAGATGAGCGACGAGACCCCATTGTCCGGTGCTTTTATACAACTGTGTACCCCTTCTCCTAACTTATTTCTAGAGTCTACTTTTAATTAGGCTACCAGACGCGTCCCCGCAGGTCGTTCGGAAGTTTGGGAGGGTGACATATGAGTCTTCGATATCGATATACCTTGAACGTGTTACGGCTAGCCTAGTAACCGCTTCACCCATACATGTCCCTTAGCAAGATGATACACGCTTCCCATTGTTCCTCGCGTCTTCGGGTCGGCTGAGATTAAGTCTCATATCTGATAGGCGAATTTCGTATCGGACGTTCCAGTTCTATTTTGATTGCAGAATAGATTATGCCCGCTTGTCTTTCGCGAGAGCTATTATATTGTGAACTGGAAGATCGAATAACGCAAATAATTTTAATAACTGTTTGCTACATATTTCATTAATTGTCATGCTTGTGGTTAAAATATATTTTGTTAATTAATATAATTTCTTTAATTATTTTTATAAATTCCAAGTTTAACGATTAAAACATTATTGCTTAATTTGTCAAGATTCCATCATTATTTATTTGGAGGGAGAGTATTTGTCATAGTCGACTCTTCTTTATTCTCGATCGATTACGTCGGAAAAATTATCAATGGAGAAAACTGAACAATAATTAATTTTAATAATATGATAAATGAGATCACCAACATTTTTGTGCCAAACAATCTTTATGGAGAGTTTCAATCTCAAGCCGAAATTCTGAGAAATAAAGTTAAATCTTTATTTGATTATCAGTTTTTCGGGGGAGATATCAGTCGTTTTATTAGTCCCGTATGAGGGTTGTTAATAATAGTTCTTAGATGGTTGGAGGATTTTCCAACAGAACTCATTTCTTTCCGACGAAAAGGTCGGGTGAACCGGGCAGAAGCCTCGGGTTAGATTTTAGGCTCTCTACCTTTGTCATCGACAACGAGAGAACTCTTCGACTATTATATCTTTTTAATCCCCGGCCACTTGGCTAGTGATTGAACGGTCCAGTGCTGGCGCAGCGATTCTCATTTGAATTCTTTCTTGAATCTTTATGATAAAGTTTCCGAAGCAAATTTTCTAAGTATTTTCGAAATATTTTGCGAAGTTACGTCGTGACGTAACAGTATTATCATTCGAATCGTCGGTATTACCATTCGAATCGTTGGTATTACCATTTGAGTTGCTGGGGAAATAGAATAATCGATTGATTGTGTCAATTCATTTCTTGGTTGTGGCAACTAATCTTTTTTTTCCGTGTACACGCAAAAGTCCGACACCGCGGAATTTCCACACGCCATAGTTTGACACCGCAAAAGTTCGACACCGTAAAAGTTTGACTCCGCAAGAGTTCGACACGCAAAATTGTCCACGCAAAAGTTTGACACACCATAGTTCAACACCGCAAAAGTTCTACACGGCGCATTTCTACACCGTCATATTTCGATATACAGCCTCATCTGTACACATGCTCATCGTTACACGCGTCATATTTGAAAAGTTACCGACCGACAATCGCGTTGCCGAAAGAGGGCATCACCTCCAAATTTTTATGGCCTCGGCGTTTGCTCAGACTCAGAATATCCGTTTATGGTAATTTCTTGAACGGAAAATCTCTGAGCCACTCACTGGTTTGCGTGAGGATTTTCTGAGAGCATCACCTACGAATTTTGGAATATATTAGAAGCTCACGCAAACCTAAAAAAATTCGTAGGTGATGCCTTCAGAAAATCCTCACGCAAACCAGTGCGTGGCTCGGAGATTTTCCGTTCAAGAAATGACCATAAACCGATATTCTGGAACTGGGCAAACACCGAGGTCTCTAAATTCGTAGGTGATACCCTCTTTCGGCAATGCGACTGTCGGTCGGCAACTGTTCAAATATGGCGCGTGTAGAGATGAGCATGTGTAGAAATGAGGCTATGTCGAACTATGACGGTGTAGAAATGCGCCGTGCAGAACTTTGCGGCGTCGAGCTTTGGCATGTTGAACTTTTGCGGTGTCGAACTTCTGTGGTGTCAAAATTTCGCGTGCACAACTTCTGCGTGTACAATTTGTGCGAGTCGAACTCTTGCAGTGTCAAAATTTTACGGTGTAGAACTTTTTTGTGTTGAACATTTGTGTGTAGAACTCGCGACGTGTACAACTTTTGTCGTACAAATTTTTTGCGTGTAGTGAAATTCGGTGTACAAATGCTCGTGTGGAAATGAGGCTGTGTAGAGATGAGCTCTGTAGAATCGAGGTGCTGCCTCTGTTACTCAGTGTAATTATATAAATGTTTGTAAATATGTAAATACTGTCAATAAATACGTCTAATAATACTACATTGTTCACTGAAACTGATAAACGTTATAAATATTTGAATATTACTACATTCTAACCCTCTAGGCAATAAAATTCGTTTCTGGCGATTACGAATTACATAAGTTTTGAATGAAAACTCAAAAAATCCCCCCAAAAACACAAAAATCCAGAGAAGTTCACATATTTTCATACCTTCCACAGCGTTGGTAGAAAAGAAAGCCATATTCTTCGCTTCAACCACGTTGCCTTCAGATACCTGTACGGATCGTAGGAGAGGTATAGATTCTCCAGTTATTGAAGCATTGTCGACTTTTAGACCTTTACAAATAGACATACTGATATAAAGAGCCCGATCATCTTAAGAGTAACTATTAAATAAAACTAAAGAATGCAAAGTCTAAAAGGTTACGCTGCAAGGAGAATAAAATAAAATATAAAGATAGCAGTCGAAACAATGACAAAAGCAAATAATAAATAATACAATTTCTAAAATAATATACAATAATAATAATAATAATATTCGAAAATTGTGAATGAAACTTACAATATGAAGGGAAAAAAATATTACATGACGCTGGCAATGCAGAAGAGGGGGAGAAAGACTAAGGAGAGAAAGGCGAAAGGCGTGGGAGACTCGAGTTTACAAAAACTCACTGTAGTAGATTAAACAAGAAAGCTAAGATGCTGCTGCTGCTGGTGGTTGTTGATTGGTTAGGGAGATTCACCTTGACATTCCAGGATCCTAATGTCAGCGGGTACTCGGTCACCGGTCTCCACGAGGACGATGTCCCCGACAACCAATTCGGTCACATGGAGTTCCTTCTTCTCTGAATCCCTCAGTACTTTAGTTCTCTGTGGAAGCATTTGTTGAAACGATTCCATGATTTTTGAACTTTTGGATTCCTGATAGAAGCTGAACATCCCGGTGACCATCGTCAGCACCATGAGGACTATAGCCAGCCACAAATGTTCCTTGGACGCCTCGCCTTGGGTACTGTACTCGAGGAAGTAACTACCGAAGCATAGAAACGAACCTACCTAATTTTAAAAAGACATTTTTGACGCACTCATTATCTCGTACTTTTTCTTATAGGTAACAAATTTTATTGCAATTTTAGTGCATTGTGGTATGAATGTAAGAATTTGTATTTCAGGTCTTTTTGACAAAGCTATGATTTTAAATGCTACATTCATACCAAAATGCACTCTTCGTCAGATAAAATAAGACATTGAACACTAAAATTCGTTCACTGGTTTGGTCAGAAAGCTACAAGTAAAAAAATTTACATTTTGCCTCACACCATTCTGGTGCACTGCATGTCTTTACAAAATTTCAGAATTATGGTACTTGATATGTACTTAATGAGGCTTAAATGTAAGATTTTTTAAACGTAGGGTATCGTTAATACATTTTTTTCTTATGATTTTAAAAATCCTTTCCTTATCCTTAAAAACCAGCAAGTACTTTCGCTTCGATCGAATTGGCAACTTCTAGGATGATACATTGCACCCCACCCATCCCAAGTCCAATCAGTAACTACACAAGGACGCAAAGTAGAACCTTGCATATTGGTGTTTCCATATTTTTTTTACTTTGTACAAATCTACCTGTATGAGGAAATATGTTCATCGATGTTGGCTTTCCAATAAAGGTAGTTTTGTAAAAAGTGAGAAATAATGGGAAAGTAATGGGCTTAAAAGGTTTTACTATATGAATTTTCGACACTGAAGTTTAGCGATATTTTAGTCGTCAAGAAATAATAAAGAATAATCCAAATCCCTATACAATCCGAACCCTTCGATCGATCTTCACGAAACTATGTATCCATCATCACTGAATGTTATTTCGTTTAGGTACACAATTTGAGCTTGCTCTCTCAAGTCCTGCCAAAGATAGTATAATAACGTAAGTTTCAAAATTAATTTAAAAATAGATAACAAATTCACAATTTCATAAAATCTGAATACCTTTTCCGATTTCGGCCAAATTTCATACCAAACTACATTAAATGTACCTGTACTTATAAATAAATAAATAAGTAGATAAAGGATTATTTATTTAAATATCCTTAATTGTATGAAAGTTAAAGCGACTTCGCCTTTTTTTAAGAATTGCAGAAACTATTTTTTTATTGCATTCTATTCGTCCCTCTACCTGATTCAGGCTTTTACGTCCCCCCTTTCCCAGTTCCTTTATAAAGACTCCTCTTCAGTATTGTTCGCAGCCACTCTTCTCCTAATGCAATACTGTATCGCATTTGCACGACGGCACAGGGAAACTGCGAAAAACCTTGCCGATACAGGCGGCGTTATTTTTACAGAGGTTCTACTGTATAAGAATACATTAAAAACTCAGAAAAACTGCCATCCGCTGAACAGTTGGCGTGCAGGCCAATGCGCGTCCAAGCGGTCACCCATCGAAGTTACGGCCGCAAGAAAACGTTGCTTAACTCTGGAGACCGCCGACACCACACAACGATTGTACATCCCCTGTTGTCGGCAACAATTTTTTATTTATAGGTGATTGCATTTTCGAAGCCCTGCACATACATACACATTAGGGTGGTGCATTTTTGCAAGAATTTTTCTTTTTTACGCGGCACCTCTCAAAACTGTTCTCTATTACGAAAAATAATTCCTCGTAAATCATCGATGTGATAAAAAAGTATGTAGAGGTCGCGACGGGATTAAAATTTTTTATTGTTTTAAACATTTTTTTCAGTGGAAATTCTCATGTATATCTTTACATTTTTTGCATTACATGAGTGTAGAGATACTGGATATCACTCCGACAGTTCGTTATTGTTTTATGGTAGCTTTAGAGTACAAAATAATTGCAACTGCGAAAAATGTGTGCTGTGAAAGAGAAAATTAGAGGATGAGCAGATATTTTCAAAAAAAAAAAATTTGTGATAAAATTTGTATCGCTAAGCCGATTAACGCCGGATTAAACCCCAAATCCTGTCTGATAATAGTCTACTTGTGTACCAAATTTCAGCTAGATATCTGCAAAATTGTGGAAGTCGGAACGAAAACAAACTTAAAAAAAATTACAAACTTCGCCACCGGCGTGATGTGACGTATTTATCACAGAATAACTGTGCTATATCAATACTAAAAAGATCTCGTAAAAACAGTGAATGATAATGATAAACATTTGGCCACAGGTTTAACAAATTACAATCTGGAGCTGCCGGAAACAATTAAGTATATTATGAGACACTCTATAATAACAATAATTGTCCGAAACCTTCAAATGTCTACGATTATCATTCGCTCTTTTTACGAGAATTTTATAGTTTTTATATAGTAGGTTTTTTCGGATAAATACATCACATTACACAGATAGAGATTGACTGAGATAATTTTATAAATTTTTTTAAGTTTGTTTTTGTTCAAAGGTCCATAATTATTTAGGTATCTAACTTCAATTTGGTTTACCGGTAGAATATTATCAGACAAAGGTTGGGATTTAATGTGGCATTAATTCTCTTAGAGATTGAAATTTTATGTCATTTTGAATTTTAAAAAAATATTTGCTCACCTTCTTTTTTTCACTTTCACAGCACATATTTTTCGCAATTGCAATTATTTCGTACTCCAAAACTACCATAAAACAATAAAGGAATCTCTACACTCATGTAATGCAAAAAATGTGAACATATACATGAGAATTTTCACTGAAAAAAATTATTAAAACAAGAAAATTTAAAAATTCCGTCGCGACCTCTACATATTTTTTTTATCGCATCTATGATTTATGAGGATTTTTTTTTCATAATAGAGAACAGTTTTGAGGTATGCTCCGCAAGAAAAAAAATATTGTGCCAAAATGGACCACCCTAATACACATGGACTTAAAAAAAATGTTTTCATAAAAACAAAGCTTCCTCTATCAGAATGCAAAATGTACATTGTTTCTATTAAGGGAGCTAACATTTTTGCCACTAAAGCGAACGGAATTTAACTACGTAATTCATTAAGCTAAAAAGTTTTCAATTAATAATCCTTGAATAATCGACGACCCTGAAAAAAATTCGCTTACAATTTCTGTTACCGATTGCGGTAAGGTGAGCATACCGATGGACTAAATTGACTTATGGTCGCTCTCAACTAAAAAAAAATGATATGGCCTTATTTTTCCAAAAAATGCCTGAAAATTTATGTAGGTTAATTTGAAAATATTTTTATCAAACGTATACGCGAAACCCTACATTTTATCCCGGAACAATTTTGTTGTGTCATAGATAGTTTTAAATCGGCAGCGAAATGAAAAATATATATATATATATAAAAAAGCGTATTTTATTGTGGAAAAACTATGGGGATCAGAAATCTGAAATAACTCGTATGTATTCGGGGAACTCTAAATACTCTGGAAAAAAATTATGACCCCACTCTACGAACATTGAAAATCTGGATGGCCCGCTTCATATGGAATGCCTCATATATGTGTAATAAAGGGCCTGAAATTGTTTCTCCCATAAATCTAGAACTACTCGACTGAATAAACTCAATGCAAAGTAGAACCTTGCACAAGCCAAAATCGATCAATATACTTCGTCATAGAGGAAGCTTTGTAGAAAGCGATAAATAATGAGAAAGCAATGTGCAAAGTTCTTCTTTGCAACCTAGTTCTTATATTGGTCCAGATTGGATAAAAGATTGGATTGCATTTTCAATATAAAATGGGCGCGAAATGGAGTGGTTTGTAAATGGTAAGCATAGCAATAAATCCATAAAATTTCCACATCCTTCGGCAAAAAAAAGTTTTGATTCAAATTATTCTTCCAGACCAAATTTTTACAATTTATAGTGAGCCTATTTTATTTATAGAAATAACCGCGTTGAATCGTAATTCTAAAAATCATTATTAGTTCACCCATATGAGAAGCGAAAATCCTCCGCAGCAGCATTTAATGAGTTTCAAAATCTCCGGCGATTTTTTCGGAGGGCTTAGAGCATTAGGTCCATTTTCGCGTAGCAATTCTTTTGCCCTGATGGTTGTAAGACCACGTTTTGGGTTGGTTTTCAGATTCTTCAGTAATTCCTCGAGTGGTAGTTTGTGAACGTCCGTGTCGATGTCATTCCTTAGCGCTTGATCCAAATTTTTAGACGTGTTCGTACCTCGTCTGCTCCAAAACAAGGCCATATTCTTGAGAGCCATTCATAATACGATGAGGCTTTATAACGAGAGTATTCGGGCGTTCCTCGAAAAACGATCTAACCTTGAATTAAAATGTGAATATGTCTGGTTCAAAATTGGCACAACCAACTGACATATGCAATGTGAAGCTGGCGATGGTGACTGTACATAATGCAATAATGCAGGTGCGTGTAACGGAGACAATAGAAACGAAGCGTTACGAGCGGTCGTTCGAGACCTTCTCTCTATATTCTGCGCCGGACTAAACGCACGTTGTGCCGTTGTGCCTCTATCCCTTACAACATCAAGGCGTTGAACCCGACCGCAATCGGAGGATAAAATCTATCAGTCATTGATTATGTGCCAACAATCGGCGAGTTTGCAATGTTAAGTATTTTGACTTTCTTTTGCATTCTTATTATACCTAAACTCTTTAAAATATGTCCCTAAAATATTATATTAAAATTCGCAATATTAATTGGCTGTTCACTTCCCCACCCCTTTGGAAATTTTAAGAGATTGGTTGGAGTTCCGTTATAGGATACGCAATAGTGCTCGAGATAGAAATTTTTTATTTTCGCATTTTAGAAAACCTCAATCTTTTTTAGTGACAATAATTAATTTTGTAATAAGCAGTCTTAAAAACTTTTAAGTGCAAAGTATCATCGAAGCTTTAGACATTTTGGCCCACTTTATTTGATCAACTATTTTTGTTCCACGTTTAGACTTTAGATTCGTACGGGACGTACTGCAAATTAGTGAGAATAGATAAGTGGTATAGTATAAAAAGTTCAACTAGGATAGAACGTTGTGGCTTCAGAAGGTTTTTTTTCAGTGAAGCCCTGTTTAAACGCAGAGAACTTTACAAAGTTATAGAAGCAATGATAGACAAATGATAGATAGTTTGAACTAAAAAATAGAATACTGCTATTAAAAAAATGTATGTCTGCTAAAATTCGAAGAAAACAAAATTTCTATCTCGAGCACTATTGCATATTCCATAATGGAACTTCTCCCAATCTCTTAATCATAGATCAGGCAATACAAGAAAAAAAAGATGCAAAGTAGAACTTTGCTCATTGCTTCCTCATTAATTTTCATATTTTGCAAAGCCGCCTGTATGAGGAAGTTTCTGTATTTTATTTTTTGATTCCTCATAGAGGAAGCTGTGCGAGAGATGAAAATTATTGCAGCAAACGTTTACAGACATGCAAAATGAGCTGCAACTTCAAGCAGTGAGCAAAATCCAGGGAACAGTGCGCAAAATGTTTTGCGCACTAGCGCGTCAAACGGCCATTTTGCATGTCTGTGAACGGTGGGCAAACGAGGATTGTGCATGCACGAGTAAAGAAAATAGCTTTTTCTCGTAAATGGGTACACTCAAGCTTTTAAACCTTGGTACTTTTTGCTTCCTCATAGAGGAAGCTTTGTTTTCGTGAAAAAATTTTTTTTCGAGATTTTCATGTCAGTACACTCAGAATAGTCCAAAACGTCGAGAACAGTGATTTAGAAAAAATGTCTGTATGTGTGTATGTGTGTGTGTGTGTGTGTATGTTATACGCTCAAAAAATGTAAACCTTTATAACGCGGGAACGCCTCGAGATATAGAGCTGAAATTTACACCTTAGATAGAGGGGTTAATCCTCATCGTTCATACCAATTTTTGTAAAAATCCCCATGATCATTAAATTTTTATGGGGTTTGGAATTTTTTCAAAAATGTCTGTTAACGCGATAACTCTTTTAATTTTCGAGATATTATGCTCAAAATTGGTATGTACGTGAGATTTCATACACCGGTGATGCCTATTAAATTTGGTTAAGATCGGTTGAAACGTTACAATTTTATGAGATTTTTAGTTTTTTTATTTTTTTATTTTTTTTCTGCAATGCGAATTTTGGTATCAAATATCAAGCTAGGAGTCAAATGAGTGCCCAAAAATGTTGAACGATAACATATTTTCACAGCGATGATGTACAGTCTATATTGCGAAAAGTAGCGATTTATGTTGTATAAACTAGCCATATCCTTGCTTCCCAATCAAATTTCGGAAACCACCGATTTCTATCGTATTCTACAAAAAAAAACAGAGAAGATAGTGTATTCGAGGGAGTTTCTGGACCGTTCGTCTTTATTATATTTTTTACAAAGCGAGAGTGTGCGCTTATTTATATTTATTTAAAACAAGGATGCAAAGCAGAACCTTGCAGATTGCTTCCTCATTATATTTTGCTTTTTACCAGAGCACTGAATATATTTGGCTTCCTCACAGAGCTTCCTCTGTGAGGAAGCCAAAATCAATTCTCATACTTCCTCTTAGAGGTTGCTTTGTAAAAAGGGAAATATAATGAGGAAGCAATGTGCAAGGTTCTGCTTTGTATCCTTTTTTGTGAGTATATAGTACTTCAATGTCACGGAATTACAGAGTTGTCTGAGCACTATGAAAATTCGGGAGGCTAAGTTTGTGCGGAATGTCTCATAGATTTAGGCTGAAAAAATTATCATAATCTATCGTAACACCCTTATATAAATCAGTTTTCTATTATTTATACAATAAATTCATGCTGATTAACTCGTTTACAAATTAGCACCATTTCAACGCTGTCAAACGCAAACGCGTTTTGGTGAGGATATTTTTGTTGTTTTCTTAGTAAAGAAAAAAAAAGCACCAGAATGATCTGTCATGCCGAATTTTTTATCGCCCAAGGAGTAATCGAAATACAGGAGGCTAGTCATTATTTGAATTAAAAATGATTCTGCAAGCTTTCTCGACTCAGTGATTATATATTATTGATGTACTAACATCTTTTTGCGTACGTGCTCTTGTGGGAAACTTCCCACTGAGATGAGGCCCATAGCAAAGTACACATGTCGCATATATGACCGAGATATATTCCAATATAACAGATGTGTTGCAATTATTATTCACGAGGTTTTAGCATTGTATAAAAACCATATGGTCTACAGAAATGGCACAAAATACTACATGCAACTATTTATCGATTAGTACGCAAGAAGTGAATGAATATACATCAGCGTATAATGTATATATTCGCAATCTCTGCATAATGCTTGTAGTTTGTGTACACTTTTGATAATCATCATGATGAAATAAGATCGTAAGTAGGTCGTGGTATCGTTGATTGCCGTTAGATGTCGTTAGCTGTATTTATCCCTATAATAAAATCAACGACTTTCATGCCTTATTTTATATCAAAATTCTTTAATGTATCGCTCTTTTTACCAACAATATTTATTGACAAAAAATAGCACAAAAAAAAGTGTTATTAGACTAAGATAAATCACTGTCGAGTGACCGATCGAGACCTACGAAAGTCAAAGTAGCAACTAGCTGATAGTAACCATATAATTATTACATACAAAAACAATAATCGTTATATCAAGAGCCGCGGTAGCATCTCGACGATAAGTTTAATGTATATATTCGCAATCTCTGTATAATGTTTGTAGCTTGTATGCACTTTTAATAATCAACATCATGAAACAAAATCGTATGTAGGTCAGAGTATCATTGATAGCCGTTAGATGTCGTTAGCTGTGTATTTATCCCAGTAATAAAATCAACGACATTCATCCCTTATTTTATAACAAAAACCTTTAATATATCGCTCTTTATACCAACAATATTTATTGACAAAAAAGCGCAAAAAAAATGTTATTAGACTAAGATAAATCGCTGTTGAGCGACCGATCGAAACCTACGAAAGTCAAAGTAGCAACTAGCTGATAGTAACCACATAATAATAACATACAAAAACAATAATCTTTATTAAAATAAGGAAACTCTCTAAAATGATCTTCAACAAAATAGGAATAGAACACCAGAGTATTAATCGCGATTACTACATCAAACTGCGAAATATTATTATTGATCTGCTAGTCTCGGAAGTAACAGACACATAGCGCTACCGGCAAAAGCCTGAACCTCGATACTCTCTGGTAATTTTAGCGGGACGTGGGCGCGGCGTTCCAACAGCGATCAGACAAAGCATCTGTATTATCACTGTACGGCGATCGATGGAACGCTCAAGCAGCATAACGTTGTACGACAAACAGCCACGTCTCCCGTGCTCTCATGCTACTTTATTGAATTGGCGCTGGGGTGAAAAGCCCAAACTCGTGAATGACGCCGCTGAAACGGCGCAATGGCGCTAGTGTGCTGAGTCGAAAGGGCGACGAGCGATAGGCAAGCAAGCGAGTCGACGAGAATTTAGTTCCGCCATAGCGGTGTAGGATACCTCGTCCCACCCGTTTTTCTCGGTTGACGCGAAGAGACGCTTACCGACGCTCGGCGTCGTTTCATCTATTGATGCGCCGCTCGTTCGGGTAATATAACCGTGGAAGGTGCGCGCGGTACTAGCGGATTCAGCAGCAGCAGCGTCTTGTCTCTTATCGGTGCTCCGGAAAGACCGAAAACAACGTGAATTTCGACTTTTTTTTTTCGCGGCGTTAACACTCGCACGCGTGAAGACATGGAGAACAGACCGGCGCCGCTACGCTCGAGGCGGGTTTGCCGCTTTTGCCTCACCGAAACCGAGCCGCTCAACTTCATCTACGAGAGGGATCATAGCAAGCCATTCCAAGTGCCGCTTACCCTGCAGATTATGTCGTGCGTCGCCATCGAGGTAATACAGAAAAATTAATTTCGAGAATCTTCGTCAGTGTTCTTAATCAATTTATCCCTTTACCATTATTATCGGCTGTCTGCTTGACTTTATATTCTCAAATTCATCACTTCCGTTCATTCTCATTTAATCGGTCATATTGTGGCCTCTGTGCCTGGCTGGCGAGTCAATAGAACATCGAACGCCGTGCCGGTAATAAGGGAAACCGACTTTGCGGTCGAGCTCGCTTATTTCACGCCGGCCATTGAACGCACTCTGCCCGTTACACCAAATGCGCGGGTTTCTATGCAGCATACGCACACACATACAGGCACACCCATGCTGCAACGTGTTACCGTCTACACGCTGTGTTGTTGCGGTTAATCGATTTTGTTATATCGAAAATGCGCTTTTCTCGATGTTTTTAGTACTTAACATTTTTTTTATACTTCGAGATGTGAAAATTGGAATATTTATATTTGCTTAGAGAATCGAGTTGTCGGCGGTCCGGTGGTCACACACACATTGATGAGTCCTGCGGTTACACTGATTCAATGCACTTCTTTCAGGAGTCAATGCGTCTTTAAAATGAGCGTTACAAATTTTTTTTTTTAATTCAAAAACAAACATACCCCTTTTTAAAAAAATCTATAGTAATATTTTAAGCATTTTTAAGAGGTATTTTCATACTTTCTTTTAAACATATTAAAATCATTCCTGACATCAATGCAACATGAAACAAAATTTATTGGCATGTTTTGTCAATTAAAATTGAAAATGATATCTATTAATTCATTGAATTCATAAATACAAATTACATATACAACATTGTGAAATACAGGGGAGGATATGTTTAACAGTTTTTAAATATGTCAGATTTTTCAGTAAATGACTTCAGTGTGCATTGACTTTTTATAAATTTTATTTAACATACTAAAATGTTTTATAGCATCTCTACTGATTTTCTGTGCTTAGCTAATGGATGACTGATTTTTTATATTATTACAGTAGTATTATATTACGCTATAATGATGAGTAAACAGTTTGTATTGGGCTGAAGCTAGCAACACTTTATGCTTATGCTGCAAACTGATTTTTGAGAATTCAGAACTTTATTTGTAATCGGCAGAAATACTTAGCTTGTAGTTTTCTGATCTCATCTATGTTTAGTCCATATTAACAAAATTACTGCATAATACAATTCAATGATAAATTGTATATTTCCAATCCAATGTCATTATTTATAATCTAAACAAATCCAAATTTATAACATACCTGTTTATTTTTATAAAATGCGAAAGATCTATGAGTGCAAATTTAATATAGCTAATGGTTACGTATATCAGAGTGATAAGGAAGCACTAAGAATATCTTTAGTATTGCCCTGATGAAAGAGTTATGAGTTATAGCAAGCGGCAATTTAGCTGATTGATGTTGAAACTATGCAAAGTGAACTTTTCAATGCCTATAAATTAGCACAAACGATTCACTGTATAAAAACCAGTAGTCATGATTTTTTTTTTTTTCCTTAAGGAGACTCAGTCACTTAAAAAAAGTCATAAGAAAAAGAAATTCTGTAGATGATATGCTTCTTTTAAAAATTCTTCCACTTAAACCTTATTAACTACATATCAAGCCATACCAAAATGCACTTTTAGACAGATAAAATGAGACATTGAACGCTAAAATTTGTTCACTGCTTTGGTCTGAAAGCTATGACAAGTAAAAGATTTTACTTTTTGCCTCACACTATTCTGGTGCACTGTATGTTTTTACAAAATTGCAGAATTATGGTTCTTGATATATACTTCATGAGTTTTAAATGTAAGATTTTCTTTAAAGAAGGGTATGATTATTACATTTTTCTTTTCTAATGATTTTTTTAGAAGATTAGGTCCCCTTAACAGGTACTCTTGAGTATTCATTGAAAAAATTGGGTATGCTGCGGAACTTTTTCCATGAAAGTTATTTGATCTCTCACAAACCTATTTTCTGAATTCCAAAGTAGAATTCCATTTGAATTTGGACCTTGATTTTTTACTGAAATTTATTACCTTTGTGACTAATTTTTTTTTTTTTTCAAGTAGTTCAGTAGTAAAATCCTACATATAATACTAGGAAAAATATCCATTGGCATCCTATCCTAATTTTAGTAGCATTGATTCAGCGGTTTTTGAGATATTATTGAAAACGACTGAAATCCATGGAGATAATTAAGTTTTGAAAAATTTCATGATTTTACAAATTTGAGCATAAAATTTATACACATTATATTTAAAACTCCAAACAGTAAGAAAATTGAAAGAAGAAAATGCTTTAGCAAAGATTTTACGCATATAACTCCCCTTAATTTAGATATGCTATCATAATTCGTACAACTGTCTTATTTACAAAATTGTATCCATGTTGTATCAAAACAATTTTTCCATTTTTTTATTTGTAATCAATGTCCAATATATATACAATGATAAAGACTGATGTTCTGTGTTGTTTAATTGTCAAAATCCGATTCCTAGACAACAAATCGTTCAAAATATCCAATGCATCTATAAGCTAAATAAATATGACAAACAAGCATATAAAAAAATTATATATATTTAGACCAAAAGGATGAACAGTCCGATGAATAATAAATTTGAAAAACTTTATTCAAGGTGTATGCAGCCGACGGAATGCCGCAGATGATATGCACCGCGTGTCGCTGGAATTTGGATCGTTCCTACAAGTTCAAGTTGCAGTGCAAGAAGGCCGACGAGGCTTTGCGAGCATATCCGATGACGGGTGTGTTACCTCGACCGTTTCCTCCGATATCAACAGATTTCCCAGATTCGGGTTTGAAGCGTGCTAACGAATCGAGGATGCAGACGGATTCGGCGAAGAAGCCACGAGTCGACAACGGCGACCGGGAGCGTCAGCGAGATCGCGAGCGCCAGCAGGAGAAGCAGAGCATGAAAGCCGACCGCAACGATTTGTACAAGGAGGAGCAGGAGGGCGACACCGAGGGTGATCAAGACACGGCAAACGAGAAGGAAGACAGAAAATTGGAGCCAGGAGAGATTCGAGTCCACGCGTGCGATCAGTGTGACCGAACATTCCCGCTCCGTCAATCGCTTCAACTGCACGTTCAGCGAGCTCATCGCGATCGCAATTACAAATGCACTTTGTGCGATCGCATGTTCTTTTCAAAATACGATCTCGGCAAGCACATGACCACTCACTCCTCGGACAAGCCTTTCTCCTGCTCGATATGCAACAAGACCTTTTCACGCGCGAATCTCCTGCAGCGCCACGAAAAGGTTCATCGCGACGACATGCGCTACGGTTGCCAGCACTGCGACCGCGAGTTCTTCACACCCGAGGAGCTCGAAAAGCACGAAGACTCTTCGCACAAAACGACCAAGCCTTATCAGTGCAACATCTGCAACAAACGCTTTACTTACAAACAGGGTCTTGAACGCCACGAGCTACTACATAACGAGGACAAATCGTTTGTTTGCGAATACTGCAAGGAAGCTTTCCGCACTAGCACCAAGCTCGCCCGTCATCTCGCCACTCACTCGGGTCATCGTCCTTATCTGTGCAAACTTTGTCCACGTAAATTCCTTCTATCGCATCATTTAACACGTCACATGCGCTCCCACTCTGTGGAGAAGCGACACGTCTGCGAGGACTGCGGAAAAGCCTTCAAGCGCAAGGAGAGCCTCGAGGTTCATCAATTGACTCACAGTAAACGCTCGGGACTGGGCCTTACTTGCGACGTTTGCCAGGAGTCGTGTCGCAATCGTGCCGACTATGTGACTCACATAAAACAACATATAGAGGCTGGCGAGAAAATGGGTCCCGATGGACTGCAACCGGACAAAGACAAGGTCGAGTCGGAGTCCGAGGAAGAGGAGGAGGAGGAGGAAGCTTATTCCGACGGCGATGACGATTATGAGCCTCCGGCTTATGTCGTTAAAAAACTGCCGAAGGTCAAGACTCAGCCACCCGACAGCGAGGAAGAGGATGATGGTGAGGAACGCATCGAGAAGGAAGATCGCAAGGAGCAGGTCGTCTTCGTTCGTGGCAAAGACGGCAACATCGTAAAGAAAACCATCAAAACTTTGATGCCCATTCAGCGTCGAGAGGTCTCCGAGTCTCCGAAGAGCAGTAAAACCAATGTTCAGCAAACGAGCGCCAAGAAACAGCCCCGCGAGAATGATGAGGCGACAACGACGACGCCATCCAAGGTTTCACGCGGTGTCGACGACACCGAGGCAGAGGTACAGAAGATCGTTGCGTCGGTATTCAAAGAACATAAGATACCACTCAAACATACGAACATTCCACAGGAAACTCAAGGAAAGGATAGCGCTTCATCGTCCACGAGTCCGCCGAATCAGGTTCACACGAGGGCTCAGAGCGCCGCGGCATTGTCGTCCCAGAAGGAAGACAAGAACACCGAGAACGTGACGGCGACACCGCAGACGAAATCTGTCAACACGGTTAAGGTAATAAAGCGTATCGTGGTGAGAAAACCGCTTGGTGGTGGCGCGGTTGAAGGTACGACGGTGACGACGCCTGCGGGCAAAGAAAGCGATGCTGTGGCACCGAGCCCCTCTGGTTCCGCCACAAAAGTCACCAAACGCGTTATCGTTAGACGAATCATTCGTCAGGGCGACACAACTCGCGAGGTTATCATGAATCCCGACGGTACGATAATTGATCCCGCTGAATTGGCCAAATTGCCGACCGGCAATGTCGTTAAAAGAGTCGTTGTCAAGAAAGCTTTAGACAATAAAAATACTAATTTCGTGCAACAAGTGCTGAAACCGCTGACGGACGGACGACTCGGCGGCGCGACTACGACGACCACTCAATCAAAATCTAGCGACTCTCTGCTTGATGAGGGACCGAAATTCGAGCTTAAAACTTCACAGGCTTCTAGCACACCCGAGAAACCTGTTACTGTTGCGAACGTTAAGGTCGAGACTAAAAAATCACTCGCAGGCTCGAAAGGCGATCAGGAGACGAAGGAGAAGTTAGAGCAGCTTGAAAAACGCGTGGAACAGCAGCGCATTAAGATCGAGGAACTTCAAGCCAGAAAACAACAGGAGACCGAAGCTATTGACGAATCATTACCGGAGCGACATGATGAGTCCGAGGACGAGCAACAATTGCCACTTAAACGTGTTTTCGTTAAAAGAAAGCAGAGTATTTACGATGAGGAGCAGGAGTACTCGGAAAATGATGGAAAGGAGGTGGACGTGAAGAAAGAACTTGAGAGTCAGCCTGAAGAGGATCCCGAGCCGGACACGCAAACGGAAGTCGCTGCTGTACTTGAGGCTCCGATCACGCGAAGCAAGCAATTGGCTATTACGAGCTCGAAGGTGTATACGAATAAAAAGGTGATTTTTGTCAAGACCGAAGATCCTTCTGAGGTCGAGGAAATGAGTCGCGAATTCAGCAGCATTCTCAATTCGACGGATAGCGTTGTGAAAATGCAGGAGAATGTTTTGACGAATCTCGCGCAAATGTCGGGAATAACCGAGAGTGACGGAAAAGAGGCCGAAGAAGTTGATACTCCCGCCACGATAACCGCGATACCTGAGCCAATGGAACAAGACGAGAGCACCATTGAAGATGAAGGCGCTGACAAAGTTGAAGAGCAGCTCAAGGATCAGGATCAAGTTCAAGTTCAGGAACCAGAACCAGAACAGGAACAGGAGACGGTTGATAGCAGCGGTATCATTGACATAGCCGTTGCTGAGCAGGAAATCACCACTCAGGAGGAAGATACGAGTCTGACGCTGGTACAGCAGGATATGTCCGCTTCGGATATATTCGAGGGTTCGGATTCGCCGCTAATGTGCCCAAAACCTGATCCCAGTCTTAATGAATCAGTAATCGAACTTTCGCGCAATGACACGATAAACTTGAACGACACCAACGAAAGTCAGGACAGTCTGGAGGACAAACTTTCCCAAATGGAGGGCTAATTGTACGAAAAAGATTTAATGTTTGACACACGCGGAAAGCGCATCTGGATAGCTGAATAATTGTCGCCGTTGACGAAAACGAAATGATACATTTACGATTTCGCCGCATTAGATAAATTCTTTCCTTTTTTTTTTCTTCATTGTTAAAAATTTTTTTTTCATTCGGCTACCTATGTCGACATTCTGCAGACTGTATGGTGTCCCTGGCGCAGTTTTTTTGACACGTGTAATAAATTATATCTATCGTACGCAAAACTCATGTAAAGTAACGATATTATATTTTTACACGAGAATTGCGAATATTTGTCGCTCCTACCGCTAGGAATTTAAGTCCAAGCATTGTGGGGTGCCTATTGGGGAGCGAATTTTTCGTACGACTCCTGGTGGCGTTTTTAGTACTCGACGTAATGGCTGCGCGAAACATACAACTTTGGGTTATTTCCACTCAAACTTTAATGTTTGACTTTTTTTCCTTTGATGTTTGGACAGTTTTTATGGATATTTTAGTTAAAAATTGACCATTCTTCGTAAATGCCAAATGAAGTTTCGGTGTATGTTTCGGGTGGCCGTATTTGGTAGCGATACTCTAGCGCTCCACGAATCTCGTGGTACATTCGTTCGCCAATTATTACTTGTTTTTTTTTTTAGATTCTCAAACTCAAATACCCTCTGCATTTTCCGCTCTTCCTTAGATCAACTATGGATGCACCAATGATATGTTTATTGCCGTTTAAACACACCTTTTTCGCTACATTATCTTTATTACTATAATTATTATTATTGTACCGATGAATGCTTCGATTATCGATTTTTAAGAATAAATTCAAGATAATTGTTATCTTATATAACTCTAAATATATTGATTAGCCGATGTTAGCGTCGTACGCAGGGCGCAATATTCTGGCACGAGTTGACGATACGAAGGAACAGAAAAAAGTATGTACTGATATTTTGACGTTTAAACATGAAAACTTAAACTATTAACCAGAACGCAAGAAATAATCTGTTACGATTACGATATGATTATTAATAACGAATAGTTATTGGTCGTATCGTAGATTTCGTCACGTCGACTCGGATATTCGGTCTAAGTGTCACGATCCATGGAAAGTTAAGAACGAAAAAGTCAAAAACCTGCGAGGATTTAATTTGGCACCTGTAAACAATGTGTAAATATTAATATCAATTTTAGATGATCGATTCAGCTATTCTGCTATAACATACTATATTGAAAAAAGTACTATCAATTTTTTGAACGTAAAAGTTTGTATGTACATAAGCTACTGTGTGGATTGCAGTGATCATGCCTCGTTTTTTTACAACTTTCCGAAAACAGACACGAAAAAGACTCATTGAAAAGCGAGTTGTTTGTATACCATATTATCATTTACATTCGTAGATTCTCGAACACGAGATTTACTGATTCACATGAAATAACATAGATATTTGGCTGCGAATAAAAACTGCTGATTATCACAATCATCTGATACTTTAATGAGATGGTACATGTGTTTCAGTTAACATATAATATAAATACTATTGTTATTGTAGGGGCAGTAAATACTGTGCATACAGTACACATAGACGGCAAAGATAATTATGAACGATAGTCAACCATCAGAGAAAAATGAATATTCGACAAAAATCAAGATGTATGTATTAAAATACAACGTGTGGTGTGTAAGTGTCAGAAATTGGTGTTGAATTTTATTTATCTTTTGAACCTTACCCACTTACATTTTAAGTCATAGGCACCGTTCAGGGAAACCTGAAAAAAAACCGGCAATGTCAAACGAAATGTGTCCCATCATCTGACTGACGAGCACACATTTCGACTTGTGACATTCCCGCGTTGACAAAATCCATTAAATTGCTCCCTCATAGAGGAAGCATTATTTTTGCGAAAAACATTTTTTTTTTTTCAAGATTTTCATGTTAGGGCACTCAGAATGGTCCGAAAATGGTGGTGTGTGTGTGTTGGGAATGCAAAATTCAAACGTAGATACCTCAAGAACGGCTTAATGGAGCTGAAATTTGGCACACACGTGGGGCAGGTAGACCCTTTGTTTGGGATCAATTTTTAAAAAATTCAAACAAGATTGTTTTTAATTCAATGTTGAATTTTCTAGAAAAAAATCTAGGTTCTCTAGCTTCCGCTAATTTGTAGCGGTCGAGCTAAATAATTATTTACAAATAAAGCAATGCTAAAGGAGGATCGGTATGGAATTTGGGATGAATCTATAAATAGGTTTGGTGTTTATGGGATTTCGAATTTTTCGACAAATTTACATTTCGCTATAACTCACGTAAAATATCATAAAATAAATTGAAATTTATTGAAATATTGAAATTATTTATAATAATTTACACAACTATTAAAAACATGTTTGTTCGCATTTTATTTTCTGAAAGTCTTGAAAATTACTCTGAAGACTTCTTCGATTTCTGTGTTCTTTTGCGATCACGGTAAGTGATTTATTTTTATTTATTTATTTATTTATTTTCTTTGTAAACGGGGCAAGCCCCTTGATAACTACGGCGCGATGGATATTCAGGACCTACAGTTTTAGGTGGGTTCCGAACCACCGGGGATTACAGAAAAAAGCACATAGAAAAATTCCATTGGTGCCCGGCCGGGAATCGAACCCAGGCCCCCTGCTTGAGAGGCCACGTCTCTATCCACTGCGCCACTGCCTTCCCATGATAGTGATTGTTCCAATTTTTACTACACATTTTAAACTGTATTCTGAAGCGTTTTTTCGGAGGAACATAACTTGATTCTTATTTTCTCAGATAAGTTTTTCATGGTTTAATAAATCGGTTTTCTCTGAAATTCTCCACGTACTTGGTTGATCAAAAATTTACTTATCCTGTTGGAAATATCTGACTTTCACGTCGAATGGAGGAGCTTTGTTTTCGTAATTTTTTGTTGTTGATATTTTCATGTCTGCACGGAGATCGAGAATCAGTAGGTAGGGTACATGGACGGAAATGGTATAGAAAAAAATGTGCAGTGATTCTGAGATACATTTTTATAACAGACTTATATTTATCCATAGCTCATATTTTAATCAGGAAAAAAAATTTGGTCAGGAAAAAGTTAGGAAATTTGTTCTAATGTATTTTTTTCTGCGAAATACATCTAAGGGAATAAATATAAATCATTCACTTTATTGAACATTTGATATAGTACGGCTTTACACATTAATGCTAATACACACAGTAACATTACATATATACTGTAAGCCTAAAACATTCATTCTTATATGATTTAATAATTAATCTCAGTGCACAGTAGATTTGCACGCATTGTACATGAAAGTGTATATTTAACGTGATTTGATGAAATATTAGACGCGACGCATTTGCTCTCGATGTGTTATGTACAGCATATCGTGTTACAGATATCACTTTTTTTCAGTAATTATGATTCGTCATAAAAACGAAGCGTGTGAGATTTAAAGAAAAGATTTGGCAGTGAACTCTGCGATAACAGATTTTCGATCTTTTACCGAAATGTTAATTTTTTAAGTAATGATGATCGATGATATATTCTAATGGTAGATGAATTTCCTTTCCATAGTCAGTAAAGCGTTCGAGCAAATAAAAAATAATACAATGGTATCGAAATCAGGAAAATTTCACTTTTTTTTTTCACTACCATTCGAAAAGTTCATAGAGGATCGAAAGCATAGTGACGATAAAAATTGCGCGTCATGCTGTTGTTATTCTCGAGATGTCTCTCATGCCGATTAACCGGATGTTAAAGCATCAAGCTGGATGCGCACCCTTCCTGCCCGTGAGTCGCTGGAGCTGGAAAAACGTAATGTTATTCTTAAAATAACTGAATCCTCGTTTGTCCCAATTGAAAGTCGCGGCGCGGGGGGGAGGAAGATAGTGGAAAAGCGTGTTTGTCCTTCGACGCATTATATCTTTCCGTCTCATTTCTTTATTTTCTTTCTCTCACTCAGAGGCCACCCCGTCCACTGTCTATGTACTCGAACCGCTGTAGGGCAAAGACGTTTGGACTTTTACAAGCTTTCAAATATTCAAGTGCCACGCACTACTACGCTGTATGCACAATGGTCCCAATAATTGTCGAAGGTTGAATCAGGAAAGGAAAGCAACTTTTTATTTATATAAAGTTTGAAACCCAAGAATTATAGCACGAGAAAATAGTAAAATAAATCAATGTTCTCGTGCTTTTGAAATGATTCGTAATTCGGATTTCTATTTATTTGTCGATTATTCAATTTACGTTTTAATTAATGTTTACATGCATCAAGAAATAAATAGTTTGTTTTAAAATAAATTTTTGACAAATAAATTGTTTTATTTAAAACAAATTTTGACAAATGAATTGTTTGATTTAAATCCAATTTTTGACAAATGAATTATTTGATTTAAAATAAATTTTTGACAAATGAATTGTCTGATTTAAAACAAATATTTGACAAATAAATTGTTTGATTTAAAACAAAATTATAACAAATAATTTCTTATTATGCTGCTATATTTATAGTATTTAAATATTCTTTTGAGGAAACGTTGGGTACTTATATGCAACAATTTTTTTATACGAGCATTTTACAAGGAATTCACTGCGAAAGTGTATTTAATCAGAGTCAATTAAAATCAATTGGCTCCAATAACCAAATGTAGTTCCGTTAAACTAAATTATTTTTTTATCAATCTACGTTTCGCGTGCTTAGTATATTGATTCTCAGAGTTTGTTTTCATTTCAAGATTACCACCGTTTTTTTATTTCAACGAAACTTGCTAAATGTTCATAAACATTTTTTTATCTATCGGTTCAATTATTGGACAAATTGTAATCATTTTTTTTTGTTTTACGCCACGCTACATTTTCGTTGAATAATGTACCTCCTTTTCCTCAGTGGCAACGGGATTGTAAGATTTCGGCAATTCGGGCTCCTTGGCTGCTCCAATTGCGTGCTTATAGAGAAGAGCTCCGGCCATTCCACCGAGAATAGGCCCAACCCAGTAGATCCAATGGTTGTCGAACATTCCCATGACGACCGAGCTTCCCAATGCACGGGCAGGATTCATGCCGGATCCAGTACGCGGAATCTTGAAATTGATAACGAAATAAAATTATAAATGCCCAAATAAAGAATGTCCAAGTCAAAAAATTATATATAATCTGGCATATGGAATTGGACATATATGATCTGTATAAACTCTAGACTGCCTCAAAAAAACTCTTTTTCCTTTTCTCACTGGCCACGTAAAAATCTATAGTCTGAACCCTAATATTGACCTTCGTCAAAGAAAAGCTTCGCGCCAGTTTTTGTAGAGGTGTTGCAACGCTCGTTTGTATTTCCCATTTGATTAACACGTAGAAAATCGAATTTTTCGTTTGGACGGATATAATTTTTTTTGTACACGATGGACGCTGCTATGTGTAGCAGCATTTGATAGCTTTAACGATTACCCTCGATTCCGTGCATCGTCGAACATTTTCGACCGCATGGTGTCAAAGATATTCAATTTTGCGCAAATCGATGTCACTTTTCCATAAAACGGTTACCTATGACAAACTGCCATCTTCGTTGGTAGGAACACTGTGAAGATTTGTATAAAATTGGTCAAGGACATATCAAAACTATCATTCATACAGTTTAGCCTCATTTGTAATTATTATTTGTATTGTTATTATTTGACAATCAAATGCTTATCAAAATGTCTAATAATTTTTTTTTCAATTCACGTCTGAACATCCCGGTTTACGCCAAAATATTGAATTTCGTAACAAGAAAACACCGAACGGTTTTTTGTAAAAGGTGTCATGAATATTATTCATTTTTTTTCACGTGCAGCAATTCGTTACATATCACGTGGAAGAGTGAACTCACTATGCCACCTCTTACAAAAATTCACACGGCGGTATCTTTTTACGAGACTTAATATTATGGTATAAACCCGGAATTTTGGTCGTGTATAGAAGAAAAAAAATAATTAGACATTTTAATAAGCAATTTATTTGTCAAATAATAATAATAAAAATAATAATCACCAATGAGGCTACATTGTATGAAGGATAGTTTTTAAATGTTTTTGATCGATTTTATACAAATTCTCACAATATATCTAATCAGGGGGAAAATACAAAAGCTCGTTGCGTCACCTCTAAAAAAAATCGTACGAAGCTTTCCTTTAACGAGGACTAATATTTTTTTTTATATGACAAGTAAGAAAAAAAAAGTATTTTTTTGAGACTGTCTAATAAACTCCATATACAATCTATATGTAATTTATATATAAGATCAACTGTGAAATTGGATTTATAAATTGTATAAATTGTATATAGAGCCCATGTAGATTATATATGCCCAATTTTATGTTTATAGCTATACATGTATATTATATATTTATATAGTCTATATATAATTTTTTTACTTGAATGCGGACAGAGTTAAATATTGTTGGAATTAAAAAATAATCCTTACGCCCACAATATGACCAACGGTGACCGCAAGTCCGATAATGAGCGGCGCCAAACCCTTGCTTTCCGGTTTAGCAGCATCACAGGCACCGCACACGACGAGAAGCAAAATTAGAGCGAGGAAGAATTCAATTCCCACACCCTGAACTGGTTCTATTCGAGGTGCCAAAGAAACGACTCCAAGGAATTTCATCCTTTCTGCAATTTACCGATCATCGTAAAATATACTTGAATTTTTTATGCATTCTTTAGGACTGGATTTCAATGAATATACTCAACCCTCCTCTGTGTACGGGGCAGACAGAGCTCTCACAACGGCCGATCCGGTGATTGCACCAAGACATTGCGCTATGATGTAAAATATTGCCCGAATGACTGGAACCTTGGACAGAAAAAGTTTTTTTTTTATCGTCGAAAAAATAAGTACAATAGTGCTAAAAGTAATTAGTAAACTTCGTCAAAATGTTATGGTTTTTTCATTTGTCATTTTTGTTGCAATGTGCTATGAATAATATACATTTCTGTTGATTTTTGTACCAAAAGTATTTTCATTAATTTCGACATTTTCTAATTAGTACGATTAAGGATTCACATATATACTTCCAACCGGAAGTTTGATTCCATTCAAATATGAGTGGCTTACTATGAAAAAAAAAACATATTTATGAAGCAAATCTGGTTTCCCCATGAGAAGTTTCAATTTCGAAAAACGGAATTTATCAATATCATTAGACACATGTTTCTCTGAGAGGACAACAATGTTTTTATGGTTACTGCAATAATAAATAAATAGCAGTAAATAGCTACTAAATTATCGTACAACACACTTTAGTCAACATTTTATCCGTTGAGTTGGTCTCAGTCTTAAAAAAATTACAAGCATTTTTCTAAATTATTTAATGCATTTCATTAGTTAAAACATAAAGTTGTCTAACAATTGTCATTTACTCTTAAAAAATTATTGTTATCAATCGAAATCAACGGTTTTTATCTCCAATAAAGGAAATATTGTGCATTTCATTACATTGCAAACCACACGGAATGGTCATCGAATATCCTTTCAGCTGTGCATGTATAAGCTAAGAATCCTTAAGCAACTATCAAATTGAAAAAATAATGTGCAAAGTATATCTAAAAACAAACAAGTTTAAACAAATTTTAAAAACTCGAAGCTTTGTACCCATAAAAATAATGTGAAACATTTTGACAATCAAGAGATTTTATAAATATCGATTTCCAAGCGTTTTCCGAATTTGTTGCCCATGCGGAATGTACACGGAGAAAAATTTCTGTGTTTTGACAACATAAAACGAGGACAATAAAAATCGTTACGTTAGGCTGGCAAATCTTTTGGTCCGCTGACAAATCAGTTTTGCGATGCTGACAAATCTTTTGTTCGGCTGACAAATCTTTTTGCTGGGCTGACCAATCTTTTTGTTGGCCTAACAAAACCATTTTTGTTGTCACCGTTTTATGTTGTCACGACACAGAAATTTTTCTCCGTGTAATGTAACGGTGATAAGATTTAAAAGAAGAGAGTCAGATTAGATTCAGTGATATTCATCGATGAATGTCTCACATGTTTGACTACTGGTATTATATATGTGCTCTTAACCGGTTAAACATAGTTTCCATTTTAATTTTTCGGAGTGTTTATTTTTTTCTAAAGTGGATAAAGCATCTGGCTAATGGGGACCCTAACATTTTTTTTTACACTGCCCACTTTTATAAAAGAATCGGTATGACAAATATTTTCAAAGCATTCCCCCCTTTGCAGAAGATGTGTCCTTCCGAAATGAGTGGACATCATGTTCTTTTTTTTAATTTGTGAAGCTATCATGTTATGAAATAATTTGTTCTTAAAATCTTTATTGAAGTCTCTAAGCATTGACCAGATTAAATCTACCTTAAATCACTACTCTTATCCCATTAAGTATTTTCACACTGAAGAAAAAATGTCATTGATTCAATAAATCCATCGTTTGCGGGCTGCCGAAAACAAGCGTTATCAACTTAATTTGAATTCTAATTCCTCCAATTCCATACGAGATCGAAACAATAACTCTAAAATAAGCAAAATAATATTTTATTATTTCAATGTTAAATGGGATTGAACGAATAAGTTAATTCAAAAATACTTCTTTTGGCAGCCCGCAAACGATGGATTTATTGAATCAATGGCATTTTTTTTTCAGTGCACATACATTGCTTAAACATTTGCAGATCACGAGACGCGGTAGCGTCTCGAGACAAGTACATTTACGATCGTCGAGGCGTATATAATATCTAATGGATATACACATGTACTTCATATAATATGCATATGAAATATATCTGAAAAGGAGACACTTATTTATGTACAACCGCCATACACTGGATATCCTAGCATATATACAAATTATGTGCCCGATATGTATGCACATATGCCATGTACGTCTAAATGATATGAAGGTAATATTCTGTGCATGTACATGTGCATGGAGTGTTATTTTTAACACCACTGTGTAATCCCAATAAATCCATTACTTTGGTGTAAAGTTTACACAGAAAAAATGTTCGATAACATAGAAAAGTGTTCTTATAATAATACTTTGCTACGTTAATGCACTGATAGCACAGGAAAGTGTTATCAACGACACTTTTCTGTGTTACCGGATATTTTTTCGATGGCAAATTTACACCAAAGTAATGGACCTATTGGGACTACACAGTGGTGTTATAATTAAGACCCCACTTTTTACAGTGTATGCAGACGCAAAATAACGTTTATGCAATAGTTGAAGTAGTAATATACACAATCAAGCGATTTTTTAAAGAATATATGTAACTGAATACAATATTTAATTACATTATTAGTTATCGTTATTATTGATTAAAATTACACGTCTATTCCTATGAATAAGCAGCAAATTTATTACATAAAAAATCATAAAACTTTACAACTGTATTATATTATATACTAATCCATTAATAAATTTGATGAATAAGTATTATTTGGAATTAATGTTCATAGCATTTTTTATGACGTTGATGTTTTTTCAAGTTTGGCTCTTTTTTACGAAATACTAATAAAAATGATACAAAGATGTTTGTATGATATTGTAACGGAACGCCTTACACCCAGCGAGAAACTTGAAAATAAAGTTCCTCACAACCGTTGAGTCTTAGACCACAACAGCTCGAGCCGACATACCGCGACTTCAAATCTCGTGAATTCAAACGTCTCAGCGATCGGACGGATGGCAGGTGCCAGCCTCTCTGGTAGTGCGGCAAACAACATAAAAGCCAGCCACTCGTTACGATCGTCTCTCTTCCCTTCACCAAATTTCGATCATGAAAGATCCAAATAGATTTAATTTTCCAAATGTTACAAAGCCGCGAATTGCTCTGACCCTTGTTAAAATTTCCTTGAGCAAGCCCAGCTCACCCGATTGTCGTGATATTGCACCAACCCAATCGGTTTTTCCCGTGAGCACGCCCAGCTCCTGTGAGCCGTAGCATTGCGCTAACCCTCGCAGTATTCTTCTACTCTATCTCTATCCGTTATGTTTAAAATGTTGTCCTTAATTAATCCTCCGAAATAAAGTCCTGTAGGCCTCAATATTGCATTGACTCCTACTTCATTATAGTAATACCAAAAAACCACATTTTTCCACTATTCCTGTAGGCCCCGTTATTGCAACGACCCCTACAGCCCATCTTAACTCCACTATTTAAATATCCATCTCTCCTTTATCTGATTTTCGTAAGAATTCCGAAATTACCTCACGTTCTCCTATAGACGTCGAGCGTCGCTCGGTTTCTATAAAAAAACAAAAGTGAACACGCTCTAACACCCGTATATGCGCGCAGGTCGTGGTATCGCACCAACCCTGCCCGTGTCTCGTACCTTTCAGCTGTAAAGACCTAACTGCCACTACGCTCACCGACGATAAACACACTTCCAACGTCACACATACTAGTATCGACATTCAAATCGCATTATATCTGACGCACGATTAAGGAATCTTCCTTATTAATGCGATTAGAGTATTGTAAACTTCTTTTGCTCGTCTGCAATCAGCAGAAGTATGGTGTTGAGTGCAATAAATCTAAAAGGGACTTATTTAAGGAGGCATCCTCTAGGCATGTGCACGAGCGCAAAAGCTCGAGCGCTCGCGGTTCAGCTCGAAATAAACGACGCTCGAGCAGACCCGAGTCCAGTGCCGAGCTTATCGAAAACTCGAGCGCATCGAGCCTGGTCAAAACTCGAGCGGCTCGAGCCTGGCGAAAACTCGAGCGCATCGAGCCTGGCGGAAGCTCGAGCGCATCGAGCCTGGTCAAAACTCGAGCGTCTCGAGTCTGGCGAAAACTCGAGCGCATCGAGCCTGGCGGATACTCGAGCGCATCGAGCTTGGCCAAAACTCGAGCTGCTCGAGTCTGGCGAAAGCTCGAGCGATCCCACATAGAAATAGAAATATATGCACAATATATGCAACACAGAACTTTTTGGCGCTAAATATATATATATATATATATATATATATATATATATATATATATATATATATATATATATATATATATATATATTTAAAATTATGGGGTTATAAGTTATTTAACGGAGATTTCGCGCAAAAAGTGAATACGCAGCTGTCTCTCTCCCACAACGACCGCACCGCACACCGCGCACCACCTAGTCTACCCGCCGCCTCACCCCGCAGTTCCCGACTGATTAACAACCTTAAACGTTTTAGAGAAAATTGTACTAAATTCATGACGATGAAATTGTAATATTTATACAAATATCAAACTTTTATATATAAATTGATAAATCCACCAACTAATATTAAGAAGTTGATTTTATTTTTACAATCGTAGTCATGTAATAACTGGATTGCTACAGACGTTGTGTAATTTCTATACAAATATTTTTTTTTAATTATCTTCACGTGTATAACTTTACCCTACTGTTATTAGTTTTACATTAAATGTCACATTAATCATTATTCCGCATACCAGTTTTGTAAATTTCGTATTTCTTGACACATTAAATTTGCTTTTATTTTTTAGTGTCTGTATATAACTTTTGTAGATTTTGAAGTATCTGGTAGCTATATTCTCCTTAAGGGGAGGGAGTCAGGTCAAAAAAATTGATTTTGGAAATTCAATATCATCCAAATCCTATTGCATATAAAAATGCCCAATGCTATATATTGTTGGTGCTCGATGAAAGAATTTTTTACAGTCGTCTGACTTGGATATGCTTTTCAATATTTTCTTAAGCAAAGTTCTTAGGTTTTCCATTCTGCGCATGATTCAGATCAAACTACTAGGCAGATTGGGATCATTGACATCTCATTTTCTTCTTCATGAAAAGATACACCGGCTAAATGGAGCAAACTATTTTTTTTCATTCTGAAAGCAAAGTTAATCACTGATTTACAAAATAGCATAAAATTTATTTATTAATAATTATGTTACTTAAAAAATATTATATTTTATTAACACTTGCTCCATTTAGCCGGTGTATCTATTAATGAAGAAGAAAAAGAGACGTCAACCGTTCCAATCTGCCTAGTAGTTTGATCTGAATCATGCGCAGAATGGAAAACCTAAGATCTTTGCTTAAGATAATATTTAAAAGCATATGCAAGTCAGACGACAGTAAAAAATTCTTTAATCGAGTACCAACAATATAGTGCGTTGGGCATTTTTATATGCAATAGAATTTGGATGATATTGAATTTCCAAAATCAATTTTTTTGACCTGACTCCCTCCCCTTAAATTCATGATAATTTATTATAAAAGATAAGTTTGGTCCAAGGTATAGGCGTCGTGATGGTAAATTTTCACTTTACTGCAAAGAAATATAAGTTATTCTCGCAAAAATGAAATAAAAATTTTTTCACCAGTCTGTATAAAGTTTGGCTCACACATGAAATACTATGAAATACAGTTTGCCTCCGGATTTGACGTAAACGGATTTAAATTTTATTGCACTTTGAATTTTTTGAAAAATATCCTCGGAAATTACTCGATGTCAAACTGAATTTTCTACATAAATATTAAACCATGATTTGTGTTACATTTGGTGAGAACCTATAACGTGGTTTTAATTTCACTAGAGTTGAAGATTTATGCAAAATAATAGTAAACATTAATTTGTCCTTATCGCATGCAGAACATGCAGCAAAAGATTTAATTCGGAAATCGACAACAGACAATAAGATGAGTTGATACGAGATACGTGCAATTCCAATACCATTCGAGTTTTAACTTAATTTAATAAATTTAATAAGTCTGCATAAAACTCGTCAATTCGCTAAAATATAAATATTTTTTTGTTACTTTTCGAATTTAATAAACAATTCGATGAATACAAACAAAATTGTCAAATTAACAAAATAATGTTTACCCACGGAATTTTGGTTTCATCTTCACAAAATTATTTCGATTTCAATTATTTAACACGAGCGCATCGAGCCTACCGCAAACTCGAGCGCATCGAGCCTACCGCAAACTCGAGCGCATCGAGCCTACCGAAAACTCGAGCGGCTCGAGCCTAACGAAAACTCGAGCGGCTCGAGCCTAACGAAAACTCGAGCGCATCGAGCTTGCCCAAAACTCGAGCGGCTCGAGCCTAACGAAAACTCGAGCGCATTGAGCCTGGCCAAAACTCGAGCGGCTCGAGCCTAACGAAAACTCGAGCGCATCGAGCCTGGCCAAAACTCGAGCGGCACGAGCCTAACGAAGACTCGATACATTGCTCGAGTCTACTCGAGCAAAGAAAGCGAAGACCGAGCCTGCTCGAGCAGGCTCGTGCACACCCCTAGCATCCTCACATATCGATTTAGAAGATTAAATTACAAAATTAATATATATTGTAGATTGAAACAGTCTGAACGATCTCAAAAAATTAGAAAGGATTTGACCGTTTATAAATAAAAATATTCCAAATTGAAATATGCCTTTTTTAACACGGTCTCAAATGGCAGTCGTAGTTAGCTTGCACTTTATCGGTGAATTTTATATGCTAATAGAGAAGATGCATTAAAAGTAATGATTTCAAATGATAGACTGAATTCTTACAAAGCATTAAAAATTAAAAAAAAACGTCTATAACCGCAGTAACACAGTCAAAAACAGCGTTCAACTAATTACTTTTGTGAAATTTTCAATCTCAATCGAAGAGATTTGGCAACGCCACATATTCTGAGGGGAAATAGCGGACTAGCAGAACGGACTCGTCTACGGGGGGAATTTCAAAAGTTAATTTTCGCATTTCGTGAGATTAAAGCTTCTTTTTAGCAAATATAACGTAAAACAATTCTGGTATCCCGGAAATTTGCATTTTTTGAGACTCAACTCAAACTGATCAACGCTCGATTGTAATTATATGACTGCTTTGTAGTCAATAAGTAGTTATAAATTTTTGAGATAAACACGCATTGAAAGTAAACTCAGCGAGTTTAAATTCAAATTTCAATTTTTTTGTCTTTTATATGAACATTTCTAATAGTGCGTTGGTTGACTAGCATGACCCACAGATGCCTCCTTAATTAACCTTTCCATAACATTGAACTCTTGCCGATATAATCATAAACAATTACGTTATTTCCCGTCGCTTCTTATACAGAACTCCTGGAGGTAGCCCAACTCGCGACGTTTAATAATATCATTGTGGAGATTCAACCCAGCTCCCGTTGACTCGATGCATTAAACTTCTTCACTCTTCCCTATGATCGGAATTTTATAACACTTTGTTATCCCCTGATTGTTGCGAAACTCTATTGACGGTGCGTCTTTGGTCATGTACAAAAGTCATCAATTTAATTCTTTCTTGACAATAACCTTCCAACAAATTAGTATCATTGTTCATCATCCCATCAACAACCAATCGATGATGAACTAAGTATCCTGCCTTGTTGCTTGAAACGGATATCTGAGGTTAAATTCCCTCTCTCAAGTAAATTTTCCTTTCCGGTCCAGTACACGATATTCCCTTCTAACTACAACATCAACGTAAAACACCCCGATATGTGCAATAATTCTTCTCATTTTGATAATCACGGATTTCTAAAATGTTTCAATATATTCTTAGAAAATCACTTTCTAACTTTTTTGATTTCATGCAATTGGCGAACGTTTGAATTTTTTCTATGTTCATGGATGCATATACATGAAATATCTCATAAATATATTAGTACCCGACCTTGAACTTCAAATAAACATTCAACTAAAGTATGTGCATAAAATATATTCTGAACATTCTTGCATGTAGACTTGCATGTATGCAAAATAAATATTCATGGAACATTTAGAATATATTTTTCGCATCATGGGTCTAAAATGGATATACAAAAAACAACTCATGCTATACGGGATGTCAGAAAAATTTAACTTACGCGCAACTGAAAATTTCTTTGAGAATATTGAAACTACCAATAAAAAAATGATATTGTGCAGACTGAAAAAAAATTTATTGCAGGCAAACCACAATCGTCGCGTGCTGTCGCTACCTTGTAAACAATTTTTTGTTTCACTGGTCAAAATAACAAATTTTCAATATAATACCAGCGGCCAAACGAGTGAGTGATTTGTCGATGAATGCTGACAGCTGATTTTTACGTGTCTGCCTCCTATTAATAACTAGATCAGCGTACCTTGACCCCAGTAACGTGTCAAGAATCTTGTCGTGTATTTAGTACCAATTTACCTTGCCGATCACGGACAAACCGACGGTGACTGCAGGATTGATGTGACCACCGGACACATGCCCGATAGCCTGGATCGCTCCGGCGACAGTGAGTCCGAAGGCCAGACTAATCGCCACGACATTTCCAGTTACAATGGCACCGCAACCGAAGAAATTGAGGAGCATCGTACCGATGAATTCGGCAATGAGTGCCCGGGACAATCCAGCCTTTTTATCTGTGAGCTCATGGGCCCCCAATATCGATCTTATATTGACCATTTCTGCAAAAAAAAAAAAAAAAGAATGAGAAATTTAGTAGTTTACGATACTAGAGCGATAAAACTTTTTGTGATGAGTGTCAGTTGCAGCAGGAGCCAAAGGCGAGTGTTGCAATCACATGCATATCGCACGAGTATTGTACGAATCTTTATTTTATAAGGTGTGAAAACGAGGATTTATGCGCGCGAAGCGTACGTAAAACCGCATTTCTAGCACCGAGTGAAATAACAGTATATTATGATCAGGTGCGGAAAAACATTTTCTGATGAGAGTGAGTTTGCACACCAAGAGAAAATCGATCTCATGGGTTTATTTAAATCAAATGTGGAATCTATTTAAAATAAATTTTATTAAAAATTAATACGATTTATTTGTATGCAATAAATTCTATTTGATCGAAATAAAATCCTATTAAGCCAGTCATTAAATACTAACCAGTAGTTCTTTATTGTAGGTATACCCGTTAGGGTTTTTACACATTTCCCCCCCTTACATTTGTCCCCCTCTTATCTCTAAATTATTTCCATAACATATTTTTTATATCCTCTTTCTGCTTAATCATTTGCTCATATTCCCTCACATATTGACATAACTCGCACACCGGTAACTTTTTTGATTGTTCGTATATTTTCTTTTTAGCTTCCTCTCCTCTCTTGTGCCTAACCACTTCTCCAAACCTTCCACGACCTCTTTGCTCATTTCAGCTTTGATTTTTTCGCATTCACAAATATGTTCCAGATTTTCTATTACTAGATTACAGAAACGACACTTATTATCCATATACCCCTTGTTCCCATCCTTCCCCACATTCCCACACCTCATCCTAGCCCATACTTCTTTATTGTCTCCACTTATAGATTTATCTTCCCAATAATTTGTCATCTCAATCCCTATCTTCCTACTCTGGTAATCCTTACAATATGTCGATTTATCTATTTTACACCAGTCATACTGTATTTCCTGTTCTATTTTTATTTGTATAGCCGTTTCTATTTTTCCCTCCATTTCACTCACATTTCCGTTTCTTATCACCTGCCACAATTCCCCTTCCCCTACCTCTTGTAATGCCTTGTTAATCTCTATTCCCCATCTCGATGGGTTCCCGTTTATTATCCCTCTCACTTCTTCCTTTAAGCATTTTTTCGGGCATCTTTCGTCACTCATTTTCAGGATTTCCTCTAAATATTTCGCAGGCCGTTTCCATATTGCAATACCCTCTACACCCTGCTTCCATCCGCCTAACGTAACCTGGTGTGTTCCTGCTGATATCCATCGCCATCTTCACGTATTTCGCGTGTAGTCTCTCCGTCTGTTCTCTTCTTTTCCACCCCCAAATCTCTGCTCCATATAACATTTCACTATCTCACTGCTTCTTCTTCTCACTATCGCTTCCATCAGGTGTAATCTTCTTTTCAGGCTATTCATCTTTGTTCTTTTAAAGATTCCCCACGTTGCATTAATGGCTTTGTTAATTTTCCTTGTCAGTATTTTGATGTTTTTCGAAGCTGTTTCCCGTAGTAAACCACACACCCAAGTACTTATATTCCGTTACAATTTCCAGTTCGTTATTGTTATACTTCCACTTTTGACTTTTCTTCCTTCGTCCTCCTTTTTGGAATATTATTATTTTTGTTTTGTTTATGTTCACTGTTATTTTTATTTTTCTACTGTTATTATTCAATGTTGTTTTATTTTTCTCCACATACTTCTCTAACGATACCAGCATGCTTCTTAGGCCTTCCTCATCTTCTGCTACCAGCACGATATCATCTGCGAGTTTCAGTGCAAATATTTTCTCATCCCCTATGACCGTTCCCCCCTCGTTTTTCTTGTTCCATATTTCATCTATATCCTCTATGAACAAACTAAATAGCGCTGGACTTATGGAGCATCCCTGCCTCACACCTCGAGTCGTCGTAAATCTTTCCGTTACTCCTTCTCCAATGATGACTTCGTTAACTGTTTCCATATATATTTTCTGGATTATTGTGTATAGTCTCCCTTTAATTCCGATTTTTCGAATTTTCCTCATTAATAATCTTCGGTCTACGATGTCAAAAGCGGCCTTAAAATCGACGAATGCTGTATAAAGCTTCCCTCCCTTTTTCTTAAGATTGTTATTGATTAGCGCGTTCAGCACGAAGACATGGTCTCTCGTACCTCGTCCGTTCCGAAAACCTGCTTGGCTTTCCTTTATCACTCGTCTGCCTTCCAACCAGTATCTCAGTCTTTTCGTGACTATTTTTGTGAATAGTTTATATCCCGTGTATAGTAGCGTTTTTCCTCTAAAACTTGCTGCACAATTTGTCACCCGATTTATAGGTCGGGAAAATTCTTCCAATTTCCCACCCTTCTCCAATGTCCCGTTTTCCAAAATTCAGTCAGTATCTCCCTCAGTTCATCCAGATCTTCCTTTGGCCTATTCTTCAAAAACTCAACCGTTATCCCGTCCTCGCCCAATTTCTCTGTTAACCCGTTCCAGGCATATTTTATCTTCCTCGCTGTCTTCTCCATCCTCTTCTCCAAATTCGATTCCAATTTGCTCCTCTTCCTCTCCTCCTAAAAGCCCTTTAAAATATACCACCCACTCTTCTTTATTCACTTGTCCATTTCAGTTTTCCCTCTTTGGCTTAAATGGTTTTATAGCTTTCCACATCTCTCCTACATTTTTACTCTTCTCCACCGTTTTCCATTTCTCCTCCCAGAACCCCCGCTGCTTATTTTTCTGTATAATTTTTAGTTTTTTTTTCTTTTCTTCCGTCAATTTTCTCTTCTCTTCTTTTTCTTCCTCCTTTCCTTTCTTATTTTTGTTCTCTAGGTACTCTTTTAACTGTTTCCATTATTTTCCTCTGTTCTCTTCCTTCTCCGAATATTCCCTTATTCTTCTGGCCTCCTATAGTTCTTGTCATGCCTATTCCTTCTGCCGTTGTTTTAATAATTTTCTTTAATCTTTCCCATCTGTTCTTACCTCTTTCTACCAATTATGTTGTTGCCCAATACTCTCTAAATTTATACATGAATTCTGTCGCTAGGTCTTCTTTCCACATTAGCACTTTTGCCCGGCTCCTTTCGACCGCTTCCTTCTGTCGATTCCTTTTTTCTATTCTTTCCTCGCCTTTCACTCTTCCTATATTGACGGATATTGGCAGATGATCCGATTCTATTCTTACTTGTACCTTTATTTCTTTCACCCAATGATCTTTACCTTTGCTCACCATTACGGAGTCTATTACAGAGCCATCTTCTTGTCCCTCCCCTATAAACGTGCACTGTCCTTCCCAGTCTCCTTCGCATCTTCCGTTCAGGACCAACAGTTCCTTGTCATCACAGAATTCTATCATTCTCTTCCCTTCCACATTCTTTGTTTTATCCTTCGATTTCCTCTCTCCTCTTTCTTCCTCGCAACCTCTCTCTTTGCCTCCTTTCTCTACTATCCTCACGTTTCCTATAATAATTACTCCATTTGATTTTTCCTCCGCTTCCCTAAAATTACCAATTCTAGCTCATTTTGCAATTTCTGGAACCCACAATTGTTATACACCGTAATTATGACTAATTCTTCTTCTTCCCCTGTTTTGATTCCCTTAATCACCACCCCTTCTCTCCATTCTTCCACTGTCACCGATTTCATTGCACTTTTCCTTATTCCCACCAATTGTCCCCCTATAACCCTTCCTCTCTTTTGTTTCCTTATCGCCGGTTTAGTGGTCCGCTTAAAGTCTTCATCGAGTGCGCATGTCATTTTGTTTTCGTCTTTCTTCTCCGTCCATGTCTCCTGCAGGGCTATGATGTCATGACTTTTCAATCATTCCCATGCTTCTTGGATTTTTCGCGCACCTGCAATGTTCTACGTCACCACTTTCATTGTACCGTCCTACCTATAGTATCCTATATAATGCCGGTATTCACTCTGCTCCCGAAACCCATTCCCACGTTGTTGCTCGGCTCCTCTTCCATGTTGTTCTTTCTCATCTTCTTTGACCCAACTACCGTCTACTTCGTTCCATTTCCTCCACTCTCATTTGATTTTGATTTTCAGGTGACCTGTGCGTACTTTCTCTTCTTCTTTCCTGAGTTGTTTCGTGTGTACTTCCACCCACTGCTGCACCTCCTTTTCTCTCGGTGTCCAATCGCCTGTGATTCGTACCTCCCCTCCTCTTCGCTTGAAATTGTTTTTCATAATGTCCCCTTTGTTCCATACAGAGCCTAGTGTTACCCGAAAACCTATTCCTATCCATTTATATTTTTTGATAGGGGAAAGTGGCGTACAGTATGTCACGGGGCACTGTGAGCCACTTGGAATTTCTCGTAGATTTGACGTGCATAAATAATGTTTTTTTTTTATTGGGCACTGAGCTAAATTGAGTTTCATCCGACGTGAAAAAAAATGATAAAATCTTGTGAATGATTATAAAAAAAAAAAAATTGGTATGGACCCGTCAAAAGTAAATTTTCTGACTGTCAGTAAAAATGTAAAATCCCATTTTTTTCCATAGACAGTCCGCGATTTACATCGGAAATGATAGTCCAATTATCGCTGCGATGCTCAGTGACCATGTTTTGTTAAATTCGTTCGATAAATAATTATTTTCCGGTAAAAACCTTGTTGAAGCCCAATGGAGTACAATGTGTCACTGGATCTTGGGGTACAATGAGCCACCGGGCGTCGAACAAAATGTAGGGTGGGGCACAATGTGTCACGGGGCACTGTGAGCCACGTTGGATTTCTCTGAGGTTAGAGGTGCGTAAATAATGAAAGGTTTGTGTTACTAAATGAGCTGTATCAGATTTTGTGAGACCCAAATATATCTCGACGATGACCCTTGAGAGAAAATAAAAAAATACTTACTGATTTATACTGCTGGAACGGAAATTTTTGCTCGTTCGGAAAAATGTAAAAGCTAACCTGACTTTTCGAAGTAGCCCAAATATTCGGTCATAATAAATGGTTTTATTACACGTGCAACGTATAAATAATTGGTTTTGATCATTAATATGATCTTTTGCTAGTGCTTTGCATCTCTTTGCGTTGTTGACATATAATGGAACTGTTTTTTACGTTAAACATACAGGATGCAAAAATATGGCACGGAACAGAAAACGGAAGACAACAAGAGATGCAGTGGATCAGAGCAGAGTAAGAGAAGGTGTGCTAAAAGTGGTCAGCGAAGGCTCGAAGAGCTGCTGAGATTATGGGCATTAATCGGACAACTCTTCAACGTTATGTGAACAAATATAAAAAGTCCTCAGAACAGGAACGGTTAACCATCCATTTTGCCCCCAATTATAAAGTTCGCTCAGTTTTCTCTGAGGCGATGGAAATTGAACTGAAACAATATCTTATTCAATCAGCAAAAATGCACCACGGGCTGACACGCATACAAATGATGAGACTTGCCTACCAAATGGCTGTTTCGAGTAACAAACCAGCAAGTTGGTATTAACTAGTATTATGATTTCATGAAACGATGGCCTGACTTATCACTCCGTAATCCAGAAGGGACCAGTTTGGCTCGAAGTACCAGCTTTAATCGACAGACAGTTAATCACTTCTTTAATAACTTGGAAGAAGCTTACAAGCAACTCGGACAGACGATATCGCCATCAAGGATTTTTAATCTAGACGAAACGGGCTTAACAACAGTTCATGGGGTGTCATGAACCCGGGAAAATCATTAACGATTTCCGAAATTTCTGCTCTTTTCGAGCAGGTATACTCCTCAGCTTTTACGATTGCGAACATAAAACGAAGCTTCGGGGTAACAGGAATATGGCCTTTTAACAGAGATGTGTTCAGTGACGACGAATTTTTATCCTCTTCCGTGACTGACCGGCCTCGAACACAAGCATCAATTTCATCTTCGATCGAGCCTAGATCCGAAACCTTGACTGTAAATAATGTAAATAACGAAAGTGCAGTTCAAGTGGTGGCTGAAACAGGAACGACAGTAGAACAGGTCACTCCGAATCTATTAGATATTCCAATTGAATTCATTAATGTAGCAGTTTCCGATAATATGGGACAATATCTAGAGTTACTCGTAGAGGCTCCATCTAATTTCCAGTCTGATTGCCAATCTCCTTCCGGTTATCCTAGCGAATGTTCGGTTGTAGAGACTCCAGTTGCGTTGGAAGTAAAAAACATTTCAGCCGCTACCCCTCCGGTATTACAGATGTCTAAGAAAAACACGCAGATTTCCGGAATAGCTGATACCATACCAAAGAAAAATATCGTTTTGACATCAATGATTAGTCTGTTTCCGAAAGCTGGCGAGAGGAAACCCAATGCCCGATTGAGAAAGCGGAAATGCAGTGCAATCTTCACGGACAACCCAGTGAAAAAGGCAATTTTGGAAAAACTATCGGCAAGTGCGGATAAACGAAACGTGGAAAAACGTCAAAATAAAACTAAGAAAAAAAGCAAGATAGTGACCACCGAGAAGAACGTTACACGGGGAAAAACATTAATAAAAAGCTAAAGGAAACGGAGAATTCCTTGCCACAGACGGACGAGCTAAAGCAAGTAAAGCGTAGGCGTAAAAATCAATAGTCAAACAAAAAATGTATTGTTAAGACTAAAATGATTATTTTTTAAGTAAAATTTCCTATGATATTTGATTTATTTATACTCAATTCAATTATAGGAATTGTGATATTATCGATATGGGCGAATCTCCGGAATCTTTAATCTATATGTCTTACGACTTCTCGTATGATTAGCCAATTAAATGAATAATAAAGCATCTAAAAAAATGAATAACTATCAAATCGGTTTATCATTACTAGCTTTTTTTACGATTTTAATGATGTCTAAATATTAATTATCCTTGATTTTGACTTCACATACTATACCTGTAACAATATTTTGGCTGTCTTTTCGCGATTTCTTACTTTTATTATACTATTTTGTAATTAATACATTAACTAATTAAAACTTTAAACATGGAAAACAATGAATTTTTAATTCGAAAATTCGATTTAATATATTTTAATGACATCCGTTGTTTAATTTAACATATTCGATCAGTTAAAGTTTGTCTCTCAATTTGAGGTGTCACGACCGAAATCACGGAATTTTCAAAAATAAAGTAAGTAATTGTTAATATAAAGCTAATTTTTTGTATTGCACATGAAATTCAAATCAAATAGAAAAAAAACGTATCGATTTATTTTCAAAAAAAAATTTCTTTATATTGTTTATAGACGAAGACACATTATCTGTCAGCCTGTCTAGGTTACAATGTCACAATTTAAATCCTCGCGGACTTGAACAGTTATCAATAAATTCATTTAAAATTTATATGCACACAATCGTTTTTGTTTCCTTTATCAGTGGGTAAGTGTGCTTTGATAAATTTAGACTATTTTTAAAGATTTTGATGTAACCATTAAATGTCACGACCGAAATTCCGTCACAACCGAAATCTTGTCATAATCAATGTTGAAAATTCAAATTAAGTAACATAAACTTGGTTTTTATTGAATATATTGATAAAAACTATAATTAAATACGGTTAAAAGTATGTATTTTAATTTTTTTAATTCATTTTTTGTAAATATAATTATAATGGTTTTTTGAAATTATATTGAAATTTATAAAGATATTTGTAAAATCAGAGCACCTCAAGCATTTCGGAGCTTCTCAAAAACAAATTTCTTTGCACACTGGAGCCATTTTTTATAAGAAAAAAGAGGAAGAAGAAACTGAGTGTATATCTTTTTGCACAGTTTCCGAAAATCTGCGACATGATGCTGCATCAATCTGGGCTCACATGGTTCCCATTTTGAAGCTTGTAAAAGTTTTGATTCCGAATTTAGACACTATACACTTTCAGAGTGACGGACCCAGTACCCAGTACAAAAATAAGACCAATTTTTATTTTTTTCATGCTCGATGCCAAGAACTAGGATTGAGTCACGCGACTTGGAATTTTTCAACTGCTGGTCACGGAAAAAGTTGTGCAGATGGTACAGGTGGAACTGTCAAAGGCATTTGTGATAAAGCAGTTATGTATGATACTGACATCATCTCTGTTGAAGATGTGATTCGCGTTGTTTCGAAGCAACAAAATTCGAAAGCAAAAATGTTTTTAATTGATAACAACGAAATTGAAAAAGTCGTGAAAACGGTTCCTGATAATCTCAAAACAATTCCGAACACAAAGATGTTGCATCAATTGATTTGGACACGCGAAGATCGACACAAAATATTTTTTAATTATTTATCATGCACAAAATGTATTTCAAATCCACCTTGTGATCATTTCAGTTTGAATCCAAAATCATTTTTATTTGTAGAAAAAGCTGCAGAACCAAAAACAAGAAAAAGAAAATTGAATGAATTGACAGACTTTTTGAGCGATGATAAAATGATCTTCAGTGAAAATGAAATAATAAAAAAAAGAACAAACCCCGGAAAATTGCAAAAGAGTACAGTAGAAGTAGGGCGAGGAAGAGGGAGAGAAAGAGGGAGAGGGACAGGAAGAGAGAAATATTGAGGACGAAGAATAGATTTAGCAAAAAATTACAGCAAAAGGCTAGTACTAACAATTTTAAACAGAGCCAAAAAAGTTTATATGTTGTGTATTTGCAGTTGAGAAAAGAATGTGGTAAATATTGTAAAAAATGTATTTACAGGAATTCATAATAAGTTAAAACATATATATGTTGAATTGCATTCGAATTTGTGATTTAATTAGTTTTTTTACTTATGAAAATTATTGCAAAAAATGACAAATTTAGGTTATGGTTTGTTTATTAATTTCTCAACCGCGGGCACTGGAAAAAACGATGTTCTGCAGCATTTGATGATAGTTTTTCAATTTTGAAACCATAATTTGTGTATTAAACAGATGTGCTTTTAATTTTTTGAATTTTTTTTTCATAATGATGAAAGTTAAAGGTTCCGGAGATTCGCCCATATAAGAATCCGAATAACAGAGCAAAAATATTATTATGATATTATAAGATATCAAGAGACGCGGTAGCGTCTCGACGCCAAGTATTAAAAGAAAATTTATAATGCCTTACGAGACTCCTCACGACCTCACCGAGACGCTAGCGCTACTCTAATTATTTGGACGTTCGCCCTTTTTCGTCTGCTACGAAATTCTAACTGGAATTATCTCAGTCGAAACGTCGCGGACGCCAAATGTATCAGGCTCAATATTTTTTATTTATTTTTTTCTTTCCAATGAGCCCCAGTTCAAACAAATCGGTGCCCGCAATGCTAATATCTGGCCACTTACAATTTGCATTCTATCGAAATTTTTCATTCTGTCCGCACTCACACATCGAATTGTCCGACGATATACGTGCATGGCGCGTACCAGCACACTCACATGTCGTCTGTAACTCTAATTATCTCAGGCAATACATCGCGGACGCTAAATGTTTCAGCCCCAATATTTTTTTTATTTTTCCCTCCTTTTTAATGAGACCGGTTGCGATAAAATCGGTTCTCGAAGTGCTAATACCTGGCCAATATTTCACATTTGTCCGAACTCACACATCGAAACAGATTTGTCCGATCGCATATACGTGTGCATACGTGTGAATAAAAACGCACACATAACACAACTGGTGGCGCCGGGCACCCACAGCGGCAGCCCGAAGAAGTTGCGGCGATCGTCTGCTGATCGGCTCGCAATTATAGTAGACACAAGAACAGTCTGCTAAAAACTTGTATTTTTGTTCTGAATTAGTATTTTTGTTCTCCATTAGGAACTAATTACAATTATTTTGCAATTATTATGATATTTGTAATGTTTGGTATCGTCGTCTCGAACCGAATATATATAGATATAGTAGCGTATGCTCATTCATAATAATTTTGACGTTTTGTGCTACATGGATAACCTTGCAATAAATCGTAAGATAACGACAATAAATATCAATAAGTAAGTACAAAATATAAAGACACTATTTACTTTTAAATTTTGAATTATACATAAGTGGAACGTTCAGTCAAAAAAGTATTTTTTTTACACGAAGACCACTTCACTGTCACCGAAGGAAAAATAAAACATAATACCCTCCCTTCAGAATAAACCCGAAGGATTTTTTTGTAAATGGACTAACCGATTAGGCTGTCATTTACAAATTCATTGTCCGGCTTGCTCTGAAAGCCCTTACGAGTGCTTGTTTATTCCATGCTGCAGCCAAAAAAGTATTTTTTTATTATAAGGATCACTCTCCCCTTCAGCGAAGAAGAGATAAAAAATAATTACTTCTTTTCAGGATAAACCTGAAGGATTTTTTATAAGTGGACCAACCAATTGGGTCAACTGGCTGCTCAGAAACCAAATTCACGAGTTTTTACACTCTGTCCATGATCCAGAGAATACTGCTCCAAGGATTGGTATTCGCTAGGTCACATACTCTTCACTGTTACACTACACACCACTCAAGCAGAGCACTTTTTATCAATGGTCCTTAAGGGGGACGAGTCAGTAAAAAAGTTTTATTTGCTCGTAAGGACACCGTTTTCCCTCAGTGAAGAAAAAATAATGTCCTCCCTTCATGATGACACCAAAGGATTTTGTTGAAAATTGACCAACCAATTTGGTCAACCAGTTACTTTGAAACTAGATTAATGAGTTTTACACAGTGCACATGATCCAGAGAACACTGCTTCGAGGATTGGCCTTATAATAAAAAAAACTTTCTTAACTGCAGCGTTTAATTAAAAAACTACTCGCAGTGGCTTTCAGACCAAGCCGGTCAATGAATTGTAGGTATTGATGCAGGGAATATGCAGTGAGTCGAAAACCAAAATCCATTAACCAGCTTGATCTGAATGCTACTACAAGTGCCTTTCCATATGACTCCACTTATGCTTACACCGATCAATGGATTTTGGTTTTTGACTCACTACATATTCTTTGCCTCGACAACTGTAATCCACTTGTTGCAGTTGGACCAGTAACTGGATTTGGCTTATCGATTTAAGGAATGTGCATTGAGTCTAAAACCAAAATACTAGAATGACACCTAGCAAAGACCAATCCTTGAAGCAGTGTTCTTTGGATTACGCGCAGAGTGTAACACTCATAAATCTGGTTTCAAAGCAACTGGTTGGTCCATTTACAAAAACATTCTTTGGGTTTATTCTGAAGGGGGGGAATTATTTTTTATTTTTCCTTGAGTGAGGGAGAGAGTGGTCTTCATAATGAAAAGAATTCTTTCTTGGCTTTAAAAGTAAGTAGCGTCTTTGCATTGTACTTACTTATTGGTGATTTATTGCGCCTCCGCAGTAGATCTTCAATCAAGCTCGTATTGATTACAAATTAAATGACAAATATTTGAAATAAATGAAGCAAAAATAATAAACAAAACTATCAGCATTGAATCAGTGCCGACATCTTCAGAGAAAGTCAACGATCATAATTATAAAGATACGAGTGTGATATCGATCATGGTGAGAATGAAAATAAAATGAATTCACACTGATTCAAGTGTATCAGTAATGCGTGAGCCACGGCCATGGGAATCTTTTGCAAGGACCACATAGCGCCCGAATGCTCCCTGAGTATTCACTTGGATACTCATCGACGATTTAACAGTTGAACAGGGAAATTGGCCTCGTAATTCTAAAGACGCGTAGATATAATTTTTAGAACGAACGAAAAAGTGATAACGTTGCTTAACATTTTTTTAATACAACGTTATCACTTTTCAGCGCCTATATTAAGGCTGTTGTCAGTCGTTCCAATTATTAGACGAAGCATCTTTCAAAATTCCTCTTGCAGCTAATATACATTTAGTATATAGGCTTGTCCTTGTATACATTTAGTAGTCTAGTGAACTTTATTTACTGATTACTGTAAATGAACTTAACTGTTTGTTTTTTTTTTTCAAAAAGACAGCAAATTTACACAAAAATGTTTTTTCACAACAAAAATGGTACGCCAAGTATTAAAAGTGTAACCATCCCATAAAAAAAATCACTTGAAAACAAAAAGTTCTTCGCTGAAGAATCTTTCGCAAAAAAAATTTCTTTCAAAAATATTAAACCGAATCCTATTAGCCAAGTCAAACCCCTTGGTAGATATTCAACAGATGAAGATGTTTTTCTACAAAAAATTTGGCATGCCTGCGACTAGCTCCCGTACATAGTCTATTGAAATCAGGACGGGAGGACAGCGTGTCTCCAATTATGATTATTCGTTGAATGATTATGAATGTTCTGAAAAAGATCCGAGTAGTCAGTTTCAGAAAGAAAGAATAACCAAATGAGGTTAAAGGCGGCAGATATTGTAGGAGAAGAAAACCGAACCGCTGCGGAATACATGACTTTTCAACATTTATTAGACGACATAAGAATTCCCAAGTACTTAGTTAAGAAATTATTGGCAATACATCCCGACACGGCGAGAAATGGATCTGCGAATATAGGTGCCACTCGCAGAAAATATGGTACGGCGGTGACACATGGGCTTTATTACGATTACTATAAATATTTGAAATTCTCCTATGTGTATAAAAATAATGACGATAAAGCCCTTGCGTCACCGCGGTACGCAAGTTATAGTAATTAACAACAGAAACCCGCGTAGCTATACACAGACTTTTCTCTCCGTGGAGTTAAAACTGAACCCTGAAAAAACCTTCGTTAAATCAAAACGAGATCCCAAACGATAAGACCTACGAAATAGCTAGCAGCGAAAATATAGTTATAAATTAAATATATTATAATTAAAAATTGTCTTCTCTCGCACTTACTCCAACGGACTATGTACGGGAGCTAGTCGCAGGCACGCCAAGTTTTTTGTAGAAAAACATCTTCATCTGTTGAATATCTACCAAGGGGTTTGACTTGGCTAATAGGATTCGGTTTAATATTTTTGTTTTGAAAAAACATTTTTGGGTATCTATGTTATGGAAATAAAATACTTTTATAAAATACTGCCCCACTAGTGGGGCACAATGTGTCATTTCGGAAATTATTTTCGATTGAATTATTTTTATATCCACGACCCTTTTTAACAGTTGATAGCAATTGTTTTCTATGCCCAAAGGTTCAAACTAATTGTGATTGGTTTTTAGGCGTAACCCTACTCTAATCCTCCTTTAAAAAGTTCATGAGTAACGGAAAGCATTGTCATAGTTTTATTCGTCCTGTCATTGGTTGCTAGGAAAGTCCGTGGTAAACAAATTCAGTTTGGTGTCAAGATTGACATAAGACGGGCGCTGCAGCGCCCGTAACCTTTTAAAGCTTCATTAGAGCGCAGCAGCGCAAACGTTTTTCAGGCACGCGCGCCAGCACATGTAATTAACCTAGTAAATATAAAAAATTATAAGGAAAATAGTGACACACTGTGCCCCACTCTCCCCTAATCGGCCGGATTCCCGTTTGTGTACGTATAGCCGCTTCTACACCCCTCTCAATTCCCCTATCAGAGCACTTCAATCCTCCGAGGATAATATTCGTCTTCCTTCGGTATCTTTCCTCCTTTTCTCTCTCCCATTCGTCTTTCGTTAATCTTGGTGGTTCCCCTCTCTCTTCACTCTGCCGATCTTCCTCGGTGCCTGTTTTGTTGGCCTTTCGATACTCCTTTTGCGTCTCTTTCGTCTTTCAAAAAGATTAGGTCCGTCTCGCTTACCGTACTAATGTTGTTGTTATTATTTGTCATCGATACTACATTTTCATTCTCATATCTCTCTTGTTGTCTTTCATTCCTTTTTCTTTCGACTTGCCCTATCACTGCGTTGAGATTAGCCGGCGCTAGCTCCGCTTGCAGTTTCTGGATTTGCAGTTCCAGACCATTAATTAGCGAATCTCGATTTTCGCACAGCGTTTCCCACTCGGTTGTTTCTAACCACAACTTAGCTTGCATTTGCACTAACTGCCCCTCTAATTTTTCATTCTCCTCGTTCTTCTCTTGCAATGTCACTTTTAATTCTTTTATTACTGTTCCTAACTCTTCTCTCAACATTCCTCTCCATTTTATCTCCCATTCTTTCGTCCATTTGTTGAATATTGCCTGTAAGTTATTTTTTCCATTTCCGTTACCCTCGCTACCTTCTTCTGTAATATTTTGTGTCTCGATCTCATTACTATCTCTCTTCTCTTTCCGTGTTGTGAGGTCGTATTTTTCCGCTCTCAGTAGTCGTGTTACCTGTCAAAACTTGCGTAACCTCCTCTATCTCTGTGCTCTTCTCGGCGGCCTCTTCTCTGTCTACCTCTTCTTTGGCTTTATCCGTTTTTGTTCCTGGCGTCCTAGGCAGCCTCGGCTTTGTTTTGAAAATGTCTACTTCCGTATTTTCACTTATTCCTTCCAGGTTGTCATCTGGATTGTTCTCTGTCTCTTTTTCCACTTTTTCGTTTTTGCTACCTCTCTCAATATTCCATAGTCTGTCTAGGCTTCTCGTCATCATAATCTCCCGTTTTTTCACACCCACTGATTCTGCCCGCGTGGAACAAAAGAATCTTATGAAGAATGTTTTAAAGAATCTTAAAAAAAGTCTTGAAAGAATCTTTAAAGGAATCTTGAAAAGAATCACGTATAGGATCCGGAGCAAGATTCTTTCCAGGATTCTTTTCAAGATTCTTTCTATCCGAAAGCGTTCTGAGAATCTTTCAAAGAATCTTCGAAAGAATCTTGAAAAGCGTCTTTAAGAGAATCGTGAAAAGATTCCGTCCATTAAACAGAAAAATCGTTGAAAGAATCTTAATCAAAGTCTTCAGAGGAATCGAGCAAAACCTGTTGTTGCTTTCTCTTGGTATCGAGACAGTACATTTCGGTACGTCAACGAAGGGTAAACCCCTCGTGTATAGTCGAACTCAGAACAGCTTTGCAGTCTTATATACGTTCAGGCTTCAAGTCACTTGCGAGAAACGCTTCGACCGCTCGCCATCTAGTGGCATCGTACGAAACACTGATATTCAATACTCCGCTAGATGGCGAGCGGTCGAAGCGTTTCTCGCAAGTGACTTGAAGCCTGAAAGTATATAAAGCTGCAAAGCTGTCCTGAGTTCGACTATACACGAGGGGTTTACCCTTCGTTGACGTACCGAAATGTACTGTCTCGACACCAAGGGAAAGCAACAACAGGTTTCACTCAATTCCTCTGAAGAATTTCATTATGATTCTTTCAACGATTTTTCTGTTTAATGGACGGAATCTTTTCACGATTCTCTTAAAGACGCTTTTCAAGATTGAAAGATTCTCAGAACGCTTTAGGATGAAAGAATCTCGAAAAAAATCCTGAAAAGAATCTTGCTCCGGATCCTATACGTGATTCTTTTCAAGATTCCTTTCAAGATTCTTCCAAAGATTCTGTCAAGACTTTTTTTAAGATTCTTTAAAAGATTCTTCACAAGATTCTTTTTTTCTACGCGGGTGGTGGCCGGCCTCTCTTTTTTTATCGGCCGTTTCTGCTACACAGCTTCCTCTCCCGGCCGCTCGCTACTGGCAGCGCTATCCTCGCAACGTATTCCTTGAGGATTTTTTGAGTCTAAGCTAGGAGAACCACACAACAGCTCTCCTACCCGACCCTCTCGCAGTCAATCACGCACGAGTTCAATAAGAACAAGGGAGTTCCATGCATTTTCTCACGCACTCGATAAGAGAAGGGCCAGCCATCGCCACTCTACTTATTGAAGGCTAGACTTAAGGATAAACATTTATATAAACTCGAAACTCTGAAATAAACATACATGCGTCCGACGGCTTTTCAATAACAAAACTAATAACTAAATATACATACGATAAGAGAATCATGGCTTTGTATTCATTCATTGCCTTTAAGAAATATCTAATATTATTGCTACGTATTATTATAAGTCACCATTTATTGATTTCGCATCTCTCAGGGTATAATTATTCTACTTAATTTAGCCGATTTATACCAATAGCCTTATTCTGCAATACGAATCTTCGAATAAACCGCGTTAAGATAATGGTAAAGTGACGCATGCGTCACAACGTAACTCTATATCATTCATCTCACTCCTTTCTATCTCTTCGCCTAACCTCAACTTTTGTCACTGACTATTTACCTCCGCAACTCTTCCACGCTTCGCTTTCCTCTTCAGTTTATATGTTCTGCACTCTTCTAGCACCTAACTGTTCTAGAATCCCACCTTATTCACCTCACTGCTTCACTTATTTTTCCGAAATCAACGTTCTTAGTCGCAGCTAAATTCCACGCGTCCATCTACTAACACGGTTCTACCGGAAGTCCCAGTCATTAAATATTTAGTTCTTCAAATGCTAGCATAATAGGATTAAAAAAATAAAATCCTATTATGTATTGTAACGCGGCATTTCGCGTTCCTGCCGTGTCGCTGCAGCTCTCCCTCTCCCTTTAAGGAAAATGCATTGATAAGTAATAAGTAAGTGTCCAGCCTGGAATTCTTCACGACGACGCCGTCGTTATAGGCGTGAAAATTCGAGCAAATCTGCCTAGATACGACCGAATCGAGCCGACCAGAGCCAAATAATTTAAACAAATCCATTTATTTCGTATTTATTTCAACTCTTACATGCCCCCCCCCCCCCCCCCTGATGCGTTGAGGCGAAGTACATCACCGGGAGAGAAGAGCACCTATCACCAGCAGCAGGGCAGCAGCAAGTCGCCGCCTTGGGATCGCAGCGCGAGAGTCCTGGACATGCCGTCCGACAGATGGCGATAGCTAGGAGTAAAGGAGAAGAAGAAGAGTCCTGGACTCCTGCGACAACAACGGGCTCGCTACGGAGATACGAGCATCGCCATCTCTCGTTACGCGAAGGGATGCGTATCCCTCCGCTCCGCGCGCACGGAGAGAAAAACTTGTGTTGCCACAACATTCCCCATGCTCCTGTAGCAAATTTTGTTTGCTGAAATAGTGACAACATAAGCTTTTGTTGCCGTAACAAATGTGGTTTGTTACCGTTTATTTTGCTACCCAAGCAAATAACATTTGCTGTGGCAGTATTCATTAATTTGCTGTCGTAGCAATAAATTATTTGTTTCAATAGCAAATCAACATGTAATAGTAGCAAATCGTTTGTTAGAATAAATGCTTCGTTTGCTAGCATAACCCAACCACTACAATCCGTACGTTATTGTTTTTCACCTAAGCCAAAGCAAACTAATTAATAAATATAATTGTTAAATTACATATATTTTTCGTCTCGAGGATTATTTATTGAGACATTGTCAGTAGTAGTGGATGGGGGAAAACGGTTTCCGTCGAAGAAAATTTTTCCTACCTATACCGAGATTAGAACTTGCCTACCTAACTTCCTAACAACGCTATCGCTACCGACTGTGCTACCGAGTACTTGCTGATTCAGAAAATCTAAATGGCATAATAGTAGTGGAAGCAGAAGATAGCGAGAGATAGATATAGAGAACCATTACATTCTGACTTGCTTTCCTATTTCCATCATTACCGCACACGGAGAGAAAAAAGTAGTTTTGGTTAGTCACTGGAACTAAATCGGAATCGTAGTCTCAACTTTTTTCGATTGGTAGCAAAAATAGTATGTATGACCGACAACTTGGTTGCTGCAACATTCACGGCTGCTACCCAATCTAAATGATTCGTCACGCCAACCAACCAGTGAGTTGAGGTTATGATCTCAGCTGGTCATTGTTACTATCGATACTCTACCAACGAGGTTATAGGTTCTTTAACCGACTGAGTATTTGACGCTATTCTATTTTGATTGGTTGTCGGGACCAATAAATCAGTTTTTACAACTACTTTTTTCTTTCCGTCCAGCAATTTATTTAAAGTCCCGCACACTAGTAGCTTTGTTTATAGCTCTACATTTACATAGCTCCAATTCCAGCTATTGATAGCAAATTTTGCGTAAAAATAGCAAACAACCACCCATATTCATTTGCTATGTACTGTAACGTGGTAAAATTCCGCTCATCTCCGATTCTTAGCGAGACGACAACAACCGGCAAATCCATACCGTTTCGATATACAATTAGGACATAATTTTAGTTCTTTTTATTTCTTTATTATTTATGTACGCCGAGCGATGAGAGTTTTCCGCATCGATATTAACTACGTGAATATGGAAAATCCCGCTACACTACGACAAAGAGGAATAGTCGATCTCGAGGCGCATTTCTGCGCTAACATTAATCTTCTCTCCCGAATCTGCAACTGAAAGAAGGAAGGGCAACATCTCGAGCAACATCGTCGCATGAAATAACGCATTATCAACTGTTGTTCTCCTGCTGCGCTGCAATTATCGAGCGCGCCCAGATTTTGGAGTTCGCGCGCCAGTGCGACAAATATTAAATCGCTAATCGTGGTTGCGAGTAGTTGCGAGAGTCAGAGTTGGCCGCCTGATTGTTCCTTGCCCAATTTATGTAAGAGTAGGGATGAGAGGGCTCGTGCTTCCGCGATCGGCACATCTCTAGGCTGTTCTCGTCCGATCGTCGTCCCGCTAGAATCGATAGCATCGAGGGTAACCATGGGGCTGAGAGGAGAGCGGGAGTCGAGGCAAATTCCCGCATCTTCGGCATCGAGGTGAGCCCTTGTCGTTCGGCAATTAGAGTCTTTTCATTCGTCTTTGTAAAATAGTGGTCAAATTAATCGGTGGTGATAGCGGCCTTGCGCGTGGATGAAGTTGGCGATTCTCAATTTGATCGTTGTTAGTGAGTCTCGCGTAACTTACGGTGAGTCGTTTTCCCGCGGATGTTAATCTGTTAAAATAGTTTTTTGGTTTTGCCGGGAGATAGTATCGGCGGGTTCAGTCATTTTAGTGTTAATTATTTGTGCGCGGGAACGATTTGTGTGTTTTCTTGTTTGAGAGTGATTCGCGTTATGTTTTGACACTGGTGAACTGAGTAGCTGGTTTTCCCGTTTGAGAGGTTGATTGTCGCGAATAAGTGTCATTATTTAATTACTGTTCGAGATTGAGTTCGTTCCCGCTGCACCGTGCGTGTGTGTGCGTGTGAGAGAGAGATACGGGTAGATCGCGTCGTTTGGAAAAGTGAGGTGTTGAAACGCGTGATCTATTTTCTTGAATTCTATATGTTATATTGTAAAATCGGAAATCACCCGGTATCGTCCCACGTCGTTTTGGACCTTGTCGATTTGGTGGGCAACCGGCGAAATATCCGATCGCGGGTGAAAGCTCGAGATCATCCCGTGTATAGAGTCTTAGCGTTGTTTTAAGTACATCGATCAGGGCGGATTATCGATTGTTCGAAACCGTCCCGCAGTCAATCTTAGTCTTGTTAGGTTTTCGTTAATTCCCGTTCTCTCGTATGTTACGTGTGCGTGTGCGTGTGTTGGCCGATCGAGGTCTTTAATGTTCCGGAAAATTGATGGAAATATTTACGGGACTTTCTAGTCATTTGACTTTAATTAATTCAGAATAAATAGCTATTTTGTGATTCCCGTAATTAAAAACTTGAAACTTATTCTCATTGGTCTGCCCGAGTTCCTGACATAGAATCCCGCCACTCTACATTTCTTGACGGCTGCGGCTAGTCCGGCAAAGCAGCTTGGTCCCTGAACATCGCGAGTTTTTCCCGGCGCGTAATATTTTTCGCGCCTGGCGCCCTGGGTAAAGATAAAGGGAAAAGCTCGGGACTTTAGCTTTGTAGTGCATTTGGCATTTTTGGGGAAATTTACACTACAGTACCCATAGGAAATGAATGAGTTGCTAACATTACAAACCTTTTTTTGTTCAGTTAGCAAATCAAACATGCAACGATAGCATATAGTTTGTTATGTCAGAAATTCCGATGCTAGATCAGGAAACTATTTAAAATCTTACATTTTTTGTCGCTATAGCACATATTTATTTGCTATCGGTACATAATTTTTGTTACAACGGCATTTTGAATTGCTACAGCAGCAGGTAAAGGTGTATCAAATGAAGTTTTGCTACTGCGACATACGGATTTCTCTCCGTGCGCCGCGTGATTGACACGCGCCAAAAATCGCCACTTGTTGGCTGGACGCGGAAGAGTCACGCCGGAAAAATAGTTGCCAAATTCATAAGACGTAGTATATCGGAGGAAAAGACGGAACATTCGAATTCTCTTTATTGGGATATTCGATGTGGGTCAGTGCCTGTATTAAAAGTGTTGAGGTGCTGTGTGCGCCCAAAAATTATATTTTTATTAGAGAAAAACGAACTGTAAAACTTGTTCACGAGGTGAGACGCTTCACGTCTCATCCAGTTAATCGCTCGGATATTAGAGTCGGCTCGATTCGATCTAGTCGGGTCTTTGTTAATTTTTATAGCCGGAATTCTAAGTACGTCTAATATTCATTATTTCGCCGCAGTTGTGCCAAAGAGCATCAATTCCCCCGCTGGGAATTAAATTTGTGTGTGGAAATTTTTTTATAAAATTGTTCTATCATTATTCTATATTTGTGACATTTTATTCGCGGTTATTCGTAATACTCTCCCCTCTCAACCCCCACGACTCGTACTATCGCTCTTAGCCGAGCATATTAGTGGTTTCGATTGTCCTCTTGGCCCTTCAGGCATTAATAGAAGGGCCTGGCGCCCTAGTGCCTTTTTGTGTATTTTAGGGAGATAATTTTCCCGAATTATCTCGGTATAAAGAAGCGTGTCACAGTATATCAAAAGATCAAATAGAATTTATTTCATTCAAATAAATCGTATCGATTTCAACTAAGTTACATTTTATTGAAATAACATTTTATTAATTTGAAATATAGATCCCGTATGGGATTCAAATAAATCTATTAAACCGATTTCTCTGGGTGCACGACGAGTCAAAGGCGAGTGTTGCCACCATGCGAGTTAAGAAAAAGTTTTTCCAACGAGTAAGGTAAACGGCCCTGTTTGTGACGATGTAAGACAACCCTCTCACTCTGCCTATGTAAATCCATAGGGTACACGAGGACCTAACGAGTGTCGCGGTTTGTGACGCCACCATTTAAGAATTACTATTGGCTGTTTCTGGAATGGTGGGGGAAGCCGCCAATACTAAAGTAGCGCGTCAGGAACCGGACCAGCGTCAGAAACTGAGCCGTTTACCTTAGTGAACAAAACTTTGCTTCGCTAGGTGTGAAAATGAGGTTCTATGCGAAGCGTGTATAAAACATCCATTGTCGGACCAAGTGAAGTAAAAAACATTCCATTTCACTTTACTGCGGAAATATATGACCGTATATGGCACGCTAATAGACTATTATGAATACTACAAATTTGAACAACTGATCACCTCACTTTAGGTCCATGTATTGTCGCTAATGAGATAAGACATGATAATGAGTAAATTTAGGAAACAAATTATCGGCTGTCAGGGTTTCCAGCGCGTGCGCGATGTACTCAGAGTCGCGTTACAGGTTTAATACAACTCGGTCTCTGGAATTTTTTATCTCCAATTCGGTAATATTGATCTTGACACTTTCGAAGGTTTGTAAATATCGATGAGACTCGAAGATTTTTCTTTTACACACTAGAAACTCGAAGTAGTTGTATAAATTCAAAACGAACCAAAAGTGCAATTACTGATGCTGACCGTGAAAACCATCGTCTCACTAGATATGTTGTAACTTCATTCACTTTTTGGAAAGCACATTTTTTTTATTCAGTCCGAGATAGAATGATTGTATATAGTTACTAAGCATAGTATATTATAATATTAATTCTTTATCGACTATCATCGATCAATTTTAATGTTGGAATTTTGCGGAGCACATCTCGGGTCTGAGACCGTGATTGCTAGATTCAAACCGCGCGAAACCGAAGCCTAATTCAAATTTCACTAATGTGAATCTTTACAAATATCGACTGTAGATGTTTAATAAATGACATTAATTCATCACTAGTCATAACACATGTGACACCTTATTCTCCCTACCAGAGATGGGCACATTCGAATGAAAAAGTATTTAAATACACCATTTAAATACTGAATAATTTTTCCCTCATTATTTATTTCCGCTTACAATAATGAGTTGTGTTCCACTCATTATCTTTCCGCGTTTAAATCATGAGTGATTTTTCATTCATTATCTTTCCAGGTGTAAATAATGAGTCCTCTTCCACTCAGTATTATTTGAAGTCAAAATAATGTTGAGTGGGAAATCACTCATTATTTTAAGTGAAAATAAACAATGAGTGTACAAATATTCTTTTTTTTTTCTTTAAATACATTTTGCCCATTCCTGCTCACTAGCCCCTCTTTTGATCTTCGGGCACTTATAAAAATTTCGGTACGGAGGCATGATTAGAAAAATCACGTCTTCTTGGGGGGGTCTTATAGGGGTCCTTTGAATTATTTAGGTTATTTAGGTTTGACCTACAGGAGTGCTTAGAAAAATCTGGACACTGGGTCTAATAGGGGGCCTGCAGCGTTTAAAGAACCTAAAGGATCCACTTAATTATTAACTTGGCGGCGAGGTCTTTTTACAGCATAGACATATATGAGTATATAGAGACAAAATTTTTACATGATCGTAAATAATGGTTTTATATGGGGCATTCCATCCCGATTCGACCTGGCTCTGACTCTCGACCTCCCCGATTTGGCTCGAATATTAAAAAAATTCTGAAAAATACTCTGTTCAATATAAAAATTTTCTAGCTTAGAGGCAAAGTGATGAAGATTTTTCTTCATATAATTTATAAGCTTTTTTGATTTTAAAAATTATTAAAAAATAGACAAAAAATCAATTTACTATGGACGACTTGCCAAACATTTCTGTATATGAAATTGTATTTTTCAGAATTTTTTCAGATTTTTACATTATGACGTGCTAGTGCTAGAATGTGGCTTGTATGGTGCTGGAATAGTCTTAGTTCAGAAAAATTTGAATAGTTCCTAAAAATCTGAACGAATTCCAAAAAATCCGAGTTTACATAAATAAACGTTTGATCAGTCGCCTGTAGTAAATTAATTTTGTTTTCTATTTTTAAATACTTTTTTTATATAAAAAATGCTCAAAAACTATAAGAAGACAAATCTTGCCCACTTTGGCTATACGCTAGAAAATTTTAATATTCAACAGAGTATTTTTCAGAAATTTTTCAAATTTTTAAATGATGGCATTCGATATGTCACTTTAAAAACATATAAAAAAATATGCATAGAAAAAATAGAAAAATAAAATCTGGTCCATTCGAGGGTCTAATCAATCCTTCAAAAAATTACATACAATTAGTTTTTCCCGCGCGAGTCATTAAGACGTATGTCAGAATTAGTTTAATAATTGTATTTTTTTAATTAAGATCAGAAGGATTCCGTTAATTAATTAGTTTTTTTTACTGTTGCAAACAGTGCGTGTTTTAGTCGGAAATATTATAAATCATGTGGAGGCAACATTTATTTTCTTTTTTAACTTGGCATCGAGTCGCTACCGCGACGTTTGAAACTTAGCTTATACATACCTAACTAAAAGTTCAAGTCGATAGAATTTCAGTAGTTTGAAATAAAAGAAAAATCTTTTATGGCTGCGAATGTATACACGTGAAGCTTCCTTAACAGTTGGGTCATTCAATCCCAAGTGGGTCACCCAAATTTAGCATGGTCGCAAAAAGTGTTCATAATTTCTTCAAGAGTTGTTTAGAGTATCACGAACATGGTTTGCCACAAATTTAATAACGATTTTTTATATTTCATTTTTTTTCTTAATTTGCTGTATATTCAAAATTACCGATCGTACAAAAAATGTTTGCCCGTATAAAATTTAAGTTTTTGAATGTACTTTTCAATTCATTTTTTCCCATAGGCACAAAAAAAAATTCCGCCTTTTTTAAACAAAATTACGTAATAATTTTTTTTTTTCGTTGAAACCGGCCATTCCAGTTTACTCCAAATTTCACAGAATTTTCATTATTATGCTTACAAACTACAGAAAAATTGGCGCGATGGCAAATGAATGCCTCACTTAGTATGGAATGACCCAGTTATCATCGGTACTCATGATTAGGAGTTGGGAGTGTCGCTTTGTAATATACTCAACTCTATGACTATCTATTAAGTATATCATGCTACGCATATCCAGTCTGTTTACCTGTTGGGATCAAATAAACCTTTCACATTTGAGCGGGATGATTATGAAGGGGGCTGGTCGGGTGGAAAAAACTTGCCTATCCCAACCCCTCGGGTCTATTCTCAGTTAATGTCAAAATACTGCGATAGAATATTACCGGTTTGCGTGATAGGGGTTGTAAAAAGAGGCGCGCCGCAGTCAGAGCCTTTGGCAACCGCGCCTACATGTCTATCGCGGACCAATAAAAAGGATATGAGCAGATAAATTGATCCGAATGTACTACGATGATAATAGTCACTGCCATTCGATTTGTTGTCATTATTTATACATGACACAATAGAACGTCAGTCATCCGAATGGTCAATTATGAGAACGATGATTTGGTGTAGTCAATTATTGTTCGGTTCTTCAAACGTGAATTCTAGTATTTCGGGTAAGTGTGATAGCGATGGTTGTTTTACTCAAAACAAACGATTTTCCATTGTATTTGACAATTCGAGGTTAAAAAATATATATATTATTTTTAAATACATTAATACATTAAGATATTAAATATATATTATTTAAGAAAGGTATCGTGTATGAAATAATTTGCATTTTAGATAAAAGAACTCGTAACATTTTAGTTTCGTGCACTGTTATTAGAAGTTGGGCATGTTTAGAAACTATACTACCAGTACAATATCATATTTGATCTGTAACTTGCAGTGATGAATTAGCATTACAATTTATGTTTATGAAATGGAGTTGATAATTCAAAGCTCACCCCTCTTCGCAACAGACCTTGAAACCTTTGAAGCGAATTTTAGAGTCGTGCTAGTCGTGACAACCAACCAAAGAAGCTCACGTGTAAAAATGAACAACATGCCTGAAGTTGTTCGTCGACGAGTATCAACTTCACGCTAGTAGGACAGCCATTTACTGAACGAATAAAATTACAACAATACTTATATCGAAATGCGAGATATTTTACCCACTGCTAACATTTGAAGATTCTGTCAATTTTCCAGCACAATTTAAAACAAGGATACAAAGTAGAACCTTGCAAATTGCTTCCTTATTATTTCTCGCATTTTACAAAGCTACCTCTAAAAAGCGAAAAATATTGAGGAAACAATGTGCAAGGTTCTACTTTCCATCCTTGTTTTAATTAGATAAATAAACATGTTGTGAGTTCGCTTTTTCTATTTCGTTATTCCGTTATTTCGTTATTATTAGAGCGTTTCCGAATGTAAATGTGATAACTTATATTTTTTTAAAAATTCAACATTCCATGAAATCAAAAATTTCATACCGCTCGTCACTAAATTTATGTGTATCATGGCTGAATATTGTTTCATTTACATACAAAATTTGAGCTCAGTGTCTCAAGTTTAGCAAAAGCTACAATAGAGCAATATTGTCTATTTTTTTTAAATTCAAAATTCCATAAAATCGGAATCACTACCGATTCGAGCCAAACAACTATTTAGCAAAGTAGACTAAATTTTAGGAAAGTTAGAGCGCCCGCGGCCTTTTTCAAACATTTCAAAACGGCATAAAATCGAAATTTGTGTATATTCTCCTTCAAAAAGTTCATGAGCAACAAAAAGCATTACCATCGTTTTATTCGTCCTGTGATTGGTTGCTAGGAAAGTCGGTGATAAACAAGTTCAGTTTGGTGTTAAATTTGACATAAGAGGACGGGCGTCGTAACCCTTTAAGGGGAGGGAGTCAGGTCAAAATAATTAAATTTGTAAATTCAATATCATCCCAATTCTCTTGCATATAAAAATGACCAATGAACTATATTGTTGGTACTCGATGAAAGGATTTTTTACTGCCATCTGACTTGCATATGCCTTTCAATATTATCTTAAGCAAAGTTCTTAGGTTTTCCACTCTGCGTGTGATTCAGACCAAACTGCTAGGCAGATTGGGCTAGTTCACGTCTCATTTTCTGCTTCATAAAAAGATACACCAGCTAAATGGAGCAAACTATTTTTTTTTCATTCTGAAAGCAAAATTAATAACTGATTTAGAAAAAAGCATAAAATTTATTTAGAAATAATTATGTCATTTAAAAAATATTACCTTTTATTAACATTTCATCAACCAGCCCAATCTGCCTAGCAGTTTGGTCTGAATCACGCCCAAAATAGGTTTAAAACCAAGTTTCGGCAAATGGCATCTAAAGTTTACCACTCAAATAAAAATGTTTGCGCTGCTTTCACTTTTGGGGCACCTTCGTACCTTCAATGAACAAAATAAAAATATGATTTGCAAGTCAGTTTACAGAATATTATTAATAATGTTATTAATAAATGTTTTTTTTTTAAACGTGTAAATAATATGGGGATGATCACTTTTATTGACAACAACACTGAAAATTTATCCAGTGTTGACACATTCACAAATGTGCTGCACAAACATTAAATCATCACTTCATAACAAGTAATACATATCTGATCACTTCTGATGATTGTTGATTCTGTTTTAAGCACTATTGATTGAAAAAAAACCGTACATGGCCAACGGAACCAAACTAATAGCATAATATAACGAAAAATAAAAACGTCAATTCGAGGTTATGCGTCTTGAGTGTAGCAGAAGTAACTTTTTGCGGCAGTAACTCGCTGCGCATGCGATACGCGCTAAGGTATCACAGCGCATGTCCCATTATTCGTGCGAATTCGAATATAATGTAAGTGTTACGTGTTGCGTCGGAGACATCACACTGTCATCGCGTCATTTATATCACGTTTCACTAACTGGTTTAAAAAATGGTAAACAAATAGAAATTTATTTACAAATACGTAATAAACTTTTTATTATATAGAAAAAAAAATCATAAAAAACAGGTATATTGCAGAAATCGGCCATTTTTTCGCCATCATGTCTAAGATTTTGCAGGTTCAGAGATTATACTTAACTAAACGAAAACAAAAAAATTGATTTTTTTTTCAACACCCTTAATTATTTTGTGCGATCGAAAAATCGGCCATAATGTCTGCATATAACAGCAATAAATAAATAAAATAATTTAAAATTCAAATATAATATTCTGGTAATTTTTATGACTTTTGAGAAAATTAAATATCAATGGTTACCGTAGAAACTTGGCCATTTTTGCAAATTGCGGCTTATAACTTTACTAATAGATAGATTACATGGAAATGAATGTTTTCACAGAAAAAAAATCGATTTTTTTTTAATTTTTGACCTGACCCCCCCCCCCCCCCCCCCCTCCTTAAAGCTTTGTAAGAGCAAAAATTTCAAGGCGTGCGCGCTAGCGCGTGTGATTATATTAAAAAATATTATATTAAAAACTCGAAGCCTTTTAGCCATAAAAGTAATGTGAAGTATTTTGACAAACAAGAGATTTGATGAATGTCGGGTCTCAAGGGTTTTCCGAATTTGTTGCCCACGTGGATTGTAATATAACAATCGAGAAAAGTGATCCAGAAAATATGTCCGTACGTTTCTGTACATCGTTATTCATTGACTCAATATTGCATTTTTTCATGCTCCCTAAGGCTTAAACTTGGCAACACACAAAAAACTGTGCAAAAGATAAGCGCTGGGAAATTATCCTTAGAGGTAGCTCAATCGACATCTAATTTTGGCGATGCATATACAGAAAACGATACTTTGAAAAATTTTACCAGCCGATTTTATGTGAAAAAGTGCATATGGAGGTCAAGATACAATACTTTTGCAAATTTAATAAAAGAAATAATTTTTTTTCAACCACCTTAATTTACATGATGTAATGTTAAGTTTATTGGAATTTGGCATGACGATAACGAGCCGTCTTCTCTGCCATTTCTTGACTTATTTCTGTCTGCATCTGGTAACTGAGATGTGTAACAGTTGTTGTTTTAGTGAGTTGTTGACGAAAGCTCTGTGCTGTGTCGGCGCTTAGCCACTGCGTCGCAGAGAAAACTCGAAATGACGAGGAAGTAAGACACTACGCAAATACATATCAGAGGTAGACTATATGGACCTGTCGTATCCGGCAGTTCGTCGCCCACATGGAAAAGAGGCTGCCGAGCACGCTTGCTCACTAGCTAGCGTCTTCGTTTAGCAGTTCCGTTGATTTGCGTCAAGTATTTAGATCGAGGACAGAACATGACACGAAGCCGTTACGAGCGAAACAACGGCGACTAGACGACGATTGCTGCACCGTCCGTACGATTAAAATACCATAAAGAGTAAAGAAAGCTATAGACATCAAAATTACCGTTTACGAATGAATTTCTTCTAATTTATTACCTTAATTACACTCAAAGTATTTTCAGCAGCATATTACGCTATTAAACTAAACTAAAAAGTGGGATCAACCCTTGATGCGTTTCCTGCTTTCCATAGATTAATGGCTACTTACACAGTACTGACTTTTTTAAAATTGAAAAAGAAAATCCTGAAATTAAATGTTTTTAGTAAATCTCGGCAGATTTTATTAAGAAATGTGTTTATTACTAGTTTAAATATAAATACATTTTCTCTCTTTCTTTAGATCTCTTTTACTTTCTCAATAGGGTTAATTTTTTTTGTTATATATCACTTTTTTTAAATTTCTTGAGATTTTTAAACTGCCGTAAAAAGAAAGAATTTCAATAAATAAAAGTACAAAAGGCTTCGCTAAAAATTGTAACTACAATTGGTATGTTTTTTAACAGTTATCCTCCTTTAAAAAGTTCATGGGTAACGGAAAGCATTATCATTGTTTTATTCGTCAGGTGATTGGTTGCTAGGAAAGTCCGTGGTAAACAAGTTCAGTTTGGTATCAAATTTGACATAAGAGGACGGGCGCTGCAGCGCCCGTAACCTTTTAAATATAGTATTATAAAAAAACGTGGGCTGAATCGAAAGAATCAAGTTATTATTTAATAGACTGAAAATTGTTCAGACGTATATTTTGAGACAGCTTTGAATCATAGTTTGAAATAAAACGACCAGACCATTACAATATTCAATTTGAAAACTGTTTCAGTTTAGAAAGTGGATTATATTGATGAGGAAATTCTAGTATTTCTTTCTACGGATCTTGATCTCTGCAAACTGCAGTTCATTTATTTAGCTAGAAACATTGCACGTTCGTTTTGAACAATTACGCAGAATGCGTTTGAAAATTAAAAGAACTACACGTTTTACAAAATATCAATATCAATCCCACAGTCTCAATTATCATCGCAGATGTTTCAACTTTTCCAAATGTCATTTATTTGCATTAAAGTTGTTGTGGGATCTGGGCTTGCGTGGTGAGGCGGCGGGGTGACTAGGGGGCGCGCGGTGTGCGGTGCAGTTGGTGTGCGAGTGAGACAGCTGCGTATTCAGTTCCCAAGCAAAGACGACCAAGACTTTTCATATATTAATAATTAAATAACGGTGCTGTCGATCATCTTCCAAAGGTGCCGAACGTTAAAGCGATTATCGTTTAAACTATACATAGTTGTTTTATGTACGTGGTAGCGGCGAAATCGCCAGAACTCACTATAACAATAGTGCAACAGGTTGTAAAATTTGCGAATTTTTTTCTCCTACACGTTGCTGTCCACCATTCTAAAATTTCACCAGACTATTTGCAAAGGGATAATAAATAATAATAATAAATAATGAACATTCGTGAAAATTTTCATGACAGTGGTAGCATTTTGACTTGGCCCCACAACAACCTTAAGGAACAAATATCTTGATGAATTTCCCAAACATAAAAATATCTCAGAAAAGCTATCTATCAAAATGTTGCTTCCGAAAAGAGGAAGCTTTGTTGTCGGGAAATTTTTTTTTCGAGATTTTCATGTCGGGACACTCAGAATCGTCCGATACGTCGAGAAAAGTTGTTTAGAAAAAATGTATTTTTGATTTTGTGTATGGCCGGCATGAAAAATTCAAACTTAGATACCTAAAGAACGATTTTATCAATCGAACTGAAATTTAGCACACACGTGGGGCAGGTAGACCCCTTTGTTTGTGATCATCTTCAAAAAAATTCAAACATATGATTATTTTCTACACAAATTTTTTTCATCAAATTTGTAGCAATTGTGCTAAGTAATTTTTTACAAATAAAGCAATACTAAAGGAGGATCGGTATTGAATTTGGGATGAATCCATATATAGGTTCGATTTTTATGCGATTCCGAAATTTTCGAAAAATTTACGTTTTCCTCTAACTGACGTAAAATATCATCGAATCAATCGAAATTTATTAAAATATTGAAATTATTTATAATAATTTACACAAAAATTAAAAAATATGTTTGTTCACATTTTATTAAATATTAAATAAAAAAGTCTGTACGTATTACATAATGATTTTATAATTTACACGATTTGTTTCTGTTGTGCATACATAACTACCAAAACTTTAAATGTAACAAAAAAAAAGTTGCACAGTGGAACATTGCACATTGCTTCCTCATTAATTTCCATTTTTCATAAATCTTCCTCTAGGGGAATTCAAAAATTATAAATACAAATAATCATAGAGGTGACTTTATGAAAAATGGAAATTAATGAGAAAGCAATGTGCAATGCTCTACTTTTTTATTATCTTCGAGGCTAAATAGAATGGACAACTCACAGCAGTTGTGAGAGTCATTTGTGTTTCTTTACATTTCCAAATATAAATGAAGAACACACAAGTATCAACAGGTAGCGACTCGACGCCAAGTTAAAAAAGAAATTAATGTTGCCTTCACACTACGATTTGTCTGTCTGATTGGAACTTTTTTTTCGTTCATAACCACCCTAATGAGCATTGCCCGTGACTAATGAAGACTGCGTTATATGAAAACTTCTGATGGCCTCAGCAATTCTAACTGAGGGAGTAAAAACTAATTTATGTTCCTCGATACAGTTCACTGCCATAATATAGGTAATAAAAGGTCATCAGCCAAATATTACATTTACTAAAGTACTCTTTATAGTTAGGTGAGGTCATGGTCGCGTTAAGTACAACGAGCACCGCATTCCGGCTCGATGGCTCCACGACGAATCATTTAATCTAGCCGCGACGCATCGCTAATCGCACTGTTCTATTACAGTAACTTGTGCACCCACGTACCTTTTTACGCGAGTCATACCGTACTGCGTTAACTGTAACGTCCGTTTGTTCTCGCTCTCTGTGCTGCAGTCTATTAACCGCAACGTCCGTCGCTCGGAGATACTGCCTATGTCACGTCCGGAAAGTCTCACGCTATATTGTACTTTTAGACAACATTAAATCAAAAGCGACTTAAAGCGACTACTTTAATGAGTAACTGATCAATGGTTCATGAGAAAAAATTAATCTTTCATTTCATTTTATTGGATTATTATTAGAGACAATATGTTTTTTCGCACTGAAAGATCGCACCTTTCAAACACCCTTCATTGTGAATTGGATGTATAAGTGAACGTTTCTCGTACTGATGGCTTAAGTAGGTTAATCGTGTCAATCTTAAAAGGAAGAGAGAAGACGAAAGAAAGTATCATTAATCGCTTCAAGTTTTGGAAAGCTGTTGTAGCAATGTTGGTGGATGCGATAGATCGCGTACATCGCTGGGTTAAGATAAAGGTGCACACTTTTAAAAAATATAAGGTAAAATTATTACACAGTGCCGGAAGCTCGTTTACAGAAACGGGTATAGAAAATTTACTACACGAGTATTACGTAAAATTGATATACAATTCTGCTAAATTCGTTACAAAAGTTGATGCACAGTCTCTTAAATTCGTTAATAAAGTCGTGTTTTTGATATAAGTTGATTTTTATTTTACCACACGTACATTGAATTTTCATTTTCATTCGTATGTTAAATTGAATTTCCTACACGGGTTTAGTCAAAATGACTATACAGTATATGAATTTTCCAAATATTTTTAACAGTGATTTTGATTCAACCGGAAAGCCCTTTATGTACCAACCTAGCATTTTTGCTACTATGGAGGATTAGTTATTTTTTCATTTACTTTTTCAATTTCCATAAAAAAAATCTATAATTTTTTTGTGCCTTGGTCTTTCATTAGGAATGTATCCTACATTGTTATTTTATGAAATTAAACCGCATGTACACGTAAAAATTAAAAAAGTTATTTTTTGACAAGTGCCATACTTTTACTACTTTTATTTACAAAAGTCTCTATTATTTAACGAAAGTAATTTTTTTCAACAGTAAATTGGATATTGAAGGGATAATTTAACTCTGTGTACTACTACAATTAATTTAGTAGCGTAATTTATGAAAGGCTTTGTTACAGACATAAAGGCGTAGCTAATTTATACAAGAATAGTTGCATGAATGAATGGTACTTTCTAGAACCACCGCAATTTTTCTAACAAAATAACAATCTGACCCTACCGAATGGTCGAACAATAATCAGACAATGAATCATTGTAAAACGATTTAGTACCAATTTCGTTGTAGTCATTCTTGCAGCTAATTTTTATAGAAACTCAGTGACAGAATAATGTAGGGTGATGGCGGAGTAAGTGACACACTTCCAAATCGTTTTCCTCGATATTGCGAACCGATCTAAGTGACTATCCTACCACGAAAATCTTTAAAAAAAAAGTTATCAGGAAAACAAAGCTTCCTCTACGAGGAAGCGAAGTAAAGGAAAAAATGATTTCAACAATGAAAAATTCCTTATTTTCTTATGCTGGAACATTTACAGAATCTTCAGACGTTAGCGTCAATAATAGTGTGGAATAAATGCACAATTTTTTTTACGCAAAAAGAATTTCAACATTTTATTGACAGCGAATTTAAAAAAAGCAAGCTGATAATTTGAAGACGGTTTTGGAACATATTGAATAATACTCAGTAGTAATATCCCAAGACCTCCAAATTTAACGGAATATTTCCCGATTGTTTCGTTGCTGAGCAACGAGAGGAAGAAGTTTCGCGTAGTAAAATCCCGAGCGCGCAGCGCGATGGATTTTTGTGCGAAACTTATTCCGATCGTTACTAAGCAGGGAACACCGAGAATACCGAGAATACCGCTCTGTGATTGGTCGAAATCCAGGCCCGACAAATAATCAGTAAAATTTTCAAGAAAAAAAGTAAACGCCAAGGATAGAAATAAAATGAAATGTTTTTTTTTTTTTTCATTTTTATTGCCGTAGATTTTTTTTGCAAATGTGGTTACCATTGTAATTGCATAATTAGAAAAAGCACTTCCTTCCGGTTGAAAAGCAGTAATGACATTTTATTTTTACCCTATTTACACCTCAGATATAGACGATTTACGGTCCGAAAATTATTTTCGTATCGAATTTTTGATCGGGACTCAAGAGAGATCTGCATTCAACTAGGCCCTATAATTTTCTCTATGAGGAAACAAAATAATAAATTGTAACAAAACGTCACGTTAATTTATGAGAGAGTACGTAAATGAAAGAGTACGGTCTGTCACTAAATTTTCAACGCATCAAGTATATTTGGTTGATTCGTTACTATCTGTTTCTCTCGACAATTATTACGATCATTTGGAAATAAAATACAGATAATTGATGTGGGATAATAATTATAGAATCAGTTATACGACAATCGTTTTTTTTAAACACGATGAAGGTTTTCAACCCTGTCCAATATATTTAGGTCGACCGATAATTCAATATGGATTCCGAACCAGAAGTTCACAGGAGAAACACTTCGAAATTATCGACTGGTGTCGGTCTGCATGTCTGCGACCAGTTCAAGTCCCTACTCCATGGATTCGCCCGGTGAGTATGTATGCATTGTAAAATGAATTAAAAAAAAAAAAGATCAGCACAGTTCGAAATGCAACATTTGGCCGGTTGTTGTATATATGTTTGGTGCACGGTATATTTACTTAACTTCATTCAGTATGCTTTTGCTAAAGTGAACATGGAAAACCATCAAATTTGTGGTACACCGCACATAATAAGATGCTGAAAATATCGGTAGACCGAGTACTCGCGCAATATTACCGCTTATGCTCCCTATACTTCTCAGTGCGTTAAGTACCTGTACCTCTTAATGATTCTGTCTGTGCACCTTTGCCAGGTGCATCGGTAAGTGCATACTTTACAGACAGAAAAGTAGGTCAATCATCGATGAAAACCGTCAGTTTCTTTATATAGCATAAAAGATCGCGGGTACGATACCCGCGATCTTTACCTTCAAACTTTAATTCATTATGCGCCTTTTGTAAAGAAAAAAAAGTAGAACCTTGCTAAATTATTGTTGCTTCATTATTTTCCGTTTTTTACAAAGCTACCTCTATGACGAAGTACGTTAATCAATTTTGGCTTCCTCATAGAAGAAGCGTTGAACACGGAGAAAAAAAATGAGTTGGGCACACTCAAATAGTGGTTGCGCGGACTCACTTTTCGTTAGTCCATATAAACACGCATTTGTGAGTTGGGACAACCACTTATTCGTTGTCTCAGCTCACAAAATGGTTATAGTCACTAAATTAATCGTTCTACCAATGCATTTATAGCCAACTCATAATATGGGAATTGCCCCAACTAACCTTTTTTCTCCGTATAAAAAGCAAAAAATAATGAAGAAACAATATGCAAGGTTCTACTTTGCATCCTTGTTTTAAATAGAAAAAAGACATGTCGTGATTTCATTTTTTCTATTTCGTTATTTCGTTATTAGAGTGTCTTCGAAAGTAAATGCGATAACGTAATTCTTTTTTTTTTTAAATTTTGAACATTCAAAAAATCAAAAGTTTTATACCGTTCGTTATTACATTATATATCTATTATGGCTGAATATTATTTCGTTTACATTCTACATTTGGGCTCGATATCTCAAGTTTTGCAAAAGTTAAAGTGATAACGTCAATTTTTTAAACAATTGTGAATTTCATAAAATTTAAACCACATTACCGATTTCAGCCAAATTCAATACCAAACAACATTAAGTGCACCTTCTGTTATCGAGAACTATTCGGTACAACAGAGTAAATTGTACGAAAGTTAGAGCGACCACACACTTTTTTTCAAAGAATTAAAAAAGGCATGGTATCGAAATTTGTGTTTACAACTTGTCACAAACTCCAACAATTAAAGAGGAGCTGGTTCTTTACTTGTGTGTCAAATTTCAGCTCGATAGCTAAAACTCGCACACACACATACATACAAACTCTATTCTTTTATTTTCTTATCCGGCTAATCGCAGGGTGGGTAACTGGATGACCAAACAAAGGAATGCAAAACCCGAAGCAATAATCGAAATAATTTCCAAGGCAAGAATATAAGGTTGAATTAAAACATACGTGAATATTTTTACAAATTTATTTCGTCGATCCTTTAACGAACTTTGCACCGTATACGGTTATTTTCGTTGACAAACTTTGGTACAATTTGACGGTTCACAATTTTTATTCTGACAATACACTGCACAAAATTCTACTATCGTCGACCTTGACGACAATTTGACATTTTTTCCTATACCGCCACAGTGGTACAATGTTAAATTGATGTACAATTGTGCTAAATTCGTTACGAAAGTCGTATTAATTGATGCGCAGTGTACGAAATACGCCATACACGGAAAAACGACTTTGTTAAGGCAACGAAAAAAATAGTTGGATCCAACCAAATGACTTAGTGCTCTGAGGGACAGACGATTAATTGTTTGGATCAACTATTTTCACTTGGCTCTGTATCGCTGCTCGAACATAACCCCACTTTGTCAAAAGTTGGCCGACAGCACTACCCATTTTCTTCACTTTGTCGGATGATACCGACATTGTTTATTAAGATAGCTATATCAGTACGCCGGAGTCATAGACTGCAGCATCTATATGACATCGAAAATTGATTATAAATTGCATTTTGATTGTGACAATGATAATACCAAAAATAACCGAGAATTTGTGAAAATTGTTGCAATTAGGTTTACACAATTATTTGCAAGTAAATTATTTTTTCAGTGCGTATTTGACTTAGTTTTTACGACATCTTGAAAATCGGACGATAGCTAGGTTAGGTAACGTCATCTGGCCCGGAATCGTACACTTTAATATTTACTTTAATATGTATCCGGTGACTTCATTTTTTTATGATACGCAAATATTCGCAAACAACTTTGAAATTTGCGGTTCTTTTTATCTTTTCTCTATCTTTGATCTAAGTATGTTAATTCTTGATTGAAAGATTAATTTCGCTAACATACCTGTAAGCGCCGTGTAAAAAAATCGATTTTCAAGTATTCATTACTTCCCAGATAGAAAAACGTGCCGCACGCCGTGACGTAAAAAATGCGCCATGTACTGCAGCATTAATCGGCAATACTAACGACGTGCTTAACGGCACGAATGCGGCCACTTTGCCTGCATAGTTCCGTATACGCTGTGGCGCTGCCCAGCGTGTCGGAACTTAGCAGACACATTGCCGGCATCAGCACGCCGTGCCGCCAACTACGCAGCTTAATGCTGCAGTACATGTCACGTTATTTGACCCACAGCGTGCCAGTGCGTTCCGCACTTTTGTCTGCATCCTGCCGACATTTTTCTATCTCGGTTATTCAGTTTATGGTTAAGAGTAATCCAAATTTTGGAGAAGTAAAGCTGATCAGCTCAATTACAATAGACCAAAAATTCATGAACATAGTTTGATGTACCTTCCCGACGTAACTATCTTAAAACTCACTAATGTTTTAGCACCTTATAATCTTCGAAGTTTTTTTTATGCTATCTCGTATAACTTCATCACTTTATATGCCTTCACGTGATTTCACGATCTTCTATGATAGAACAATGGCGGCTAACACGCAAACACAAAAGCGCCACCGTTTCTTGGCCCCAACTATCTGACTACACTGAAAGAAAAGATTAGTTGCCATGACCAAAACATGAGTTGACACAACCAATCGATTATTCTATTTGCCTTACAGCTCAAATGGTAGTGCCAACGATTCGAATGGTAATACCGACGATTCGAATGGTAATAATGACGATTCGAATCGTAATACCGGCGATTCGAATGGTAATACCGACGATTCGAATGGTAGTCCCAACTATTCGAGTGGCAGTCCCAAGGATTGCATTGGTTAACCTCACTAATCTCGCGAGAACTAATCGTGAATGGTGGAGGTTACTATGCGATGTGGTTGAGGCTACTAATTTTTGAGACCTTGTGTACAGCAAATAGGAAACGTAGTCATAACCAAACATTTCTTTCCGTGTATGAGAAAGCAAAAACATCCATTATACATTAAACATGGGTATTCACTTTACAAATACTTGTGTTATGAACAAAAAGTCCATAAAAATTTACATTAAAATCTTTTGTATGAAATTGCAATGACGAATATCGAGAAAATATTAATGTTAGATTATTTCAAAATATTAATATTAAATTACTGTTTGTTAATGAAGAATTGATACGCCCCTTTTCTAAAAAAAAAATACGTGGAAATAAGTGAAGATAGAACGGAAGAGTTTGGAAATTCTATGCGGCGAGCTGAATACCATTCGATTTCGTTTGTCGCAAGACGAACCATCTGCTAGGCAGGTTGATGCAGTGGCACATCAGCAGAGACATCAAAAGGACGCGTAATAATATAAATTTAGATTAACGTTACTCAGCATTGTGACACGTTATTATACCGGTTGTGCGGAGGTGTCTTATTACCATATGATGTCACACACAAATTTGTGAGATTTCTTGAACCAGCTAATCGGAGGAACAATCTCTCTCAATCTAAATTCATTTGAAATCCAAAATAATTGGTTCATTACATCACACAATTCTTCCTAACCAATTAATTCATCAGTTTGACCTAAACCCATTTGAATTCATTCGGAATTGGAGGTCCGAAATATGCAATGTTTTTTTTCCAATGGAACTTTAGACAAAACGTCTGAAAAGGTTGTGCGTATTTGTCCTTCGTTACTGCTTGATGTCAACGACGACATCAGTGCAACTAATACGTTTCGGCGATACTTCAGTGGCCCTGAATGAGTCTGTTTCTTCTTGTAGGTTTTGAATGTCTCAGTTTTAAGAGAAACGGAGACATTCAGGACCTACAATGTCCGTCTCTACGTTTGGACACCGCTACGAAAAATAATATTTTCTAAATATAGTAAAGTTAACAGAAATGATCACGATAACTGGTTTCATGTGACAGCGAATTATTTATATTGCGACAAAGCAAGTTTTGTATGTATTTAAATTAAATTCCATGGGGAAAACAATTCGCTCCTTAACGATGATTCATATCTCAGATTATCCATATATCCATAGTATTCATTTGTAGTCTAAACGACTACTTTTATACTAACATTAATCATATCTTTGGTACCAAAACTAACTTCGATAATTTGAAAACTATTAAATAGTTAATGCGACTTCAACTTCAAAAATAGTTGCAGGTATTGCGCAATAATATTTGTAACTCAATACCTGCTAGAACTACTACGGCTTCTCTAAATGTAAGTGTATCAACGTGGGAATCTTTCTTTTGGGAATCAATTGCTAAGGAAAATGGTATTTTTTGTAAACAGTGAATTTCCCTGAAAAAATATTTTAATCATCATGGGGAGGCAACATTAATTTTCTTTTTTAACTTGGCGTCAAGTCTTGATAGCGCGACCTCAGTTCATGGCAATAGTATTTTTAATAATCGTATGTCCTTAAAAAATATTTCTTTGATATATTAAAATGAAACTCATATTTTCCTTAAAATATATTAAACCTCCATTTTTAAGTAAAATGACTTCGTTTTTGAGCTAATTTATAAGGTCGAGACCGATGTATATGTGTATATGTATATACCGAAAATATGTGGGTATCCTGTGGCAATGTTCGGTCGTACGGAAAATAAACGGTTGTTTTCCTTTCCTTTAGGTTTCGACGTTCATCGGAGTCCTCTTCAGAAAATGTATCTTTCTCCCGATATTTGAACGCAAATATGAATCAACATTGATGTCATTTGACACCTCACCTCATACTTATTTTGCAGTGGAAGTAAGTTTGAGAAATATTGATGTCATTTTATTAAGTCCACCGTCGATCATATAAATAAAAAATGTTGTCTTGAACCCTTTGAAGCATACATTTTTACTTACATGCCTTGACTTGAATGATTTGAAATTTAGTACCCGGAGGTTTTTGGGGTTGCTGATCACGAATCTGAACTCAGAATGTGGAAATACAAAATGACGGATCCAATATGGTGGACGGAAAAAACAAAAGTTACTTGATGTGGATGAAACTCCATACATGGGGGTTTTTGGGATCGCTGATTACGAAGAATTTGGAGATTCAAAATGACTATCATCCAAATCAAATAATTTTTGTAGTTTCGTCCGCCATATTGGATCTGCTATTGTGAATTTCTGAAATTTGAATTTGGTTTCGGAATCAGCGCCTTCGATAGATCCCGGGTACAGAATTTCATCGAAATCAATTACATTTTTGCATTCTATCCGCCATATTAGATCCGCCATTTTGAATTTCTGAATTTTGAATTCAGTTTCGTAATTAGCGATCTCGATAACCGTCAGTACAGAATTTCAGCCAGGTCAAGTAACTTTCGGCAATTAGGTCCGCCATTTTGAATTAAAAAATGTAAACACCAGATTGGAATTCACCGATCCAAAATACTCCTAAGTATAAAGTTTCAAATACATCGGTTGGGAATTGATGCATTTTGCTTCCTCATAGAGGAAACATTGTTGTCGTGAAAAACATTTTTTGTTGAGATTTTCATGTCAGGACACTCACAATGGTCCAAAACGTCGAGAAAAGGGGTTTCGAAAAAATATCTGTGTGTGTGTGTGTGTGTGTGTGTGTGCAGATTTCCTTGTAAGCACGATAACTGTCGCAATTTTAAATTTTTCTTGGTTAAATTTGGCATGCAAGTGTCATACAACAACGTTTGGAATTGTAATTGATGCGATTGGTCACATATGGACTATCATCGAAAAATATTTGAGTACAAATTTGACGCAGATCTGGCCAGCCGTTCAAATTTTATGGCATTTTGAATTTTTCGAAAAATCTCGTTTTCGTGCTGCCTCGTGCCAATTACGAGATATCGGGTTCTCTTTTGGTCCATACATTTGGACTACCATGGTACAAGGTTTAAATATAAACTTGAGAAAAAACGGTTAAACGGTTGAAATTCTACGACACTTTGAATTTTTAGAATTATATCTACAGCATAAACAAACCTGCAAAGTAGAACTTTGCAAATTACTTCCTCATCATGTCTCGCTTTCTACAGTTTCCTCTATGAGAAATTCAAAATCGATTAACATACGTCCTCATAGAGGTATAGCTTATTTGTAAAAAAAACCACCTCTATGAGGAAGCAGTTTGCAAAGTTCTACTGTACAGGTTTTTTTCTGAATTAAAGGGTCAAGAGCTTCAGTTTAATTATAGCCGGATTATCCAATTGATATTTCAACGTGCTATTTGTGAACGTCAATGATTACAAAATGGGATTATGTCAATAATTGTGTATGTCAGGGATTTAAAAAGTAAAAACTATAAATATCACATTTTTCAAACCGTTTCTACCAGAGAAGCCGGTTATCATTGTATATGCGCCACTAGTCCCCAGTGGCGTAGTATTCCGTGGCACGTTTCTGAGCCACTGAATACTTTTGAAATAAATTATTACTTCAAAAGGATTTTATGTGAAATTAACTCTTTACCTGATATATTAGGTACCATGTTATGATATACCATTATATACATTGACCGTCAATAAAAATGTTTAGTGTATCCATCGTTCAATAATACAATATATAATGTCGATAACTAATACAGCTTCACTTATTCCCGACGACAAATAATTACCTATTTAACAAAATTGAAAAGACTTTTTAGAAGAAAGCAACAGGTGCATTTATTTATATAGCTCATTTACTTTGATCGACAACAGTTCATTGCCGGTTAGAGCGCCGTTTATAACGCAGTTGGAGTCGGGGGTATACCGCAGTCGGTTTAAAGAAGGAAATCAGCGAAAACAAAAAGCACTGCTTCAAAAATAGAATGACAATATCACGTAGACAGCGATAGTGTGTTGCCACTGTTGGAGAGGGCCACTAAATATTCAGAGGCAATGATGATGTCATCCCCCACCATGTTCTAGCTGTGTTTTTCGCAGTTCTACCGTCATGTGTGTTTGGTGTGGGCAGATATACTGTAATATTCGTCGCTACGAAACCTTTTCGACCGCGCAGAGAGCACGGCTAACCCGTGAACTATAGTATCACGTAGACTATATCGTAAAACTTTTCACGCAGTTTGCACGGCCAATTTGGAACGTGCTAAGTCCCGTGACCCCCGTGACACATCATCTCATATACTACTAGACGAAGATGAAGACTTCGAACGAACAAATAAAAAGCACGAAAATGAAATTTAATCGCCTTTGTCGATAATCATTTTTCGTTTATTTTTCAAAGGGAATTTGGCCCAGAACTGCTATTTTCGAGAAAGTAATTTGAGGTTTTGTTTAATTAAACGTCGAAGCGGGTAACCGGCAAAAAGTCTCTAAAAAAGCATTTCAGAAAGCCTTTTCTTTGGCATTTTTGCTTCCTCATACAGGAACTTTTGTTTTCGGCGAATGTCTTTTGTTCGCATTTTTTATGTCAGTACACTCAAAATTATCTAAAACGTCGCGAAAAGTGGTTTAGAAAAAATGTATGGATGGATGTGCGTGTGTGTGTGGTCGTCATTTAAAATTTAAACTTACATATTTCAAGAACTTGATTTAACAGTCAGGTTGAAATTTAGCAAACACGTGAAGTAGGTCGACGTCTTTGTTTGTGGTAATTTTCAATCTTTTTTAACTTGGCGTCGTGTCGCTACCGCGACTCTTGATAAAATTCCAAAATATATTCAAACCTTATTTAACTTTGCAACTTTCGAAAAATGTCTGTAGGCTATCTAGCATCCGCAAATTTTTAGCAATTGAGCTAAATAATTTTTCGTGAATAAAGCTATGTTAAAGGCGAATCGGTATTGAATTTCGAATGAATCTGTAAAAATGTTAGGTTTTTATGGGATTGTGGTTTTTTTTTAAATATTCGTTTTGCTCTAACTGATGTCAAATCTCACCAAGACGACAGAAATTTTTTACAGATGAAAAATAATATTTAGCGCTGCTACCTACCAAATTAGGTCGTGATCGGTAAAGCGGTTTGGATTTTACGTGATTTTGAATTTTCCAAGAACTATATAGGTAACGAAAAAAGTTACAAAGTAGAACCTTGCATATTGTTTCCTCATTCATTTTCATTTTTTCCAAAGCTTCCTCTCAGAGGAAGCGAAAATTAATAAATAAGCTTCCTCATAGGGGTGGCTTTGTGAAAAATGAAAATTAATGAGGAAGCAATGTGCAAAGGTCTACTTTGTAACGTTTTTTTTAAATTTAGTGATAAAAAATAAATAGAGCATCCGAATTTGCCTAAGTCACAAAGGAGTTTGGATTATGTGCAAAATCTCTAAATATATATTTTCTATTTTTGTTATTCCCATTTTTATTTCGTTACTTTTTTTAAAATTATCTTCTTTGCTTCTTCATAGGGAAATGCATAACATTTAGCCCAAGTTGACCAGCACCAACCAAACAATGGTCTAAAGTTTGTCGAGAATTGTTTATTCAAGTTATTAAAATTTCATAATTGGTTTAGTAATTACGAGCTTTTAAGTCTAATAATTGTTAAAAAATGCAGATAACTTTAAGCGGTTTGGTATTAAATTAGCCAGAATGTCTACATGGCTGTGATTCCATTATATATTCCTCTGTGTTTATGTTTTAACCACTTACATTGCAAAAAAAAATTGTTAAATGTAGACAATAATGAGGAAACAATGTGCAAAGTTTTAATATGTAAACTTTTTTATATAAAGAAAAATTATTTATTGTTCTATTGTTGGTTTCAGAAGTTAAACTGCAATAATGCAATCGAATAAAATATATATCAATTACAGTTAAATACGCTTCATCTATTATTGAGTAAAGTAAATGTAACGGTTTTGTTGTTTCCGCTCAACACTAACTAAATTTCAATTTACACATCTGTAAAGATGAGAAAGAGCGCTTCTACCGGGCGGACGTAATTGGCTGTTTCGTCTGAGCAGCGAGTAACGACGATTTATCGTAGGGTGTCGTATATCTGTTATGTTGGTGAGACAGATGTGATTGGTGCCTGGACGATCATTAAAGCCGAATATGGACATCGCAGTAGAGATACGAAACTCGATTTCCCCTACTGACTCTTTGCAATCCTTTACAGATAGTCACAGTGTCCACATAGGAGTGCTCTGTACGGGTTAAAACTTTCCTCAATGTCTCTGTAAACAACTATTTGTAAATAATTCACCGGTTAAGGATAGTGATCGAAACCGTAGCTATACGGGGTCACTGTAAACGTCTGCAATCCAATGAACCCCCTGCGTCGCGATAGTTACAGAGGCTAAACCGGTAATTCACTAGCTCGTTCCACTTTTCTCCAAACTCGCATAATACGATGCCTTCAATTTTCCTTAACCCTATCAGCACGATACTTAACATGTAAGAAAACGACTTGTTAATTACCTTTTTACGATGAAGCCGAGAAAAAAAAAACAGTTTTAAATACGTTTGGAGTAATTAAAGTTCCAATAAATAAATAAAGACATATATATCAAGAGACGCGGTAGCGTCTCGACTCAAAGTACTAAAAAAGAAATGAATGTCGCCTCCGTACGATATATATCGAGCATGCCTAACCAACTCGATAAACGTTTGACCCTTCATATTTTTAATTGGACTATTTCATTGTCTTGTACGACCCCAGAAACGGCCAAAAATAAAATTACAATTTTTTGTATACCATGGGGCTTTGGTAATGTTAAAGTAAAAAAAACGATAACAAACAAAAAAAAGTGGAAAAAAATCTTTAAAAAAATATATATATTTTTTTACCTTTTGTCGTTTCTGTTTTATCGACGATTTCAATGAAGAAAAAAGTTAGTATATAGTTTTATAGAACAAATAATTATTTGTTCTATATACCCATGCATGATTTCTTTGAAATCGTCAAAGAGAAGTGAATGTCAAAGGGAACCACTTAATTTTTTTGGTTTTATAATACAAAAAGAAAATCTTTATGGAATTTTTATTTACTTTTTACAATTAATTTTTGGCCGTTTTTTGGGTGGTACAAGCCAGCGAAATAAAAATAAGTCCATTTTACAATATGAAAGGTCAAACGTTTATCGAGTTAGCTTGGAATGCCACATTTTATTTTCATATTTTTTTGTATTTTTTACAGAAATAAAAATACAGTCAATATAATTATTCTAAGATCATCGGCTACCATTATATGAAAAAGAGCATGTTTTTTATCTGCATGAATGGAGGAAAATTTTTGTTTGCACTCGAATGTGTACGGAAATATGTTGAATCAAGAAAAACTGAATATGCGTCGACGTACACGGAAAGAAATGTTTGGTTGTGGCAACTACGTTTTCGATTTGCTGTACACAATGTCTAAAAAATTAGTTGCCTCAACCATATCGAATAGTAACCTCAACTATTCACGATTAGTTCTCGATTGGATTAGTTAGGTTAACTAATCCAATCGTTGGGACTACCACTCGAATAGTTGGGACTGCCATTCGAATCGTCGGTATTATCATTCGAATCGTCGGTATTACCATTTGAGTTGCTAGGGAAATAGAATAATCGATTGGTTGTGTCAACTCATTTCTTGGTTATGGCAACTAATCTTTTTTTCCGTGTACAGCATAATTTTTTTTAAATTATCGATCCTGCTCGGTAGACGAAATCGATTGCATTCGACGCAGAAGAATAAAGGTCTGCAAGTAGAACAACTTGCATGTCACTGCTGCTTGGATCCTGATGATTCGATACGATGCAAGACCGGTAATCGACATGAAGTACTTTTTTCGTATATCACGGAATAACGAGTAACCGTTGTGGATGCGCCGGTTTTCTTTCACAATTACCTTGCTGATATCTTTTCTTTCGTCCTTCTCTGATCGGTTCACCGCGTAATTTTCACACGATAACTTCTGCACGAGTGATTCGTCTTAACTTTTAGCGTGACCTCTAATTTTTATCTATTGTTTTTCCACCATTCATATGTCAAATATTAATTTTGTTACTAATTACTCATTGCAGAAGTAGGGCAAAAATAAAAAAAGTTCAGTTTTACATTATCATTTTATACAAATTACTAATGTCACGGTTCTTTTTGACTATTTAATTAGTTTTCTCCACACATATGGTTCGTGTTTATTTTATACTAATTACTAAATGCATAAGCAAAAAAAAGTTAAGTTATAAACATCTCTCCATTTTTTAGTAAATAAATTCACACATAAAAAGATCACTAGTTACATTGTTTCACATTTCTGTGACGAGCCAATCGTGAAAACATAATACCGACGATATGATTTATCATCGTGGATATAGATATGGTACTCAACATCAAGTGGAACACTTAAAATTCTAAATCAGTCAATCAGCAATGTTTGATGCTCCCTATCAGTGATAGTTACTGAATTAAAACTAATCTCAATAATGAATACTACACGAGTGCCAACAAGGTTTTTCAATTTTGTAAAAAGATAAAATTGTACAAATATTTTTATCTTGATACATTGTAAAAATTACACTTTAGTTAAATGTAATTGTATATAAATAAAAATGTATTTATGCAGTAGTAATAACCATAAAAATTGATCGAACCTTGAGTAAAGAATAAAAACAGTTATACAAGATTTCGTATAATATTGTCACAAAAATGAACTTTAAATTTGTTGAGGCATCTGACAACTGGCTTTTATCTTTTACATAAACATTAGAGTGGAGGAAAGACTCACCTTGGCAGTGTCGACAACTTTGAAGATTTGCGAATGTTCACCCGTCAATAACAAAATACAAAGTTGCGAAGTCTCGATTTGGATCCAGTCCTGATCCCGCAAAAGGGATACCGGAAGTTCCGACAAAGATTAATTCTTATCGTTGCACAATAATATCGTTGAATAATTCGTGATTTGAGAATTAAGACGAATTTAAGAAGAACTGACGATGCACGAAAGCCGACGCTTTCTTGGCCACGCGAGGATGAAAAGTGAAGACGATCGACGTAGGAGGGAGCAATACACAGGAGTGGCAGCGGCAACAGTCTCACCGGCTGAGTTCCTGGACGACAACTGGGCTGTACTATAGAGGCTGCCAATCTCATATAGGTATCTAGCAGCAGCGGCAGTACGTTGCGAAGAGCTTGCTGGGACCACAGCCATCAGCCACGAGCCAGCCAGAAGCTACAGAAGTAGTAGGGGCATATCGTCAACGTTGAAACTAACTGCCTCTGAGGAGTCAGTAGACTGCAGCGGTAACATGAATCAGCTGTACAGGTGACGGAGAATTGAGATGTTACCATTCTGACGTATTAATAAATATTGCGTTTCCATTGCATTACATATCCAAAATAAATATGAAACAGTCCAATAAGGCGGATAAAAAGAAAAAAACGTTGCAAAGTAGAACTTTGCACATTGATTCCTCATTAATTCTCATTTTTCACAAAACCACCTCTATGAGTAAGCTTATTTATTAATTTTGGTTTCCTCATAGAGGAAGCTTTGTAAAAAATGTAAAGTAATGAGGAAACAATGTGCAAATGTTCTACTTTGCAACTTTTTTCGTTACCTATATAGTTCTTGAAAAATTCAAAATCGCGTTAAATTCAAACCGCTTTACCGACCAAATTAGATAGGTAGCAGCGCCGAATGTTATTTTTTATTTGTAGAAATTTTCAGTTGATTTGATGCGATTTGACGTGAGTTAGAGCAAAACCGATATTAAAAAAAATTCAAAATCCCATAAAAACCGAATTTTTTTTACAGACTCATTGCAAATTCAATGCCGATCCATCTTTAACATAGCTTTATTAATAAAAAATTATTTAGCGCAATAGCTAAAAATTTGCGGGTGCTAGAGAACGTACGGACATTTTTCGAAAATTGCAAAGTCAAATAATATTTGAACATATTTTTGAGTTTTTTTTTTAAATTACGACAAACTAAGGCGTCATCCTACTTCACATGTTTGCTAAATTTCAACTCGATTGTTAAAGCAGTTATTGAGATATGTAAGTTTAAATTTCGAGTGACGGCTACACACACAAACACATCCATCTATACGTTTCTTTCTAAACTACTGTTCTCGATGTTTTAGACCATTTTGAGTATACTGACATAAAAAAAATTCGAAAAAAAAATTTCGCACCAAAACAAAGCTTCCTCTATGAGGAAGCAAAAAGAAAAAAAACTTCATTTCTTGGTTAAACTGCATTTCGAAATTCTTGGTCGTCGCTTAAAAAAGAAAGTTTACGCAAAAGTTAACATAAACATTTGTATATCAACATAATAATTAGTCACAGTTATTTATACTTTAGTGATAGTCATAGTGATTTATACTTTTTATAAGTTAAATTTCACTAGACCTGCGTAGATCTGGGACTCTTCGAAACTACACAATTTTTAATGGATAGGTTAATGTGAATCGGTTGAACAGGCAACGATGGACAGAGATGTTACCATTCTGAGGTATCAATAAATATTGCGTTCCGACTGCATTATCTACAGAAAAAAAAACAAATAACCCAGCAGGGCATTTTAAAAAGAAAACGTTTTTGTCGGCTGAGCTGAACGTAACAATTTTTTTAATATATAATTTAAAAAAATATATAATACTATAAAAAATTTTTGTTTGAAAATTAATATACAGTATATTAAGCTCGAATGCATGTACCGTTATATTAATTTTCAGATGCATTCGTCATTGACAAATACGATATTTGTATATTAAAATAATCACGGATTGTCATTTTCAAATACCAGCATCGCAGAATTCTTATACTATTCTTAAATTAACTATAAAAGTATATTAATACGGAATTCATTTACCCGCTTCGTAAATCTCATATCGCTTGGTATATTAAATTCACTTGCATTTTTAACAGTGAAGCTGATATCAGTAATTGTTTGATTTGGGGTATCCTGTGGCCTAAATGCAAAAAGTAATCGGCCGAAAGAGGGGGAACGGCAAAGAGTGTTCGAGTGATAACAGAGCTCGCACGCTTGCGATACGACTGAGTAAAAGTACGTCATTTATGCCTCTGTTTATCATTTTCGAGTTTAAGTCGTACCGGCTGTTGATCGCAATTAGCTCTTTCTTTATCTAACTAAACTGACGCGTTACGTGGATAAACTCATGTATCGTACAGTCTCGTAACTTCATGGCTGCTTTATTTGTTTTATTGTTTGCGAATTACGTGTTGTGTAATTAAATCGTTTTCTTAGGTATTTTCTATTTGTATTTGTATTTGTCATTGAACTAGAAGCCAAGAAATCGTCTGTCGGCCTTGGTAAGTGCAACGCAATGAATTCTCGACATTCTTAAGATACGATTTATTTAATTTAAACAGACAGCGAAATCTATACGTGGTTTAAAGCACGCACAGTGTCACTGTGCGGTATTTAAACATATATGCATGGAAACAAAAATTTGTACACGGAAAAAAAAGATTAGTTGCCATAACCAAGAAATGAGTTGACACAACCAATCGATTATTCTATTTATCTTACAACTCAAATGGTAATACCAACGATTCGAATGGTAATACCGACGGTTAGAATGATAATACCGACGATTCGAATGGTAGTCCCAACGATTGGATTAGTTAACCTAACTTAATCTCGCGAGAACTAATCTTGAATAGTTGAGGTTACTATTCGATATGGTTGAGGCAACTAATTTTTTAGACATCGTGCACGGAAAAAAAAGTTTGGTTGTGGCAACTACGTTTTCGATTTGCTGTACACAATGTCTAAAAAATTAGTTGCCTCAACCATATCGAATAGTAACCTCAACTATTCACGATTAGTTCTCGATTGGATTAGTTAGGTTAACTAGTCGAATCGTTGGGACTACCACTCGAATAGTTGGGACTACCATTCGAATCGTCGGTATTATCATTCGAATCATTGGTATTACCATTTGAGTTGCTAGGGAAATACAATAATCGATTGGTTGTGTCAACTCATTTCTTGGTTATGGCACCTAATCTTTTTTTTCCGTGTGTGCAGCACATCGAAAACGTAGTTGCCAGAACCAAACATTTCTTTCCATGTAGACTTTTAAAAAAAGTTACACTTTAACCATTTAACTGCCAAACCACTCCTCTATTGAAAAACGCATACATTTCCTAAATAACAGACAATTCTCACTTGTTTGCATGAACATTTTTTTTTCGAGTTTTTTATGTCAGGTCACTCAAAATTTTCCAAAACATCGAGAGAAGTGGTTTAGAAAAACTGTCCGTTTGTATGTATATGTGCGTGTTCTTCATAAGTGCGAGGGACATTTAATGCTGTTTGGAATTGCATTTGGCATGAATCGGTTCAAACGCGGTTCAAATTTAAGAGCACTTTGAAAATTTCAAATAAAGTGTTTTTTCGTTATAACTTTTGCATATTACGGAATATCAAGCTGAGATTTTATATATAAATGGACTAACATTAAATCATGATCGGTGCTAAATTTGACGAGTATCGATAGATTGATAAGTTTATTACAATTGCAATTTTTTTAAATGTCTTTAAACCCTTCAAACCGTGTAAATTCTGAAATATCTGGCTGCAATTTATTTTCCACGTGAGTTACGATAAGTGATTATTAAGTATGCATTTAGTCCATGTTACGGTCGGTGTGCTGTAAAATTTCGATTTTGATTCATAAAAATGCAAATATTGTTATTATAATGGAAGAAAATATATTTAACTTAAGTATGATGCACATAGGGTTACCATGGTACAAAGCTTGAGTATAAATTTGAGAAAAATCGGTCAAGCAGTAAAAGACATTTTGACACTTTGTGACACTTTGTTTTAAGACATTTTGAATTTTTAGAAAAATGTATTTAGAGCATAAACAAGCTTGTAGAGTAGAACTTTGCCAATGGCAAATCAATTTGTTTCTTTTTTTCGTAATTTTTGTATTATAGAATATTTAGATTGAACAGTTATGGTTAGAAAAAATGAAGCTGTAAAGTAATCCTTTACAAATTGCTTCCTCATTATTTTTAACTGTTTTAAAATGCTTCCCCTATGAGGAAACCGTAATCGATGAGCATACTTCCTCATAGATTTAGATTTGTAAATCTATGTTAGTTAGTTAATTGGTAAAAATTTTTTTTAATAATTTATTTGAAGGAGGAATAAATTATTTAAAGTAAAATTTAACTTAGAAGTTAAGCTATTTGATAAAATTTTCATAAAAATTTATTTAATTTTTGAGGTAAAATTAAATTTAAGTATTAAATTTTATACAAATATTAATTAGTAAAATTTTTTAAAAGTAATTTATTTAAAGGAGGAATAAATTATTTAAAGTAAAATTTAACTTAAAAATTAAGCTATTATAAAACTGTAGGCTGCGTTTCTAATAGAATTCCGCTATTTCTCAAGTTCTCCAGAATTTCCAGATTGGAATTAAAAAAGATATTTAAAAAAATTGATAGTCTTACAATGTAGCGATCGAAGCAATACAGCGATGGAAGTTGAAGAGCCAAAAGCAGTTGAGAACAATTATTGAATACAGGATGGAAAGATAAGATGAACGGCTACTGGCGGCCGGGTTAAAGAAACGTCTTTAATTTGTATAACGTAAAAGCACCAATGATCGGACGGTTAAGGCCATCCCCAGATTCAAACATTCATTAGAGACGTACGGAAAGATTTAATTATATAAAATGACTGAAATCAAAGTCAAACTGGTACTTACCTTCCAGTTTCAAAAAACTACTAATTTAGTAAGTAAGTAATCCTCACTACTACTTATAATGACTACTATGAATGATTACTTATAATGATTCAATATTTTTAATCATTTTCTAATTATATAGAATCAATAATATAGAATTAAAAAATAGGCCTAAGGCACCAGTTTTCGAATGTTGTTTTTCACCATGTACGTATTTCCGGACACCTAATATTTCGATCGTTCGGATAATCATGAATATCAAGAATTCTGAGATACAAACACGATTGTTTCGGAATAAAAACAAAAATATCTTTTAGTCTATCGATTTGTTTTATCGATTATATTAATAAGCAATATATATTCATGAAAGAATACTTGAAATAAGATTTGTAGAAAACTGGCTAACCTAATACCTTAACATTTTGTTTGATGTCAGATAATTGGATCATTCACCTGGGATTTCTCGTACCAGAGTCCGGATACTACAATCGTCTGTCTTACAATTAGAATAAAAAAGAATAATAAAATAAATCTCCATGTCTGAACTAGAAAATCTTCTTCCTGTACATCAGTTAAAAAATGTATCTTACGAGATACGATTTCAAGTTACCATTTTGGTTTTTCGATATTTAAATTCGTAATAAACTCCAATAAACGGAAAAGTATCCGAAGGCTGGGACGTGGCCGATCGTTGGTACCATTACCTCACGTTTTGTCCCTGGTCTGGATCCTCTTCAGTACTTTCATTTTATTAATTATTAAGGGGAGGGAGTCAGGTCAAAATAATTAAATTTGTAAATTCAATATCATCCAAATTCTCTTGCATATAAAAATGATCAATGAACTATATTGTTGGTACTCGATGAAAGGATTTTTTACTGCCATCTGACTTGCGTATGCCTTTCCATATTATCTTAAGCAAAGGTCTTAGGTTTTTCACTCTGCGCGTGATTCAGACCAAACTGCTAGGCAGATTGGGCAAGTTGATGTCTCATTTTCTTCTTCATAAAAAGATACACCGGCTAAATGGAGCAAAATATTTTTTTTTCATTCTGAAAGCAAAATTAATAACTGATTTAGAAAATAGCATAAAATTTATTTAGTAATAATTATGTCACTTGAAAAATATTACCTTTTATTAACTTTTGCTCCATTTAGCCGGTGTATCTTTTCATGAAGAAGAAAATGAGACGTCAACCAGCCCAATCTGCCTAGCAGTTTGGTCTGAATCACGCGCAGAATAGGTTTAAAACCAAGTTTCGGCAAATGGCATCTAAAGCTTACCACTCAAATAAAAATGTTTATGCTGTTTTCACCTTTGGGGCACCTTAGTACCTTTAATGAACAAAATAAAAATATTATTTGCAAATCAGATTACAGAATATTATTAATAATGTTATTAATAAATGTTTTTTTTTTACAAATAAATAAGTAAATGAATGCATAATTTGAAAAAAACCTGTAAATAATATGGGGATGATCACTTTTATTGACAACATCACTGAAAATTTATCCAGTGTTGACACATTCACAAATGTGCTGCACAAACATTAAATCATCACTTCATAACAAATTTACATATCTGGTCACTTCTAATCATTGTTGATTCTGTTTTAAACACTATTGATTGAAAAAAAACCGTAAATGGCCAACGGAATCAAACTAATAACATAATATGAACGAAAAATAAAAACGTCAATTCGAGGTTATGCGTCTCGCATGTAGCAGAAGTAACTTCTCGAGGCAGTAACACGCTGCGCATGCGATACGTGCTAAGATATCACAGCGCATGTCCCATTATTCGCGCGAATTCGAATATAATGTAAGTGTTACGTGTTGCGTTGAAGACATCACACTCTCATCGCGTCATTTGTATCGCGTTTCGCTAACTGATTTAAAAAATGGTAAACAAATAAAAATTTATTTACAAATACGTAATAAACTTTTTATTATATAGAAAAAAATCATTAAAAAAACAGGTATATTGCAGAAATCGGCCATTTTTTCGCATTCAGGTCTAAGATTTTGCAGGTTCAGAGGGTATACTTAACTAAACGAAACTGCCGAAGAGAAAAAAAAAAAAAAAAATATTTGATTTTTTTTTTCTTCAACACCCTTAATTATTTTATGTGAACAAAAAATCGGCCATAATGTCTGCATATAACAAAAATAAATAAATAAAATAATTAAAAATTCAAATATAATATTCTGGTAATTTTTACGACTTTTGAGAAAATTAAATATGAATGGTACCGTAGAAACTTAGCCATTTTTGCGAATTCCGGCTTATAACTTTACTAATAGATAGATTACATGGAAATGAATGTTTTTACAGAAAAAAAAAATAATCGATTTTTTTTTATTTTTGACCTGACTCTCCCCCCTTAAATACTTACATATTACTCGTATAACCTACGTGCAAAACTGATTTTTTAATCAGACGTTGACTCATCAAGTATTTAATTCAATTCTGACGATTACGCGTCATAGTATAATCTATTTGTAAAAATATTGTTTTTTTTTTCACAAAAATACAGTGATATTTTATTATACTTTGATGTTATAGAAAAACCAAAACTCGTTTGAGAGTAGAACTGGACTGAAGGCTCAAGCGACCGTAAACACGAATCGGCGTAACGGTATAAAAGAAAAAAGTGCGGGGCATATGGACATCACACTGTACGCATATAATACAAAAGTTTGACATGGGGTACCAAACTGGTTTTCTCAAACAGCGATGCGGGCAAACGAGTCAGCTGTCTTGTTTTTCTTGCTCCTAAATTGCGAAAAAATATTTGACTTCACAATACAATCTGCAAGCAATGTTAGTAGAATTTACAAGTTACATAAAAGGTTTATTAAAATGGCATTGTAAACTTATACTTTAGTAATCTGATTATTGCTCGATAAGTCTTTTAATATTGACTGACAAATCGCGGATTCGCAAAGTCTTTGTGCCAATACTTGACGTGCACTTGTAGTGTTATGTATTGTGTTACATAAGAACAGATATTACATGACATTGACAAGGTTCATGATATTAAAAAAAAGCAGATCAAATCTGCTTGTTCGTGATTCTCCTCTATTGTAGGCGTATATGTATATTTGAATAAAAACATATATGTATGTGTAAAATAGTTATACATCATTCGCTCTATGTATTTCTATGTTCAGTGGGCAAAAAAATGACTCACGGGAAATGCTAGCTCACGTTACGCTCGACGGCGAGGCTTATATCTTCGTGGAACGAGGTAAAAAGATCTATGTTACTATAGTGGAGTTATCTAGTACTATTAGCTAGTACTTAAATAGTTCAGACCCATGTCAGAAAAGAATTCAAAGAATAACCTTGTGTTTGGGTAACGATAGATCAATTCACTGTGTATTACTTTATCCTATCGTTATATATCATCTTTGATCAGAGAAAAAGATGAATAATATTTTTATTAACTTAATGGGTCTTATTACTATTTATTATAAATAATGTCGCTTTTGGATTTTGCAATGAAATGTTCATCTCACAAATAATTTTAATTTTCTATCGAAGACTTAATTTTTCAAAAAATATTTCCACTTATCATCCGGAATTCCCCTTTCGTTAAAAAAATAATCTTCGATCGGAGAAAAAGTAAAACATATTTTTGTTACATTAATGCGTCTCATTAATGTTTATTAGAAATGAATGTCAATTTCATTTTTGGATTTTGCAATAAAATGTTCAACTCATAATAATTATTCATTCTATCACGGACGTAATTTGTCAAAAAATATTTCCACTCATCATCGGGCATTCCCCTTTCGGTAAAAAATTGGGGGTCACTCGCCTTGAGGTCATGATGGTCGTCCTCACAAAGAACGAAAATTTGCAGACATTAAGAAGTCCGACCAAAAAAGATTCGTTGAATCACAATTGGACCATTCTATTAATCATGCCGTCACTATTATTGTCATTATTGCTATTCGTTCGGTATTTCCATTCGTCACTAAATGTGTCCTCTTTAAAAATATTCCAAGTAATTTGAAACGAATAGAAATACAAAAAGAGCATATTACGGAGAATTATTTTATTTAAAAAAAAACCCGAATATCGAGAGTTCGATAATTTTTAAATGGGTCACTATGAGGTTTGACTTTCTTCGAATAAGTGTTCGTAAAGCAGTTGAAACGATTTAAGAACAGGGGGTTCAGGTTATATTCCGTTATATTCACTGATGGATATTTCACTTGACTGGTATTATATGACAAAATATATGCTGTTGATCGCTTAAATAAAGAATTTTTTGCTATGTGACTAAAGCATTTGACTATTCTGGGTCAGAGCCAATATTTCATTTTTACATTTTACAGACTTTTTAAAAAGATCTTGTATGCCAACAATTTGCAAAAAAATCTCAGTCTTGAATAAGATATGTTCGTCCGTGATGAGTTTAATTTTTATTCTCCTAAAAATTGGTGAAATTTTCATTATTTAAAAATTTGTAAATGATTACTTTCACGGGAACAGATGAACGACTGTTCATGTTTTCCACAACCGAAAATTATTTGAGTATTATAAAAACAAAAAAGAATCATTGCAGGTGACTCAGAACAGCCAGATATTTTTTCCACCAAGCGAAGAATTTGTTATTTAGGAGCAAGTGAGACACGTTTTTTCATAAATACTCAATAGTACACTGAGAAAAAAATCGTTAGAACCATCAAAACGTGCGCTTGCGGGCAGCGAAAGGAATATTTTGTCGATGGGACAAAATATTTGGCAATGGTAATCGAATAATGTTTGGATTAATCAGCTGTTGCTTCGATCAATTAAATATTTCATTCGATCAAAAGAATAAGATTTTTTTTTCTCAGTGTAGTGAAATTTGGAAAATATACGGCAAAAAATGTGCAAGGAAATATGCAGAATTTGCTATTTCGCGGGAAGTCGCGTTTTCCATTATTTTTCATTTGTAATCAGAAAATTCGGATCCGCAACTAGTCATCCAATAGACAGTACAACTTTGCACAATTTACATATATTCCGATTGCGACTTAGGCTTAAAAATCGTGGAAAGCAATGATCCGAAACAGCCGCCGATAATTGCTAAGTAACATTCACGAAATCGGCCATCATGCGAAACCATCACTTTCTCGTGAAATAGGACCTTTCTTATTTCACATGCTCTTAAGGTAATTGTTCTGCTACGCGCTAGTCAAATCAGTGCTAACTTTTTAATAACATTTCTATAAATATTAATAGTTCTGGTGTCTGTCCCAAAGAGTGGCTTGCGTATCAGCATGTGTTCTTGATAAATAAATACATCCACATACACGTATTGAAAAGAAAATACACTGATACATACAAATGTCTGATATGAGGTTTTTGCCATTCCGTTTTATATTGAAAAAAACTATAATATTGCCTCGATTATAACGAGTAATATCTCATTTTATTTATTGAAAGACGCTTTACTGATTGAACGGATAAATTCTTTATTCGCATTAGTTAGGTATTCGAAGGATACGAGTATGTGGTACCGTTCTTAAAAAGAATATTGCAAAAAAATATCTCTGGTCAATTAATGAAACACCTTTTAATAAATAAAATGAGCTATTACTTATCATAATCGGATTCAAATTATGATTTTACCTAATATAAAACTGGATGCCAAAAACACTTTATCTATATAGATATATCCGTGGATATATCCACGGATATATCTATATATTAAGAAAACATGTAGATGAATATATCACTCTTCAAAACGATCAATCGACCCACCAAAATGGTTTTAAAAGTTTTTTAAAAATTGTCACTGATTTGACTAGCACGTAGCAGAGCGACTACCTTAGTCCTATGGACGATCCATTTTAAATGCGAAGGTTCTGAAATTTATTTGGAATGTTGACCAATAACGTTAAAAATTTTCTGCAGAATTTGAAACTGATCGCCTACCGTACTTCGGAAATATTCATCGTGAAGGCAACACTAATTTTCTTTTTTAACTTGGCGTCGAGTCACTACCGCGACTCTTGATGTCAAAGTTTTTCATGCCATATACGCCATAGATTTCAAACACTTGGAAAGAATAGATGATAAAGTGAAAAAAAAACAAAAAATTGTGTCGAGATAGAATTTTTTTCCCCAACTTGTCTCCAATTTTCAAGTCGATTGGCTATTTTATTTTTGAGATATCATCAGAGAAAGTATCTGTTTTGGCGAGCCGCTCTCTGTGACTCATGCATTCTCACACCTGCGCGGCGAGCGTCCATAGGAATAACTTAAGGGGTCAACGGCAAATCTCTTTTAATATGACTTCAACACGCCGAGAGAAAAAGTTTCCTTGATTCAAAGAAATCTCTTTGAAATCTAGGCCTATGAAACATTTCTTTGTCGTCAATGAAATAATATATATGAGGCATTCCACCCTGAAGCAGGCCACCCTGATTTTCAATGTTTGTAGAGTGGGTTCATAATTTTTTCCAGCGTATTTAGAGTTCTCCGAACACATACGAATTATTTCAGATTTTTAATCCTCATAGTTTTTCCATAATAAAATACGATTTTTTTATTTAAAAAATATTCTTTCCTTTAGCTGCCAATTTAAAACTATCTATGACACAATAAAATTGTTCCGGGATAAAATGTAGGGTTTCGCGTATAGTTTTTGATAAAAATGTTTCCATATTAACTTACATACATTTTCAGGCATTTTTTGGCAAAATGATGCCATATCATTTTTTTTCGTTGAGGGACCATTTTTATTTTACTCAAAATTTGACAGAATTTCCATGATAATGTTAAAAAATGACGAAAAAATCAACACGATGGCAAATTCATATTTTCACAATGTACGGCTCGGTTATTTTCTGAATCATACACAATTCGCATGTTCACATTATGAAGGTATGAATTGATCATCGCGCAAATTTTGGTGTACACCGAGAGAAAAATATAGTTAAGGCATCTAAAATAGTTTGGTAAAGAAACCCGGACAACATAGTAAATGGGATCAATCTTGGAAGTTTGGAAATGTTTACTTATACCGTGAATAGAAACGCGATGCACGCGTCGGGGCACTCGTAAAACGTCTGGGCATTTTCGGGGAACTTTGAGGTTATGACGGCAAACGTTGAACGATCGACGCTACACTGAGAAAAAAATATGGTCAGAGTAACCATATTTTTACTATAAACTATGTTTCCCAGAGAGGACGACAATGTTTTTATGGTTATCGTAACCAATAAAAATATAGTTATCACGTGCCATATTTTCGTAGTTATGTCAACTATTTCTGTATGTTAGTGGCAACTATTCGTTCTTTTACTATTTATAACGTATTTTAAACCATTGTAGAACAACAAAGGCATATAAAATATATAGTTATTTTCCAGTCATGTTTATTTATTCCTATCATCCTGTATAGTCAATGATGATGATGTCCATAGTTCAACATACTTACTATTGTTGCTAGATTCACAATACTTTTGTGTACTATAACACAAACATGGTGTAGAGCGAACGCTTCTATGTGGATTTATATACCATGTGAAATGAGTTCCTCTGAATAGTATGTTTTACATTTATTATGGTCCACACTCACTATCGATTTCGTTGATAAAACGAAGTGTGTATGGCAATAAGTCTTTTGTATATAATTACAAGTAATATCTAATATTTATATATTTACTATATTCACTGATAGTAGTGAATATAGAAGAGCGGGATGTCGGCTTAGAGTGACCTTTTTTCCCAATACTCACTGTCGCCACTGCTCAGTTGCGAGTCGGACGCCGGAGTTAGACAAAAATAAGAAGTGACGAAGATTGAATATTCCACCTCTTATATAGGGGCCAGATGACAATTCGCTTGCGAGAAAGTCCTATCCCGCTGGCCATCTATCGGAAGCGAGGGAACTAGGCAGCACGTGAGACTTGCATCATGGACGCTTGTAATAATGCATAGTATTCGCTGCAATATTTTATTGTTATATTCAACAATTAATTTTTTGTCCGCAAGCGTCCATGATGCAAATCTCACGCACTGTCTAGTTCCCTCGGTTCCGATAAATGGCCAACGGGATAGAACTTTCTCGCGAGCGAATTGTCATCTGGCCCCTATATAAGAGGTGGAATATTCAATCTTCGTCACTTCTTATTTTTGTTTTTAACTCCGACGTCCGAGGCGCAACTGACCAGCGGTAACAGTGAGTATTGGGAAAAAAGTCGCTCTAAGCCGATATCCCGCTCTTCTAAATTCATTACTAACAGTGAATATGGTAAAAATATAAATATTACATGTCATTATAAACAAAACACTTTTTGCCATACACACTTCGTTTTATCAACGAAATCGAATGTGATGGTAGACCATGATAAATATAAAACATACTATTCACAAGAAGTCTTTTCACATGGTATATAAAACCATATCCAGTGGTACATGCCGCCCAAAGATGGCGATAGCCAGGAGGAAAGGAGAAGAAGGAGAAGAAATCCACATCCAAGCGTTCGCTCTACACCATACCTTTGTTATAATACACAAAAGTATTATGAATCTAGCAACAAATAGTAAATATGTTGAACTACTAACCGATCTCATCATTTACTATACTGGATGATAGGAATAAATAAACATAATTAGAAAATGACAATGAATTTTATATGCCTTTATTGTTCTACAACCTTTCAAAATACTTTATAAATAGTAAAAGAACGAACAGTTGCAACTAACATAAAGAAATAATTAACATAGCTACGAAATATGGTACATAGTAACTATATTTTTATTGGTTACGTAAAATATAGTGAGTTCTACAATACAAATAGTTATTCGTTTCATAATTTAGTCGTTGGTTACAATATTTATTGTTGCGGTAACAATAAATCATTACCGTCCTCTCAGGGAAACATATGTTATAGTAAAAGTATGGTTACTCCGACGATATGTATTTTAAGTAAAAAAGTTAAGTAAAAATATGGTTACTCCGACCATATTTTTCTCTCAGTGTTGATTTTATAAATGTGTTAAATATATCATAATTTTATTGTTACAGTTTTAACGATAAGTTATAGTATTCTTAAGTGTGGCGCATATTTAGATTCACTATCCCAACTGCATAGTTTCCTTAACTTCACGACAATAGTTCGGTAAACCATATAAAAGCTGATTCAACTATAAAATATGGTTCCACATATTATAAATTTTTTACTATGGTATTATTGTTGGAAATACCATGGTCTTTTTTTCAGTGTACACTGAGAGAAAAAATTGTTGGGCACAACGAAATAGAGGTTGAATCAACCTTTCCGAGAGGTTATATACGGCGAATGGAACGAAGAGGTTGGGTCCTCACCTAATGGTTGTCGGACTTTCTTCGATTCAAATGTTTCATGTGGTTGAGATAACCACAGTGCATTTATTGTAACTTTACCATTGTTTTCTCTCAGATCATGCCCACTCTTGCATCAATCCCTAATCCATTGATTGGAACTATTGACACGGTTGGTTCAACTACACTCACATTTCAATTAAATTGATATGTTTGAGCGAATTAAAAATAATAAAGAAAATTAATTTTTAAATATTATTTTGTGCTTATTCAATCGAGTAATCCTGAATTTTTATTAGATATTACGTCTTCCTCTTCATGATGGTACATATTAATCGCTGAAAAAACATATTTAATTTTTTTTACATTGACGGGAATCGAACCTGGAATTCTCCGGATGGTGTTGTTGCGCTGCGCTTTAGCTCACTTGGCCATTCAGATCATATGATTCTACATTTTTTTAAATCTATTTAAATATCGGTAACATGAAATATAAAATGAACTTAGTATAATACAGTCAGAACTTTATATGGTTTTATGGTTTCGTTGGGTGTAGTAAAAATAAAAGCACATTCAGTTATTTTTTACGGCACTCGGTTATATGTAAGAGGGTAAATTGTATCGTTGTTGCCATCTATAAACATATTCGATGAAGTTTGCGCGAATTAGTTCGTTAGTATTTGGGTGGATGACCGGCTGACTGATCTGAGGGTCAGTACTAGGATGGGTCACTACCGGGCTGTCTCTGGCTGTCAGTAGTTGGATAGGTGACCACCGGGATGACTGTAAAAATCAGTACTCGTATCTTCCACACAAACGGACGTGAGGTTAAGTCAACCTTATATTTCGTAGAAGCTAGTTACACCGAGATTCTTTTAAAAGCATAAAACAGTTCTTGTAACCATTCCAATACAGTTTCTTTATAGAAATCATTTTCCTGATTGGAATGACACGCGGGATTGTCTCAACCACTCGTGACACGCGTATTAAGTACTGAAAAACTGTTGCCTCAGCCCCTCCCGGGGTTAAGTCAACTGCACTGCCATTCGCTCAAAAGCCTAAATGTTAAGCCAAAACATTGTTATATTGTCGTTCAATTACATGGGGTAGTTCTCTCCAAAAAATGCATTGTATTGCTTCAACGAATAGGTACTTATGCCAACCTCTATTTCTTTGAGCCAAAGTAATATTTGCCAATCATCGCGCGAGGTTATCAGGATATCAAGTTTTCTCTCAGTGTATACGGGACCTGTATATGTTTCGTAAATCTCATGTCGTAGTAAACTACAGGCATTTTTCAGGCTGTCAATAGATTTTGCGTTACTTTTCGTAACGTGAATTGCTTTAACCTGTATGCATATGAAGATTGTTCCGAACATTTGTGGGCGCAAAATATAGAGAAGTATGTGATGCGTTGTATAGCGTTGTAAATCTAGTAAATCGACGCCTAGTAAATCTTTGTATGTGTCTGGAAAAAAATGCTATTTTTCCACTTTGGATCCCGATTACTATACATATCTGGGAATGAGTACTATATATTTCTCTCGGTGTAGTTAGTGCATATAATAACGGAAATTCTGTCAAATTTTGAGCAAAATCAAAATGGTCTTTCCCAACGAAAAAAATGGTATGACTTTGTATTACCAAAAAGTGATTGAAAATGTACCTAGGCTAATTTGAAAACATTTTTATCAAAAAGTATATGTGAAATCCTACATTTTATCCTTGCACAATGTTGTTGTGTCATGAATAGTTTTACGGTCGTTGTGTCGCCAAGTCAAAATGCTACCACTGTCATGAAAATTTTCACGAATGTTCATCATCCCTTTGCAAATAGTCTGGTTAAATTTTAGAACGGTGGACAGCATCATTTAGGAGAAAAAAAATTCGCAAATTTTACAACCTGTTGCACTATTGTTATAGTGAGTTCTGGCGATTTCGCCGTATTTGCGTTATAACAGCGAAGAAAATGCTACCACGTATATATAACAACTATGTATAGTTTAAACGATAATCGCTTTAACGTTCGGCACCTTTGGAAGATGATCGACATCACCGTTATTTAATTATTAATATATGAAAAGTCTTGGTCGTTTTCGCTTGGGAACTGAATACGCAGCTGTCTCACTCGCACACCAACTGCACCGCACACCGCGCGCCCCCTAGTGGCCCCGCCGCCTCACCCCGCAAGCCCAGACCCCACAACAACCTTAAATCAATCCACAGTGAAATGAAAAAAAATTATATACTCTATTTTCATTTTTATTTTATTTTTTTTAATTTTTTTTAACCTAACTTTCCAATGCGTCCGCAGCCGACTTTTAGCTACATTGCATCGCATTTGTCATGGGCACGGGGAAACTGCGGAAAACCCATACCGGTACAGACGGCCGTGTATATTCTTCTGATGGCTCGGTGTATTCATGAAAGTAACTTACTGAAGTGTAAACACCGAGATCTCAGAAAAACTGACCTCCACGGAGAAAAGGGTGTAGTTTTAGGAACTACGGAATTGATACGTGCCAACCAACAGGCATGGTAAAATATGGCATTAGCAAGTTATTGCGTGTCAGAACCAACAGTTAGTTGGCATTGGTAATGCCAACTTTTGTTTAAGTAAATTGGAAACATTTTTTATCACAAAGTACTTATACGCGATACTCTACATTTTATCCCGGAAAAATTTTGTTGTGTCATAGATAGTTTTAAACGAAAGGAAAAAATAAAAAATAAAAAAGCGTATTTTATTGTGGACAAACTATGGGGATCAAAAATCTGAAATAACTCGTATGTATTCGGGAACTCTAAATGCGCTAGAAAAAAATTATGAACCCACTCTACGAACATTGAAAATCAAAGTGGTCCGCTGCATATGGAATGCCTCATATAAGAGTTAAATATTATCTTTCCTTCAAATGATGTGAAATTCAATGAAATGCCGTGACATCGAATTAATGAAAATTTTCCTTGAACCACGGAACCGTTTTTCATTGATTTTAAAGAAATCGTCTTCGCGACACTAAAAGAAAAACGTAACCTATAAAATGATATGTCGCTAAAGGAATAAAAGCACCGCAGAGGTTGCTTTAAAAAAATGTGTTTCTATGCCGTAACTACGAGATGCACAAAGGTTATAGAAGTAATTTACTTCAATAAACACCGATACTTGCCCATCCTTTTTTGTCGACTTTTCAGTTAACAAAGCAGTTAACTTTACAGTCAACTATAAAGTGACAACTATTCATTTTTAGGCCAAGCAAGTATGTTCATAGTCATGGTAACTATTTGGTAGTTATAGTAACTATATGATAATTGGGGCAACTATTAAAAAATTTGTCATACGAACTAAAAATGAATAGTTGTGACTTTATACTTACTAATACCATAATTTTCTCTCAGTGTGCCAACCCAAATACATATTTCTTGGATTTGAATATATTCACTACTCAATAAGTATATTACTTATAAATAAAAAATGTATTTGAGATGAATAAACGTCTAGTAAGTCGGCATCCAAATAAGACATTTTATTTCCGATGCGTAGATTCTAGTCCCGTTAACGAGATTTTATTTCTGGGTGTAACATGTTTGATTTTGACTGCCCCCCCTTCCTTAATGGCTTTTGTAATTCTACGTGAATCAGACCAACTTGTCGGTATTTCACGGATTTTTCGAAAGACACATACCTGACATTTATTTCGTTCTCAAAATTGCAGTTCTGCAATTACTGCGTGGGGCAGAGCGGATGCAAGAAATTCGAAGTTCTTCGAAGTAGTCGTTCGCAGTTTGAGCGATCTTCATCGCAGTGAGTTTCTTCATCACCCGTAAATTTAACGGCACTGAACGACCGGTGCACGAAGCGTGTCTTTTTACCCAGACCTTGACAATGCTGGTGCTGCTACTCCTACTGGCTTCCTCCCCGTGTCTTGCATAATACTCGGACCAGAGTCCCACGCGGTAAAAGAACCGGTTGAAAAGCGTGGAAAATCTGCCAAATGAACAAACTCGGAGACGCTGCTACGTTTTATATATACATTTCTTTTCAACAGCTGAAGTCGTAGGAATTGACCGAGAAGAAGTAGTCAAGCAGTAAATAAAAATCTATTGACAATAAATCAAACAGGTTTAAATACATGTAACTTTTATTCACACAGTCATTCTTGCTGACATTTTCATGTTTTGACCCCGACCTACTCGAATAATTTGTCATTTTTTTCGAAAGAGTATAATTTTTCTAGTGTATAATTTTTTGAATTCTTGTTTGCTTTTACGAAATTCACTTTTAAAAATGTTAATATCGTGAAAACGCCCGATCCAATCGAAAAATGACTTCAATTGAATTTGTTCATTTCGAAGTAAAACATGGTGCATTAAAAAAAATCGTCCTGTATCTACTTGAGTCATATGTTGATAGAGAGGGGAAAACCTTTTTTTTTGTAAAATGAGCTGTTTTCTATAATAAAAAGAACCTTGCATTTAATTTCTCTTGGAAAAAAGATTTTTTTTAATGGAAGATTTTGTGATAATATAATTTTTAAACTAAGTTATCCGATGGTATGTTTTTGACTATTCGATAGCTTGAGTACCATCGGCGTTGACTACCATTTCGAGTTGTTGAATATCGTGCGTATGGGATATTCGAATTTACGGATTGCATCGGTTGCGATCCGGAAATTTTAACTTTGCAATGGTCTGGTGAGTTTTTGCGTTCTTGCTATTATATAAACCATAATTTAAAAAATATTGATATTTTATTCATTAAAATAAATATTTACATACGATCTGAAGGGCTTCGATGCACACGTGCAGATGGAAATAGCGTGATTCACCAGAAATAGTATGACTGTTTACATATTCTACTCCCTATGATGCGATAATGGACGTTATACGCTTTGCATACGTAAAACCCTCTTGTTTGCACCTTGTGAAGTAATAGTATATTACGATACAAATGCGGTACATTTTTTTTGCCGAGTGTAAATTTGCAGCATGAGCCAAAGGCGAGTATTGCAATCACACGAGTCAAGAAAAGGTTTTCCAACAAGTGCTGTACAAAATTTTACTTCACAAGGTGTGAAAATGGCGATTTATGCGAAGCGTGTGTAAAACCACATCTCTCACACCGAGTGAAATAAAAAGTTTACCGCACTTGTATTGTCATATGCCACTATTGAATTTATTCATAGTCACTGTATATTATATATGTAGATAAATATAATTGAATGAAAAGAAGGATTATTTATAGCTAAATTATGTTTATAATTATTACTGCATAATAAATGTTTAAACTTTCCAATAATTACAAAGAGAAATTGAATAGAATCTCATGAATACTTGTGAGCAAACATGAAAGCTTTTATTTATTTTTCAATGTATATTAAAATGATATATTCTACAGGTCGCCTGTCTCCGCGAGTTGAAATGTACACGGAAAAAAGTGATTGGTTAGAACAACCAAGCGCTTGGTTATATATACGCCAGCCGATTAATTGGTTAGACCAACCAAGTTATTGGTCAGCGCCACCAAGCATATTGTAATGCAATTAATAACTTGGTTGGCATAACCAACAATCTGATTGGTCTGACCAAGAAATCAGCTGGCGCGTATTTAACCAAGCGCTTGGTTGTTCGAACCAAGCCTTTTTTTCCGTGTAGACCCTTTAAATATCCTTCGTTGAACCAAAATGGGTAAAACATGCCATTGTGAAAACTTCATACACGGATCTAAAAACCTCATCTCACTCTGTCAAACCTAATTGGAGGTCCAGACGTACAAATTTTAGACCAAGATTTTCTCCGTTCACTCTAACTAGGTCTATTTTCGGAGGTTCTGCGGAGGTTCATGAACCCCGACTTACTTGGTGTGACGGTTTCATTTAGGTTTCGAAGAGGGTCTAAATTTGAACTCGGGTCTCTCAGACTGCTATACGTTCGACGAAAATATTAGCTAGCTGAATGTTCCTGAGGCCAATTACACCGTCACGGTTGAGGTTTCGGGTAAAAGGCGTGAACGGTTGACTGGAGAATTCTGAGACGCAGTTAACCGTTTTTTCTTTTTATCCGAGCGAAGGGTCATGGCCGAGAAAAAAGCTTTAAAGTTTTTGTTACCGACTGAGCATGTCGCCTGAAATAAAATGTTGTAACAAAAGTATCTGCTCAACAATCATTAAAAAGGGTTGATCTTTTTATGAACATGCAGATCATTTTAGTAGAATAATAACTATTAGGTCAATAAGAAATTAAATTTTCATCACATGGAATAGCGAACGATTAAAACCTTGTATATATCTGCGAAAACCTGCTATATATAACATTTATATGTATAGCAGGTATATTTAAGGAGTTACACCACCCTGACGGTCGGAAAAATCGGTTAAAAAATGATTTTTTTTCTGACGCAGATATGAAATTTATAAAAACTTTTATTTCACATACATAAAGTACATATTTAAGAACAATAAAAAAAATTGAAGAAATGGCAAAATGGCGAAGATGAGTCATCCATTAGCCCCTTCTTTTCAAGAACCTCGTTGATGATTTACAAAATTTCTCAATCGGGCAGAAAAAGAAAATGTTCTCATTTAAGAAGTGGCTATGGCGCGACGTAGGGAAAATTAAAAAAAAATTATTTGCAAAAATGGCAATAGTTTGAAGAAAACGACATGAATTTACATGAAAATTTTTATTTAATTAAATTTATAACTTAAAGACGGGACATCGAATAAAAAAATCCCTACGTGGCGATATAAACAATGTTATACAAAATTTGTGGTAAAAATTTCAGGTAAATCGGTCCAGCCGATCTTGAGACATCGTGTACACCAGATTGAAAAAGTTCGTTTCAAGAAAAAAGCAAAAGAAAAAGAAAGTGCCGCGGCAGCCGCTAAAAATCGATTTTTTTTTGTTTACCTTCAGTCTGCGATTCTTGGGCCGTACATTTGGTCTTCCATTGTTGCCTTAATGTCCTCTGACTCCTTTTGAGCAGCTCTCCTCAATTTCCTGGCCTCTTTTGTCTCCTGACTTGCTCTCAGGTTGGCTATTGATATTCGTCAAGAATTGAAGAGCTCATCGAAGTTCAGCGCGCTCGGGCCAATTGCAAGGTTTAAAACTTGCATACTTTGCAATAGACTAGTATATCCATCATTGAATGTACTAGCTGCAATGTAAGATGCAATTTCAACCACTTTTGCAACACTATAATGCATCTTTAGAGCCATAGACCAAATAACAGCATTTAGACTTTCGTTGTTATTCTGAGTGTATCCTTCTAAACAGCGCACTAATAAATCGTCAGCAGTTAATCGATGGTATACCGGTTCAATAACTTTTTGGACAACTGCAGGAATAGGATTTGCATGTTTATAACAATCCAAATTCCCAGAACATAAACCGACAATGGTACTCTATATCAGGGCGCTAAGTTTCGGTGTGCTTCTGCCACTTTCACTTCTAACGACTGTAACTCCTGAAGTACTTTGAATTTCGGAATGGGGAAGCGCTTAAAATATTCTCGAAAGTAGCAATTATAGAATTATGAGTGAACTCTCGAACCGCTGCAAAAAAAAACCTCATTATCAATCGAATATTGACAGAAATTGTGAAAAAAATGGAAGAGCACGGTAATGAGTAATGGATGACCATTACTCTCGTAATGCGTTAAGTATTTCTCCATTTTTTAAAAAGAATACCATGAAATTTTATTTAAGATGAATATTTTTTACTGCAATTCAAAAGTTTACACATACTATTATAATCGCTTCATGTTGTTACTATGAAAACATGATTACAAATCCAATTGTATCTTTATTTCCTAAAAAAATTAGAAATTTAAAACTCTGATCAGAACGCATATTGACGATGTACTTTTAGAATAATGTACCTATAGAATATTGTCGTTTATCGTAAAAAAAAAGATTACTCTGCATTATTTATAATTATTGCAAAAGTGTAAACATTTAAAATTTTGCACAATAACTAGTCATAATGATTTATTATGCGAATACTAATATTGTAAATTCTTTTTATCCGATAATCTTTACCAGACCTGCATAGATCTGTGAATTTTTGAAACTGTACAATTTTATCAAAACAATCGTGATACGCGTGATACGCGTTCGTATCACTGAATTTCGACCGATTTTATCCGAGTGATCTAAGTCAATAGCTATACCGATCCATCTCAATTATACTTATACTACATGATAAAATGTGCCCTACTAAATCCATTGTCATTGCCACTCAAAATTGAAAGTTCATTTCTGATCCACAACCAGAGATGTAAGTATCCATCATTCTGTCAGGTAAACATTAATAATATAATTTAACAATTAGTATCTCGTAACAATTGCTTATAGCTTTTGTAAAAATATGTTAAATTTTTTTAATAACATTTGAAAATAGGGCCACATATTTAATGCATTAAATAATAAATCAAGAACCGTAAAGGTCTATTTTTTTCTACAATTTCGCGTGAAATTTCAAAAAAATATTTATAGTTTTTGTAGTTTTTGGAACGTTTGAACAATTTTTGGAAGCACTTCAGATTATCATAATAGTATAATGATGATAAAATTGATTGTGTCATAAATGTTTATGTTGCAAAGTAAAAATGATATACAACTCTCTCTGCAACATAAAATGCCATTCTTTGGTGCGATGACCCGCCAAGTGCATGGTCGACTGCACTGAAGTGCACTCAAGATTGTTGTCGATGACGCTTTTTCTGATCGGCGACGATTCGATGAATCATTGCACAAGAAAGTGGGATAAAGTTTTCTTATCATATTCTCGACATCTAAATTGATTCATCGTCAGATTTTGTGAACTTTTGAAAAACTCGTCTTTTTATAAAATAGCTTATCTCTCGTGTTGGTGTTGGTAGTAACACGTAATTATTTCTTATCAAAGTTATGGAGATCTTTTAATGCTTTGAGTGATTCGCTATTGCTCGTGAGAAATTCGTTGTATTTCATGAATTTTATTGAATTTATTTAATGCATTATTCTTCTCACGTAAAGCTTTTACGACGATTGCACACCTGTTGTAGTAGTAGTTGTAGTAGCAGTATTAAACATTATGAGAATACATTAGTTTATAGTGCATGAGAATTAAGTATGTTGTATTTCAGTATGTCGCACGTAGTAAGCATTAGTTTATCTAAATATAGAATGTAGCCTCTATACCTTGATTTTCACTGTAAATTTAGCTATGACGTTGATATAGAGAATAGTACTGTGGTCTTTTAATATTTCTTTTATTCTGAATATGCTTGACGCTGTTCGCTTTATGCATAGAGTTGAGATCATAATGGTCAAGGATTTCAATTTTTAGTATATGATGTCGTGTCGAATTTGCATTTCTCCTCAAACAAGGGAAAGGAGGAATGAGTGAGAGAAATAAGAAGGCGGAGTCACAATTTGCACAGATATTGTTTATTGAAACGTCAGATTAAAAGATTACGTCCTTTTCCGATTTTTAATACATTTCATGTCAGTGAAGTTTGAAACGTTTCAAAGTGGCAACGGTTTCCCGGCGGCCAGCGCCCACAGTTGCCGATGAGGTTTTTAATTTTTTTCGACTGGAAGGTAGAAATTTGCTCTTTTTAGCAGAACTTTTTCTGATAGATTAAATTTTTCTGATAATTTTAAAACTAGTTTTAAGTCACCGGAACCTGCGGAAGGCTTTCATTTTCGGAAAAAATCATAGCCTCTCAAATGACGTTTATGAGTTTTTGATACTTTTTTTATGAAGAAATGAATTCGCTCTCTTGAGACTAACATTTTCGTATAGAAAAGATTCTCCCGGTCATTTTAAGGTACGATTCAAGTCACTAGAACCTGCGGAAGACCTTCGTTTTTGGCAAAAATCAAAGCCTCTGACATGATGGTTAGGAGATTATCATACTTTTTATGGGGATGGTAGAAATTCGCCGTCTTGAGACCAGCATTTTTAGATAGATTACATTTTTTTTAATTTTTAAGATATCTTCCAAGTCTGTAGACCCTGCGGAAGACCTTCGTTTTTGCGAAGCCAAATGTCGTCCTGAACTACCTATCTCACGAGTGTCAAATAGCATAGGTCGCGTCATGGCTCTCCTGTACGAGGAATGTACGATACTTTTTACTAGAAATATGTTAAAAAGCATGCAAAGTAGAACCTTGGACATTACTTCCTCATTATATTTCGCTTTTTACAAAGCAACATCGAAGAGGAAGAATCATAATCGAAATTTGGTTTCCTCGTAGAGGAAGCTTTGCAAAAAGTGAAATATAAAGAGGAAGCAATGTGCAAGGTTCTACTTTGCATCCTTGTTTTAAATAAATAAATAAGCACACCCTCCCGCTTTATCAAAACATAATAAGGAGAACTCCGTCCGGAAACTCCGTCGAATACTCTATCTTCTCCGTTTTTTTCTATAGAACACGATAGAAACCGGTGTTTTCTGAAATTTCATTGGGAAGCAAGAATATGGCTAGTTTATACGAAATAAATCGTTACTTTTCGCAATATAATAGACCGTACAAAATCGTTATGATAATATGGTATCGTTCAACATTTTTGGGCTATATCCGACGTATTTTTCTGTTAATCATGAATCTGGCACTCGCTTAACACCCAGCTCGATATTTGATACCGAAATTCGTATTGCAGAAAAAAAAATCTAAAAATTCTAAAAATCAAAACCTCATAACATTTTCACGTTTTAACCGATCTTAACCAAATTAGGGATTATCGGTGTACAAAAGCTCACATTCATACCAATTTTTAGCTTAATATCTCGAAAATTAGAAGAGTTATCGCGTTAACAGATATTTAAAAAAAATTCAAAACCGCGTAAAAATTTAACGATCATGGGGATTGTAACAAAAATTGGTATGAATGATGAGAACTGAACATTCTATCTATGGTGTAAATTTCTGCTCGATATCTCAAGGCGTTCCCGAATTATAAAGGTTTCCATTTTTCGAGCGTGTAACATATACACACACACACATACATCCAGCCACTTTTTTCAAACCACTTTTCTCAACGTGCAAATCTATTTTGAGTATACGAACATGAAATTCTCGAAAAATAAAATTTTCATGGTCACAAAGCTTCCTCTGAAGAAGTAAAAAAGGATGCAAAGTAGAACTTTGCACATTGCTTCCTCATTGATTTTCATTTTTCGCAACGCTGCCTCTATGAGGAAGAATTCTTTATTTTATTTTTGGCTTCCTCATAGAGGAAGCTTTGCGAAAGATGAGAATTATTGGGGAAGCAATGTTCAAAGTTCTACTTTGCATCCTTATTTTAAATACAAATTAAAATAAGCACGAAAACAAAAATTTTTATAAATTCAAAATTCTATAAAATCTTTATGTATTTCACTTAAATTCAATACCGATCGTCATTCTTGATTGCTTTATTCGTCAAAAACGGTGTAAGCTCATGATCTAAAATATTGTGGCAGCTAGAGAACTTAGAGATTTTTTGAAAAATTCAATATCTTATAAAATCTGAACCACTTTACCAATCTTCACCAAATTCGATATCTACTACATCTGGATATTAATTTTATCTTAGAAAAGATTTGAGCAGGTTTGGTCGAACTTAACTTGAATAAGAACGAAAACAAAATTTTTTCGAAAATTCAACATTTTATCAAATCTAAACCGCTTTATGGATTTCGCTCAAATTCAATACCGACATTCATTTTTCATTTCTCTATTTGTCCAGAACTATTTAGCTCATTAGCTGGAAAATTATGGAAGCTAGAGAACATATAGACATTTTTCGAAAAATTTAAAAGTTTACAAAATCTGCATTTACTTTTCAATTTTTCGAAAATGTATACATAAGAAGGGACGTTGCTCCTCTACCAGCGTGCTATATTTGAGCTTGATTGTTAAAGCCGTTTTCGAGATACAGCGGTTTGAATTTTGCAAGCGTACCACAGACACATATACACATACATACGTACATCCGGACATTTTTTCTAAACCCCTTTTCTCGACGTTTTGGACCATTCTTAGTTTCCTAACATGAAAATCTCGAAAAAAATGTGTTACGAAAACGAAACTTCCTCTATGAGGAAGCAAAAGAATGTAAAGATGAGCCTTGCACATTGCTTCCTCAATTTTTTTACCTTTATGGGGTATGTTGGTTCAAGTTAACTTTCTCATAAATGAAGCTGTGCGATAGATGGAAAATAATACGCAAGCAATGTTGAAGACCAATCATTACATCATTGTTTTAATTTCTTCCCAAATTTTACTCAGTAATGTAGAAGCCCATAGAAAATGTGTAGCCATTCACGTACCGTAAACGTACTTTAAAAAGTTTCAGCATGATACTCGGTAACTTACACAAATTAGAGATTGAATAAAATAATGTATTTTCTAATAAAAAATCATCAAGATATCAATAGGCATAATCGTTTTAAGTTCTCAAAATTCATTATGTTTGCACACAAATTTAGATTAAATTCTCAACTCATTTACGAATTATAAACCGTCGTTATGCAAGCCTCAATTAGTTAACGCTAACGTACAAGATGTAACTTGACATTAAATACTCTGGATTACATGTCTAACGTTTAAACTCCTTTCGTAATTCATTTTGCAAATAGAAAAGGACCCAAATTGCTATAAAATCCTTCTTCCGATTTTGCGGAAATCGGATATTCAGCGTCTCTTAATATTAGTTCATCCCCGCAAATATTTTGCGTACAATTGATCAGTTCAGTTTGCGTGAGTTAGAGTAACAGAATCAACAGATAAAAAGAATTCAAAATTTCACATAATCCTAACGCATAGTGATTTCTTCTAGATTTAATTGTAAATATTATTTACAAGAACATTAATGAACTTATAAAGAACTATTTTAATGTAGCTCGATAGCAAAAATTTGCGGTAACAAGGTACATTTTTTACAAAATAGAAAACGAGATAAAATTCCAATGTTTGAATCAATTTTGACGAAAATCATACCGAAGTAAAGGCGCAATAGACGTTTGAATTTTTCGAAGTTTTAAGGTAGACACGCATATTCATCTAGACATGTCTTTTAGTCAATTTTCTCAATATTTTAAGTTATTTTTTTATTAATATGTCGTGAAAATTGCGACTTACTTTTCTTTTGAGAAAAACGAATATACAAATTATGGAGGAATCAGGGACTATCATTATTCTTATTACTTATTATCCGTTATTTTACTTTGTTTTTTGCATTTATAACGAATGTATATTATTAATACAATGGTTTTGACATTTCAATACAAGTGAGATACTCTAAACAAATAAATAATTTCAAATTTCAAGAGTTCAAAAGTAATGAGATGGTAAAATTCTGTTGAGAATGGAGGTTAGAATTCGAAAAATATAGGAGTGAAGATTGAGGCCGGGAGAAGTTACTATTTCTCACAAGATAGAATACTTCTAGGGAGATAAAGAAAGGTCGACAAGGAATAAAGAAAGATGTCTTGCGACCTCGAGACAAGAATGCTAAAGACGCTGATGGAGTAGTTTTGCTGGAATATCTCATGCACACAAGCCCGATTCCCAGATGAGTCGCTTCAAGAAACTCCGTAATGACGTTAATCCCTAGAATGGAGGCAGTTAAGAAGTGTGTTTGCACGATAAATTGTCCTGGGACGAAGAACCATGCAATAACTAGACCAACGGTGCTTGTTTCTTCCTCTATCGCTTTTTTAAATCTTTATTTCCTAAATGACGATAACATGCCTTGCTTGCCAGCAATCACACTATGGTGTCGCTACCACTATTCTTAATATTTTGTTAAGAACTTAAAATTTTTATGTGGAATTGCGGAAAAATATATTGTTTTCTCTAAATGATCTCTCACAACACAGTTATAGGGTTGATCACTTGTCGATCAAAACTGTTTTTTTTTCTTTGTAGTTTTCGGATTTTCTCCGGATTTTTAAATTAGTGCGTTTTTTATTTAACTTTAAATATTTATAATTAAAAAAACAAAAACATTTTTCATGTGGAAGAATAACATAAAAAATCGCGGACCAAATTCGACAAGGTAAGGTTTGGTCGTTGGTCGAGTTGGCATGGAATGCCCCATATATGATATAATATGAATTATATATTATTTCTATATTATTAAAAGATCTCGCTGCTGCCGCCGCCATGTCAAGAATCGAGCCATCTATAGGGCATTCCATGTCGACTCCCCACATGCATGACCCCCCCTAATCCTAATTTTTCTGTCTCTTATGAGTTTAGATACATTAGTGAAAATAGTCACGAAATCGATATTTTGGTATTAAAAACAACTCTCCTGGATCAAATATCAAGAGTCCGAGAAATATTAAATCAGTCTATGGATTTTTCGATCAATCATATTTAACAAATCATAATTTATCATAAGTTATTATTATAGATATGAATCAGTAAATACGATTCATCATTACTAAGAAAATACCAATACTACAAACTGAGGAAGCATCATAGATTCTGTATCAGTTCATTAATTTACGTTCGCCATAACTATCGATTATCCACTTATAGTGTGTAATATGTTTATCCAACACCTCGTTACAAGTTTTCCAGGTATACATAACAGTCAGCTAACTACTTGTACACCACGTCGTCATCGACGTTGTCTCGTACATTACATCCATGTTTGTCGTGACTTCAACCGTATATTATCTCATTTTCACCTTATTATGCAAATCGTTTACAGCAGCCGAAGTGCAGACACACCTGTCTCACACAGCGACACGTTCGAGTTTCCAAGTTGTGGAACATTCCTTCGCTTCGCTTACTCTATCATCATGATAAACTGTGCATCGAGAAAAAGTGAAGGTCAGTCAATGAATTTGCCGTTGGTATTATCATTTTGTAGATCATTTTTTACTTTTTCTTGGCTTGTCTAAACAGACTATATTTTTTTTTTACTTTGGTTTTAGTCGTGTAAAAAGTTTGATAAACAATTCCGATAGTCAATTGTCACTTCGTTTACTTCGTTTACCGTTCTAGCGTATAGGTTATAGGGTAACATGGTTTTTACGATACTTTTACAATTCCTCCTATCACTCCCTATTTGCACTTCGTTAAGCTAAAATAACTTCCGATGCGTCCGGAGCTAAGAGCTTAACCCATTTCTGCTATAATTCCGCGGATACTCTAAAAATTCGAGCCCCATTTATGAAAACGTTTGAAAAAGAAACAAGCCTGCAAAGTGGAACTTTGCAAATTGCTTCCTCATTATTTTTCGCTTTTTACAAAGCTACCTCTATGAGGAAGTAAGTTAATCGATTTTGGCTTTCTCGTAGACGAAGCTTTGTAAAAAGCGAAAAATAATGAGGAAGCAATTAGCAAAGTTCCACTTTGCAGGCTTGTTTATGCTCTAGACATTTTTCTAAAAATTCTAAGTGTCGAAGAATTTACCCATGTAGGAGTGTCCCATTCGCCCAGTACAGGGCATGAGTTGGTGGCCAGTCTCTCAGTAATGGCGCGTCAACAGAAACCAGCACTGGCTCATTGCTGGATAACTACTGGATGACAACTTGGGCCAAGTACTGGTAGTTATGCACGGCCGGGTACTGGGGGCCAATGCGGCCCAGGAACACGGAAAAAAGGCTTGCTTGGAACAACCAAGTGTCTTGGATATATATTCTTATTTGGTTATATATGCGTCGGACGATTAATTGGTTAGACCAACCAAGTAATTTGTTAGGCTACCAATTTCTTGGTTGGTCTAACCAAGTTACTTGGTTAGTTCAACCATGAAATTGGTAGAAGAAATTATTATACCAATTTCTTGGTTGGTCTAACCAAGTCACTTGGTTAGCTTACCAAGTGACTACTTGGTAAATTACTTGGTTGGTCTAACCAATTAATCGTCTGACGCATATATGGGGTAAAACACGTCAAGTCGGCCACACGAATTTTTCATTTCAATAAAAAGTTTTCAAATTTTTGAGGATGTTGGTCTGGCTGAAAACAAAAATTACAATTTTTTTCAGATTTTTTTATCACATATTTAAGCCGTTACAAAAAACTGAAAATAATAATCGTTAATTTTTTAACGTCAAAACTACAGCTCTCGCAAAAAAATCACGTGAACAAAAAATTTAAGGTATTTAACGTTCTTTTCAATAAATTTTTTGCAAAATCTTCCTGCTCTGTCTTATGCTATTTTTCAATGGAATAAAATTATAATATTTTTTTCTCCAAAACTGCGTTCCCGATTCGGCTGAAATTTTTACATTTTGTTCCTTAATATGTCTAGAATCTGAGAAAAAATTGGCGAGATGGGCGGCGATTTCATTCCACTGTTACAGCTCTTCAAACGATCGAATACCAGAGCAATCTAATGTGTAATTGCTCTGTACGTTCAACAGACTGTCTACATAATAATTCTAAAGCCCGCACTGTATTTTTTACATCGGATATTTTTCCCTCTTTAATTTTTGGGTTTTTTAATACATTTATTTTATCGACTGATGGAATTGAAACTTTTTTCCTGATGACACAAAATTTGCAAAAAAATTTGTTGAAAAGAACGTTAGATACCTTAAATTTTTTGTTAACATGATTTTTTTGCGAGAGCCATAGTTTTGGCGTAAAAAAATTAACGATTATTATTTTCAGTTATTTGGAACGGCTGAAATATGCAATAAAAAATTCTGAAAAAAATTGTAATTTTTGTTTTCAGCCAGACCAACATCCTCAAGAAATTTGAAAACTTTTTATTGAAATTAAAAATTCGTGTGGCCGCCTTGACGTGTTTTACCCCATATAACCAAGGCACTTGGTTGTTTCGACCAAGCCTTTCTTTCCGTGAATGGTGATAAACACGGCCAATATCGGGCAAGTAACGGCGGGAAATATTCGGTACAATCAATTTAGTAATTAATTATTAATTTTAAAAGATATATTTTCTAACGGACCGCCTCCAATAATTTTAATAACGTTATTCTATTATTATTTTAAAAAAAGGAATTCGTCCCTGGATACAATATCTTCGATAGCTTTCGGAAAAGTGATATTGGCGGTATTTGAACCTACGACCTATACGACCTACCTAAACTACCTAACTACCTAACCAGTACGCTAACCACTAATCCAAACCGACTACGTGGGTTTCTTATCCTTGAAGTCCATAATATAGTTACATCTAGGATAACAATCACAGGGTCATCAGATGGATTTCGATTAACCCATTAAGGACCAGAAATGTTAATTTTTTTGTTGTTTTTCGAGCTTCATTCTCAACAGGAAAAAAATAACTATTGACTCCAAAGCCACGTATTTCACTATTTTGGGTATGCTCTTTCGATTGGTGAGATCAAAATTGCATTTTAATGGCTCCAAAAAACAATATGGCGGATTTTTCTATTTAAAAATAGCAAAATTTAAAAATTTTTTTTTCTTCATTTTTTTTTGGATCCAGAAAGTAATGGAAACGATTCCGCATTTCAACCAAAAGTGCACAAAATAGTTCAACTTCATGAGAGAAATTTTTATCCCGAGCCCAAATCATTCTAACCTCTTAAAAATGCCGTTATAGTCACTTCAAGCACATAGAATGATAATAATATGAATACCATTGGTAATACGTATTTTTCTAGTCGTCGAATTTTCATAAAAAATAGTATACGGGGGTTTTTGAGAGCGCTGATCACGATTACGCTATCAAATTTTCAAAATTCAAAATGGCGGGTCCAATATGGCGGACAAAATTTCGAGGAAAGCTTAGATTTTGCTGAAATTTGGTATATAGGGGTTATCGAGGTCGCTGATCCGAAATACCTGTGATTTGTACTAGTATAAGGATGTCTCTCTAAATAAATCTAAACAAAAACCAACAAAATAAAAAGTAACAAAAATTTTGAAAAAGAAATCTTTCTCGTCCACCTCCACGTGATTAGAATTGAATAACATTTATAAGTAACCGCTAACGGACGAAAACACAAAGTTTTCTGGTAGAAAATCCTGTATACCAATTTTTTAGCCAAATCTAGGCTTTCCTCGAATTTCCGTCCACCATATTGGGTCCGCCATTTAGAATTTTCAACATTTGACGGCACAATCGTGATCAGCGACCTCGAAAACCCGCGTATACCAACTTTCAGCAAAATCTAAGCTTTCCTCGAAATTTTGCCCGCCATATTGGATCCGTCATTTTGAATTTTGAAAATTTGATCGCGCAATCATGTTCAGCGACCTCGAAAACCCCTATATACCAAATTTCAGCAAAATCTAAGCTTTCCTCGAAATTTTGTCCGCCATATTGGATTCGCCATTTTGAATTTTGAAAATTTGATGGCGTAATCGTGATCAGCGACCTCGAAAACCCCTATATACCAACTGTCATCAAAATCTAAGCTTTCCTCGAAATTTTGTCCGCCATATTGGATCCGCCATTTTGAATTTTGAAACTTTGATCGCGCAATCGTGATCAGCGACCTCGATAACCCCTATATACGAAATTTCAGCAAAATATAAGCTTTCCTCGAAATTTTGTCCGCCATATTGGATCCGCCATTTTGAATTTTGAAAATTTGATGTCGTAATCGTGATCAGCGATCTCAAAAACCGCGGTATACTATTTTTTATGAAAATTCGACGACTAGAAAAATACGTATTACGAATGGTATTCATATTATTATCATTCTATGTGCTTGAAGTGACTATAACGGCATTTTTAAGAGGTTAGAATGATTTGGGCTCGGGATAAAAATTTCTCTCATGAAGTTGAACTATTTTGTGCACTTTTGGTTGAAATGCGGAATCGTTTCCATTAATTTCTGGATGCAAAAAAAAATGAAGAAAAAAAAATTTCAAAATTTTGCTATTTTTAAATAAATAATCCGCCATATTGTTTTTTGGAGCCATTAAAATGCAATTTTGATCTCACCAATCGAAAGAGCATACCGAAAATAGTGGAATACATGGTTTTGGAGTCAATAGTCATTTTTTTCCCGTTGAGAATGAAGCTCGAAAAACAACAAAAAAATTAACATTTCTGGTCCTTAATGGGTTAAATTTGGTACACGGATGTTTTTGAAGCCACTGATTAAAGAACTCAAATCTGAATTCAAAAATTCAAAATGGAGAATCCAATATGGCCGTCCAAATGACAATAAGTTATGTAATTTGTGTGAAACACGAAACTGAGAGCCTTTTTGAATCCAATATGGCGGCTAATATACAAAAAGTGACTTTATTTTCATAAAATGGAGTGCTCAGGTTTCTTAAGATAATTGATTACCAATCTAAATTCGAAAATAAAGGTTAAAAAATGGCCGATCCAAAAAATTCCAAGTGCAAAATTGTTTAAATCGTCGGAAAGGAAAAATGTTTTTTTTTGCAGGTCATCGCTAACGTCACCGACGGTGCGCGATATTGAGATTATGTTAATCATTGGCATGAGGGTAATGACCCATGTCTGCCCACGATTGGTTGACATTCGTGAGAAATGTATTGGAATTAAGACAACGGTCCCCAACACCGATACACTGCTGATAGCCTTTACTCGGCCAGTGTTACATACACTGCTATAGCCTTTACATTGGCCTATATTTTGCGCCAGCACTGGTTCGGAGTACTACCAATAGGGGCAGTCAATGGTTCCTAGTCATTACTCGGCCAATGCTGGGAGTCAGGACTGCTTCGGAGTTTAACCAATACTGGCAGCCAACGGTTGGTAGCCATAACTCGGCCAACCATTGGGCCTATTGTCACTGCTGGCGTTTCCTATATGGGATTTAACCGTGTAACCGATTCTTCTCAAATTTATATTAAAACCTTGTACGATGGTAGTCCATATGAGGACCAGATTTGAACCCGGTATCTCATAATTTGCATGAGCCAGCGCCAGAATGACATTTTTCGAAAAATTAAAAATGCAATAAAATTTCAACCTCTCGACAGATCTGCGTCAAATTTGTACTCAAACGTTTTTCTATGATACTCCATATGTGAACAAAATTTAAGATATCTGAACGCGCTTGGGCCTGCTTTTATATGAAGTTCTTAATGGCATTCTCTGCCAATTCAGTTACTTTTTTTTCGACCATCTCAGATCTGCCCCATAATTGGTCATATCATAGTACCACTCAAAAGCATTCTATGTGAATTTTTTCAGATTTTATAATTCAATATCTAAAAAAAGCGGTTTTGTTTTCAAGTGAATATTTCTCGGAAACTTGAAGTTACTGGAAAGATGTCTCTACATAAAAGTTGTAGTTTTGTGTTAGCTTTTGAATAAAACATTAGAAATAATTTTCACGTGCTGGTAACACTGATTTTTCACCTAAAAACAGGGTAATTATTTTTTAAAGTAAAAAACGGATTTTTTTTCTACTTGAGAAAATTACAGAGTATTTCTGCATGACTGTCAGTATCGCAAAAAAAATCACCAGAGTGGTATGGATCAAAATTCTAGGGTTAAAAAAAATGGAATAACACTACACCGTACGAAATTAACCTCCTTACTCCCATTTGATGTTATCCTTGTTTTAATTAGATGAACATGTTGTGAATTCGCTTTTTCTATTTCGTTATTTCATTATTTCGTTATTATTAGAGCGTTTCCGAAAGTAAATGTGATACCGTATATTTTTAAAAATATTTCAACATTCCATAAAATCAAAAATTTCATACCGTTCATCACTAAATTATACATATATAACGGCTGAATATTGTTTTATTTACATATAAAATTTGAGCTCGCTATCTCAAGTTTTGCAAAAGTTACAATAGAGCGATGTCAATTTGTCGAAAAATTCAAAATTTCACAAAATCTGAACCACTTTACCGATTCGAGCCAAATTCAATATCAAACAACATTGAGTGCACCTGTTCTTATGAACAACTATTAGCAAAATAGACTAAATTTTATGAAAGTTAGAGTGCCCACGCTCTTTTTTTCAAAAATTGAAAACGGCATAAAATCGAAAGTTGTAATTTTTAATATATTTTTAAGTAAACAAGTAGCAAAATCATTTGGAAAAGTTTTTAGTATCTACTTCAGATTATCCCCATTCGCGCATCGGATGGGCCGTGCCCTATAAACCAGTGGCTTGTTGCGTTCTAGGCATCCGAGGTTTGTAGTACACATCAATCTCAAATTTCGGAGGTTTATTGTCGATCCTCGGTTCAACCTTTTTAAGCTCCTTGTTATACATTGTTTGGTCTCTTGACGTTGAGAAAATCACGTTGATGTTACCTTAGACATGAGAGACTTTTCAGATGTTGTTTTCATACTTCTAAACGAACCTTGGTTGTTGATCGACTTCATAATTCTTGTCAATGATTTGCTTTTGATTTAAAATGCTACCAGAGCTGTACACAATTCAAGAGTCAGCGTTTCACGCAATGCGGTTAAATTCAAACCTTCAAACCTCGCAGGCCTCAGAACTGTCAAAATAGAATAACACGACTGGAGCTGCTCATCGGTTAGCACGAGTTTCAGCTAACCCGGTCTCCATCTGATCTCGCGCCAATTTAGACCAATCACAACGCGAATAACACGATGACAATGGACCAACTCGCAATTCGATAACATCTCGCAACATACTTTTTAGGGAAGGAAATCTGTGACAAGTTTCAAATTTTTTTCTGTGACGGCACTTTTTTTTAATTCACCAAAGTCGAAATTTACCGACATATCGATAGTTCCTTTGACTAAATTGACATTTGAAAAAAAATTGAAATTGCAATAAAATTATAACCACCCTATCGATTCTCACAAAATTTGGTACCCATCATGTTTTGATGGTAGTCCATTTATGTATAAAATTTCAGCCCGATATCTCTTAAATTGCGAAAGTTATAGCGTGAAAACGATATTTTTAAATTTTGTAAATGCTGTAAAATTTGAATTGTCCAACCGATTTGCGTGAACTACAATCCCAAGCGTTGTTGTATGATAGCCCACTTGTGTGCCAAATTTGACGATGATGTATCTAAAATTACGACAGTTATCGTGCTTACAAGGAATTTGCACACACACACACACACACACATACAGACATTTTTTCTAAACCACTTTTCTCGACGTTTTAGACCACTCTGAGTGTCCTGATATGAAAATCTCGAAAAGAAAAATTTCCCGAAAACAAAGCTTCCTTTATGAGGAAGCAATAGATTTCAACATTTTTGAAGTGGTGAGGGAAGTGATGCTCCTTTTTAAGAGGCATCGTCACTTCCCTCACCACTTAAAAAATTTGGAAATCTATTTTTTTCGAAACGACTTGATGAATGGAGTTTAAATTTTTTAGGAAATGCGCGGATTTATGGTACATATACAGTAAACTTCAGGCTCTGCTATACTCAAAGCCGTTTTTTCTTTTCTCTTTTCGTTCAACATTGGACGACGAAATTCCCACGGATGTATCAGCCCGCGCGAGAACGGAAAAAAACAATATTTTTTAGTATAAAAAGAATCTTGGATTACTTATGCCAAGGCTGGCGTATTGGAATAAGACGTATCCCGAATAATATCCCGCCCAAATTAATAAAGAATTAAAACAGTATCGAAAACAGTGTAAGTGTAATAAGACCTGTATTTAAAAAACTATGGAAATTTCGTCCGGTACATCGAAAATTATGGAGATATCGACCTGGACCCTAAAAACTAATAATTGGCTCTAATACTTTTTACTATTATTCAGTCTAGTACATCATACTCGAGTTAACTGTTTACACTATTTTTAATACTGTTTTAATACTTTCTTTATTTGGTGGGATATTATTCGGTATGTCTCATTGCAATACGCCAGCCTTGGCTTAAGTAATCTAAGACTCATTTAATACTCAAAAAATACTGTTTTCATACTTTCGTTTTTGCGTGGGAGTGACTGGACGGTTAAGAGGTCACCCATCCGAGTTACGTTCACAAACAATGCTCTTTAACTCGGAGGACTCGAATTGCTACCAATTAGATGAAACAGTTTTTTCACTACTTTTTTGTCCGAATAAATGTGGATTACTACGCCTAAAAAATATTATTATTCAATGTACAAAAAATTTTAACACTGGACTTATTCATTATAATAAGCGCAATTAATAAAATATGGAAAATAAATCGGTAACTTTATTTTTCGCTTTTCTTCGGGATTTAAGTTTCTATAGGCATAAAATAACGAAACTATGATTTTTCTCCAACGCGAAGTGAAAATAAAAAACATCGGTTTGTTTGGCATTCACAAATCGCAACAATTAGTTGTACTTTTCACAAATTCGGATATATAATCAAAGTCCAGATTCCAAAAGTAAGCAATATGTATTGAAATTTAGAAGCGGCTTAAGAAGATCAAATTCACATTCTTACTCCAAATATGGTAAACCCTTTACGTCTTGAAATTATAGTAACTTCTAAATATTAATATACTGCATTGATTTTTGGAACCTGATTTTGGTTTATGTAGAATAAAGTGCAAGAGTTACAATTTTGAAATTTAAGCAATACTGATTATGGTGGAAACCGATTACTTTAATCTCTATGAGGGGCGCCCAAATAGTTGTTGTTTTTAATAAATATTTCAGAGTTTTACATTTTACGCTTATATGATCTCTAAACATGTTCCGAATGCTTTTACATTCGAATATGCTTTCTATTTGTAGCAGTGGAAAAGCATATCTATACTTCAAGTTTGCATACTACATCTGTAAATTTACAATTAAGTAAATACTTCAAATTCTATGACTACTAATTAACTTATTGCCACACGTAGGACAATTACTGACGGACATTTCTTATTTATTTCATATATAGATACAAAACATATCGCGTGAAGCCAGTCGAATATTCTGTGTCCTTCCGAGGTCATTAATCAATTGCACACCAGCTCGGTAGTCCACAGCGTAGTCAATATACTCATCCATCGCGTGCATTGTCTCGGTGCTGTGAATTTATATTATGGTCTCGCCTCAATGTACGTTACAATTATTTATTGCCTCAATTTCACCTATCTATTATCGTTCGTCTATTGATGGATATGTCTGCTGACAAATTTTGTACGATATTTTATTCTTTCGTAAATTGATCAAAGCACTTTACCAAAGTTTATGCTAAATTTTTGTCTAAAATGTTGAAGACTCATATGGAGAAATGGAAAAAAATATCAATATTATCGATTTTTATAAAATTTCCGTACAGTCATTTTATTAAAACTGGGTAAATGTTTTGTATCTTTTTACCGTGAGATTGTCGCAAATTAAGAACTCATAATCAATTCACTCCATATTAATTTATTTTAGTGCATGCTCTTTCAAGAAAGTAAAGCTACATTTTTTAGATAGAGTAGATATGATTGTGATTCATTTAATTAAATTACCAACAACCCTCAATAACGAGAAAAAATATCGAATTCTTCTTAAATTCATTTTTTATTGATTGAAAAAAATATATATATCTTGAAAGTTTTGGAAAGATCTGTTTAATATCTCCTTACATGGAGTTTTCGAAAATAATCTTCAGTATCCTAAACCAGATTGCACCTTTAAGATTAATCACTAACTACAAATTTGCTTCTATGACTTTGAAAGTCAGTCGCTTGCTGGTTAAACGATGATAATTCTTAACGAACAGGAAAGTTAACGGATGACCGCATAGGCCAGATTATCAAAACAAATTTAAATTCGCCCGGGCCTCCCATTATCCGTCATTGGTACATTGAAGATCTGCTCACTCAGACAGCATACTTGACGCCGAACAGAATGCTGGGCCACTTCAATGGGAATTAGATATTAATAGCAATAAGAATTTTCACCCAAGGTCGGGTCGACCTCGCCTACTATATTTCTTTGACATTACGAAACCATTACGATAGATTGAGTAATATCAACCATACAAGTTACAGTGGCTTAAAAAATCACTGCAATTTTCTTAAGAGCTTAATTCGTTTACCAAAGTTGAGTGCATAGATTATCTGAATTGTATATTATACAGTACATTATTCTATTATATGATCACTACCGTCAGATTTCAAACTATGAACTATTTTTTTAATAATGATTCCTATGATATACTAGCTTTATAGTAATAATAATAAAACATAATATTCCTATAAATATTCAAGGACTATGTGATCTGGATGACGATGCTAATATAATTGAACCACATTTTTTTTTACTGTTTTCAACTGTAACGCAAAATCTTTTTTGTCCACAGCAAGAAAAGGTTTATGCATAGATCTAATTATGCACTGACTCACTATCAACTGTTGTCCTCAACCATATAGCGACATCGGAGGAAAGTGAAGGCTTTATTATTACCACCTTGAGCGGATGAACACCACTGAAGTGTAATAAATGTCGATAGAGTAAACATTGGAATTCTGAACCTTCGTTTTTAAAGTAGTTCTTCGAATATACTATTTTTCAGAAAAAAATCTAGAGAATGATAGTAGATAATATAAATGACATCTCTACATATATACTATCTTATGTCTATCTGTTAGTATGTACCCACCAAACGAGAGCGGCTTAATGGATTTACATACGGTTTTCGCCAATATATATATATATATATATATATATATATATATATATATATATATATATATATATGTATAAAATATTTAAAAAAACACAGGATTCAAAGTGTACGATTGAAAATTCAAGAATTCGTACATTGAATATTGTAGAAATAAAAAATGTAGAAACCTAAAAACAAAAATTCGGCAATTCACATAATCAAAAATCAGAAATACATTTTTTTAACTGACAGGAATTACCAATTGTTTATTACAAGAATCCAATAATTCGAAAATTCGTAAAGGGACTTCTGGTACTCTGGAATTTTATCTATTTCAGGACATAGAGTAATTCAGGATTTTTTTCGAGCTAGGCAGTGAACTCACGAAACGCGCAAGTTATAATATCCTACTGTTAAAAAAAAATTATATACAAGAATCAGATTGTCTGGTCATCATTTTTTCCGCATTCCCAAAAGTGACTTCGAATTTTTTAGACTGTAAGCTAGTGATTAAATCATTAACAATCTTTACAATATCTTCGAGCACAAAAATTTCAATGGCAAGATTATTTCACGCTCTGACGATTCCAATCAATCAATAGTTCCCGGATCTCTAAAAAAACCGTCTCGGAGCTCGGAGTGTCGTATAATTTTCCAATGATAGCTGCTATTAATTTATTTGCTGTGCACAAATCTATGATGTATCGTCAGCAGACTGCGGATTATTTTGATTATTCGTGAATCATGAAATTTCTTTGTTACTTGGTTGATTGTTCGATATGAACAGCATTTTCTTAGTCGTAAACAGATGCGGTCATAGAGTCCAGTCGTGAAGAATTACCAGGTACCATAACGTCATGGTATCGTAGAGAATAAGAGGAAAGATCATGCGCGCTGTGTTCTATCAAAATATGCACTTTTGATCAGTTTGATATCGAAAACCGAAGTCTGTTAAGTTTCTTCATTATTCATTCCCATTGACACATCGATTAAGAGTATGGCTGCTTTGGATCAGTTGGGCTTTAAGAGTCCGATGCCTCCCAAACGAGTAAGGCCAGGCGTTTACTATCAAAGACAGCGCGTAAAATGATTTCTTGCCTCCGTTGGGTGTGCGAATGTTTGAGGCTTTCAAAAGCCTTGCTCTGCAATCACGACTGACGGAAGCTCGGCAGACTTCGAGTAGATAGAAGAAACTATAACTGTTTTTAGAAACTATGACTGTGACTTGATACACCGAAAGAAAAAGTTCCCTTGATTCAAAGATATCTCTTTGAAATCTTCATTAAAATAATATATTTAAGTTTATATTGTCTTTTCTTCGAATGATGTGAAATTCAATTAAATGTAGTGACATTCACGGATAGAAAAAAGTAGTTCTGTCTACCAATTCTAGCATATGCGGTGCCGCGTGTTAGTTACTAAAACTAAGTCGGAATCGCAGTCTTAACTTTTTTCGATTGGTAGTAATAAATAGTACCTATGCCCAACAACTTGGTTCCTGCAACTATCACGGCTGCTATCCAATCCAAATGATTCGTTACGTCAACCAACCGATGAGTTGAGGCTATGATCTCAGCTGTTCATTGTTACTATCGATAATCTACCAACGAGGTTACAGTTTCTTCAACCGACCGAGTAGTTGGTGCTATTCTAACTATTTCGATTGGTTGTCAGGATCGATAAATCAGTTTTCACAACTACTTTTTTCTTTCCGTGTTGAATTAATGAAAATTTTCCTTGAACCAAGGGACCGTTTTTCATTGATTCCAAAGAAATAATCTTTGAGACACTAAACATAACCTATACAATGACATGTCGCTAAAGAAAGGAAAACACGGCAGAGGTTGCTTTAAAAAAATTGTTTTCTACTAGATGCAAAAAGGTTATAGAAATAATTTATTTCAACAAACACCGATACTTGCCTGTCCATTGTCGTCGACTTTTCGCGACTATGAATCAACGTGTTTCAATGACTCAAACTGTTTCTTTGAAACAATGAAACCGTTGCTTTAAAATTCAAATGCACCATTTCATTGAAAGCACACTGAGAGAAAATTATGGTATTCGTAACTATAAAGTTACAACTATTTACTTATGGTTGGTACAACAATTTTTTTATAGTTGGCACAACTATCAAATAGTTACTGTAACTACCAAATAGTTACCATAATTATTTTCGCAGTTATCGTAACTATAAAAATAGTTGCACGTAATAAAAATGTATAGTTGTCACTTTATAGTTGACTGTACTATTACGATTTCTCTGAGTGCAAAGAAACATTTCCTTAAGGGGATGAGCTACACGTAGTCTGGCTCTGTCAGATCGTCATAAGTGCGTGTAAGATAACTAATTCCTCCCGAAGTGTTATTCTTTGCCGCGGTTAATTTTTCGAACCAAATGCGAGAAGTACTGACTTTAGACTTCTTAGACGCAGTTAGCACTTCTCACAATTTGTCCAAACGATTAATTTTTACCCGGAACAACGCTTTACAGGGCACCTTATCAGTATCAATAGTTTGACCACAATGTATTATGAGTAACAAGGAAAAAACGTTTTAATCAAATTGCGTAATAGTTTCGAGGAAACTGCGTACCGAGTAAAGCTTTTGATAGGGAAAATTCTGTCCAGGAATTAGGCCATGTACATTGTACAATGGTCTGGCATCGATTGGTACGTTAATGGCTACATAAAACAGCGTCTACAAATATAGAACTGCACGCGACTCATAAAACTGTACAACCGCCCGTGTGGACTCACTGAAGTTGTATGTAACAACACCAATTCAAAGTGAATAAAAAAAGTAATTGTAAAGATTGACCAATCGGTTGTAACAACCAGGGATATTTAACATAACACCAACTGCTCAGTTGGTTAAAGGAACTATAACCTCATTGGCAAATTACCGACAGTAGCAGTTACCAGATGATATCACAACCTCAACACACCGGTTGGTTGGTGTAACCAATCATGTAGATCAGGGAGTAGACACTCATATATTCCACTTCTTAGCTGCTCGATCCTGCCGGTACCTCACACGTACCATTTATGAAAATAGAAATATGTAACTTTAAATTATTACTGTGTCCGCGGGTATATATTAATTTTTTATTAAGTTGTCATGACGTTTGTACCGGGGGAACGTTCGACCAATCCCGTGCGTGACAAATAAGGAGGGCTTTCAAAGCATTGAGTGTCGACCCCCTGATTTAGATTGGACAGCACCGCGATAGTTTCAGCATGTAAGTCACGTTTGTCTTCCGGGATATTTTTCGCTGCCGATCCTAAACAGTAGGGACTGCGATTCCAATTTGTTTTCAGTGAGTAATACGCGGAATAGCATGTGCTTAAATTGGTACAACTTTTTTCTTCCAGTGCAGAATATTCGGAAATTTTGCATCGTACACATATTCAGAAGCTCTAGCATCATACAGATATTCAGAAGTTCCAGCATCATTCAAATATTCAAAAGTTCTAGTCATACAAATATTCCGAAGTTCTAGCATCATATAAATATTCAGAAGCTCTATCACCGGGCGGACCTTTTACCAGACCCAATGCTTTTTGAAGATCCTCTTTACTGAAAAGACCGTCGCTTTTTCTTTGTTGTAATTTTTTTGGTTATAACGTCTTATACTGTCGATTTTAAAGGTTATGAACATGAGAAATACGTAAATTGCTAAGGCTTCAGAGCAGGCATTTGTAGACATCCAAGAAATTGATATCTAATTGCTATGTGAAACTGAAGCGGAACCTCTACTACCCTGCTTCGTGAATCCAGTTTTCGAATTTTCGGTGAATACTCTTAGGAAAATTATGCTAAACCTAGCAACTATTAATTGGTGATTATTGTTTGTTAGGCCATTCGACTATTTTTATAATCACTTTGACTTGTTCCATTAATGGAATGTTGATGTTCCATTAATGGTTCCATTAATGGAACATTCAAAGTAATTACCTTTACTGCACTTAACTAAAGGCACTGAACTGTCAATGCGTAAAATTCTTTATAAGTATGAAACTATTTACCCGGTCTATTCTGATTACTTTGGATGTACTATTCCTATAAATATTAGAAAGAAATTTACTTGTTTGGTGACGTTTTTTTTTCCGAACCTCAGAATTTCGATTTTACAAAGTTATTTGTTACTATGTAAGTCGTCATGTTTAATGACAGACGAAACAATTGCTGATAGCGCTGTAGTTTCTTTCTTAGAAAATTATGTGACAGATGCTTAAGAATAATCGACTGCTGAATCACCTGTCACATAATTTTGAATAAGCGGCCACAACACCATCACCGCCGTAACGATTTATTACCATCCGCTTCAAACAGCTACGTTGCGCTCTGTAATGACGTCATTGTCTCACATTCAACGATGCGGAATTTATGCTGGCGTATGTGTACTACGATAGCGGGAAAATCAGCTGTCCAGGATCGATCGGCGAGAAGAATGCATGAAATTCTTGCATACTTTGCTATGCTATATAGCAACAACCCTCTGCAGCAACAGCACGAACGGCCACTGTCTCGTCCATCGACTGACCTCGCGTATGCTAATTGTCGTGGTTTTATCTGCACGCGAGTTTACCATCGCCGCGTAATGCCAGCACGCCTCTGAGCTTCTGCTTCGAGTGAACAGCACATAGACTACAGGATACCCTACTCACCTCGCGTTGAGGGCCCGAGCAAAGCACCGGACAAACTCGCAGCTACGTCGGAGGGATGGGTGCATGCGGAGCTTCACCGTTCGGCTGGTAGACGAAGAATAAAGCGAGAAAAGAAAAAAACCGATGCTTATATGTTTATAGGTGACTGCCGTATCCTTGACCTAATGAAGATACTCACGCCTGAAGGCCACGCCGGGGATTCTGGGATGATCCGTGTTTCTTTTTATCGCACCTGCGAACGCTGTAAAAAAATAAATACATGACTCGTACTGAGAATTGATAGATGTTCATGGCTGTTTCTTCGAGGATTAAACGATTTTTGTTGTGGTATATCGGTAAAGTTTAAAACGTTTCAAGTTCGAAATGGTTTTCTCAGCTCCCGGCTCTCGAGAAACAAATGAGTTTTCCAAGCAAAGAAATGGCAGACGATATTTACGTATTTATTTTCTACATAAATGGAACCTTTTTCGATGCAACAAGAATGGTTTAAGAAACAACAAAGTTTCATTTACTGATACAAATAATCCCATGTTTATGCGACGTCCCGAAGCCAGTCATTTCAGCAGATATCCGTATAGAATGAGATGTTTTTTGTATATCCATTTTAGGACCATGATGCGAAAAATATTTATTCTATAAATTCTATGAATATTTATTTTGTATACATGCATATCTGTATGCAAGAATGTACAGAATATATTTCATGCACATACTTCATTTGAATTCTTATTTGAAGTTTAAGGTCGGGTACTAACATATTCGTGAGATATTCCATGTATATGCATCCATGAACATAGGAAAAATTCAAACGTTCGCCAATTATATGAAATTAGAAAAGTAGGAAAGTGATTTCCTAAGAATTTATCATATGAACATTTTGTAGCATTTTATTAGTTTTTTAAAACATCAACGTCATATTAAACCGGTGCGGTGGTCTAGTGGTCAGTGTACTGGCCTCTAGTCCAGAGCATCGGTAGGTTGCGGGTTCGACTCCCGGTGCCGTCGATTTTCGTCGAAAATATAAATACGGGCGCGGTGAAGCTCCAGATGTATACATGAGACCCACACAGGTATTTCTATCTGTGGAGGTCACATGTATACAGCTGTAGTCCGTGTTTACGTTCTCGACGAAACGTGACGTAGCTCCGGTGCCGTGAGGCGAACTCGAGACCGGCTATATCGGCATAGGTTTTCCGCAGTTTTCCTATGCCCATAGCAGAAATGCTATGGCGAATGCGATATAGAGGGGGAAGTCGGATGCGGCCGCATGGGGTTACTGATTATCACATCTGGTTACTGATCCGGACCAGACCCCCAGGGGGGACTGGCTACTGATCCGGGCCGACCTTGCAATAGGCGTAATGCCTCCAGGCGGGGGGAAATGCATATTTAAAAAAAAAAAAACATCAACGTCATAAAAAAATGCTAAAATATTAATTCCAAATAACACTTATGTGTCAAAGTTATTAACGGATTTGTATAAAATATTATGTAGTCATAAAGTTTTATGTGACTTTTTTTCTTATGTAATAAATTCAGTGCTTATTCCAATTACATGTGATTTTAATCAATATGAGCGATAACTAATAAGTAATGTTGATGTTAAATATCGTATCCAGTTACATATATTTTCAAGAAAATAGTTGTGTATATTACTATTTCAACTATTGTATGAACGTTATTTTGCGTCTGCATACACTGTAAAAAGTGGGGTGTTAATTATAACTCCACTGTGAAGTCCCAATAGGTCCATTACTTTGATGTCAATTTTACATCGAAAGAATATCCAGTAACTCAGAAAAGTGTCGTTGATGACAGTTTCCTGTGCTATCAGTGAATTAACATAGGAAAGTATTATTAAGAACACTTTTCTATGTTATCGGAAATTTTTTCTGTGTACACTTTACGCCAAACTAATGGGCTTATTGGGACTACACAGTGGTGTTAAAATTAACACACCGTTTTTTTACTACGTACGAATCTATGATGTACATGCACTTTCATACCATTTAGCCGTACATGGAATATGTGCATACATATCGAACACATAATTTGTATATATGCAAGGATATACAGTGTATGGTGGTTGTACATAAATAAGTGTTTCCTTTTCAGATATATCTCTCTATATTATGAAATGATTTCACCATTGCCACCGCCGCCATATTAAAAATCGAGAGACTTAGAAGAATTGACCGCAAATCACCTGTTGCCGAATAATAGATGGGGGCGGGGGGTGTCTCGAGGGATACAGGAGGGGGTCACAGAGGAATAACGGTGGGATTCCAGAGGGGTATCATGTTGGCAACGAATTTTTGAGTGAATGGTTTTAAATTGGCCATGGAATTTGGGACAAGTGGTTTCCAGTTGACCATGGAATTTCAAGCGAGTGTTATCAAGTTCGCAATCGAATTTCAAGCAAATGGTATCAAGTTGGCCATGGAATTTAAAGCGAGTGGTATCAAGTTGGCCGTGGAACTTTGAGTGAGTGGTTATAAGTTGGCGGTGGCATTTCAGGCGAGTGGTATCAAGTTGGCGATGGAATTGTAAAAAATATTCGAAATATTTAACTGAGGCTTTGCGAGTGCGCGAAGCGCTCAAGCCACAATAACCCCTAGTTTCATATACATATGCGACGATATGAAGTACATGTGTATATCCATTGGATATTATATATCTGCAAGTGTTTATGCAATGTATATGAAATTTATGTGAAAATGCTGTATGGGTAAATGAATGCGTTCCAAAGGCTGCCATCAGCTATCATTGAAAGTTTAAATTATTTTCCCGCACATAAAAATATTTGTTGAATAAAACAACAAAGCTTTTAGGAAAATAAAATCCTCTTTTATTGAAAAAAAGTTCCGATGTCCAATGGAACGCCGGATGTCGGTCGTTTCATCTTAACTCTAAAGACATTAGGTCGAATGAACATTACCAATTCGCTATCAAAGTAGAGAAAAAGGTAATGTCCATTCGACCTAATGACCATTCGACCTAATGACCATTCGACCTAGTGACCATTCGACCTAATGACCATTCGACCTAATGACCATTTGACCTAATGACCATTCGACCTAATGTCCATTCGACCTAATGTCCATTCGACCTAATGTCCATTCGACCTAATGTCCATTCGACTTAATGTCCGTTCGACCTAGTGACCATTCGACCTAGTTGTCCATTCGACCTAATGACCATTCGATCTAGTGACCATTCGACCTAATGTCCATTCGACCTAATGTCCATTCGACCTAATGTCCATTCGACCTAATGTCCATTCGACCTAATGTCCATTCGACCTAATGTCCATTCGACCTAATGTCCATTCGACCTAATGTCCATTCGAGCTAATGTCCATTCGACCTAATGGCCGTGGGTCATATTACCGTTCGAGCTTATGGCCATTCGAGCTACTGACAGCACCCCATTTTTTCTATGCAACAAAGTGGGTTAAAACAAGAGAATTATTTAATTTAAACTAGACTATGGCCAACTTGAAACCACTCACTCAAAATTCTATGGCCAACTTGATTCCCCTCCGGACCCCATCCGATATCCCACGGGCACCTCTCCTCTATCCCTCAGGAACCCCTCCTCTATCCTTCAGGTGGTTTGCGGTAAACTGTCTATGTCCCTTGACTCTTGACCTACGCGGAAAAAAATGTTTGGTTGCGACAAGTACGTTTCCCATTTGCTGTACATAATGTCTTAAAAATTAGTTGCTTCAACCATATCGAATAGTAACCTCAACTATTCACGATTAGTTCTCGCGAGATTAGTGAGGTTATTCAATCCAATCGTTGGGACTACCATTCGAGTCGTTGGCATTACCATTTTAGTTGTAAGAGAAATAGAATAATGATTGGTTGTGTCAACTCATTTTTTGGTTATGGCAACTAATCATTTCTTTCAGTGTAGCGGCGACGAAATCTTTTTGTAATATACAGAGATTATATAATAAATTATTAATAATATAAAATATATAATTTATAATATATGATAATCGAGCACACTCCCGCGGCTATCATCAGCTATTAACGGAATTTTTACTTTTTTAAAGTTGCTTGTCTTATGACAGTTCAAGGGAAACGAACAATATTTCTATTTGAATTAAAAATCCCATTTGTCCATGAACCCCGGACGTTCGTTGTTTTACCTAAAACCGTTTAACCTAAAAGACTTCAGCATCAGTCGGTTAGATGGGTACCGCATATCTTGTTGCTTACGAGGATATGCGGAATATCTAAACAAGTGAGCATCGACTGAGTGCCATCGCTTGTAGCGTTGCTTTATCAACAATTATATACCAAATACATACCACAGCATCCAGTCAAAAAGACGCGCTTGCTTATGAATTAAGAAGTAAGTACCAATTTTCATTTCGTACAAATAAAGATAGCAACCACGGGCCTTGCACATTACTTCCTCTACGAGGAAGTGTGCTGACCAAATTTGGCTTTCTCATAAATGAAGCTTTAATAAAGGTGCAACGTGAGAAAGTAATGTGCAAAGCCCGATTTTGCAACCTTTTAAAAAGAAAAAGTGTAAATATTTCAACATTCAATAAAATTCTAACGCCACAGTCGATCTTCACCAAATTTGGTATCAAATATATTTGCACGTCAATGCGTACATGTGTAAAGTTTCATTCCCTTTTGTTAGATGCATTAAAAGCTAACGTGATATAAAGTCATTAAATTAAAATTTCTATCAAATGTGGAGTCGATCGAATCGATCTCGACCAAACTATCTACTACATTTCGATATTAGCTTGGTCTTGTTGAAAATTTATCTGGATTAGGTGAAGTTGACTTGAATTAGAAGACGTAATTTTTGTGAAAATTTTAAATTCCACAAAATCGGAACCTCTTTATAGATTTAGCTTCATTTCAACGCTGTCCGGCTTTTTAAATTACTTTATTTGTCAAAAACTATTTAGCATAGTAGCTAAAAAAATTGCGGCAGATAGAAAACGTACAGATTTCTTTTGAAAAATTCAGTCTTATAAACTCTGAAAAGATGGTTATATTTTTTTGTAAATACACACATACATACACACACATCCATCCAGACATTTTCTTTCTAAGCCACTTTTCATGATGTTTTAGACCATTTTGAGTAAACGGACATGAAAAACTGAAAAAAAAAATTTATGATATGAAAGCTTCTTCCACAAGGAAACAAAACTCAGGAAAAATTTGGCAAACAGTGGAATTACATAAGAAATGCAACCTACTTCACAATTTCTTTTTTTTCTTAAACCCATTTATATAAAAAAAATCTGCAATGGAAATATTTTTAAAAATGTTCCACTATTTATAATGAATATATAAGTGTAATAAATATATATTTTTATCTAGCGGAGATGGAGTTCGGCCGTTAAGAAGTTAATATTGCTTCAAATCCGTGCAATAGAATTTTTGATTTCGGCCTTTGATACCCGACTCTTCAGATGTGGCGTAATGCACGTCTGTCTATTTCTCGTTTATCATTTAAGAGAATACGGTGACCTGACCCCAAATGCAAATAGTTATCGTGCTTCCGATCTTTTTAAGTGTGATGCAGGGCCTCGAGACAAAACTATACCGTTCGCGAGCTCCGCTCGTCAGCATACCATTTCCGGTAGTGGCTAACTCCCTCCGTGCACTTGTCAGTATATCCAGCCTGACCAAGGTCTGTCATGCGGCAGAAATTTAATATGCATGGTGGAGCGTGTAATCGTTGGCAAATAAAAACGCTCCATAACCACAGTTTGGACCTTAATTGGAAAATAATAATTAACCGAGTACTCGGTGAAACATGAAAAACAACTTCTCTTTTGTCTTAATAAAAGCACGCATCACTGACTCCTGTTTCAAAGAGTAGTTGTTGTCGTGATGGTTGAAGTGGACAATTTCCAGCAACGGTCGTATAGCAATCTAGAGAAAACTTTTGTGATTCACATTGCACTTTGTGAAGTACAAAAATCTATTGCACATTTAATGATCAGAGCATTGTTTCTTAGATGTTCTATTAAGGTGGTTCTTGCATTAAGGTAAAATCTAGATAGGGCGATAAAAATATAACAAATGGAAAGATCGAGGCTTCTTCTGCATGCATGAAAAGTTTAGGATTTTTTAACCGTTTGGTTCCGGAGATATATACACCTATACTTTGATGAATTTATATGCCAGGTATAGATCCGCTCGCGAAAAACGTGACTAGAGCGCTGACTCTGCAAAAGTTTTAATACATAGATTCTAGATGAGCCAATGAAAAACTCATTAATCGATGCACTAAACATTTTTCAAAATACTGACGCGATTCTAGACTGATTGACCGTTTCGTATACAAATAATCCGTAATAATAAATAAACTGTTGACAATCTGCGGACGTATTTTTCATGAGATACGAGTGTCATGGCGACTGACTCTACACTTGGGCGACGCTTTGGCAACTTTGCATACGCCTGCTGACGTACATGGCGCGTTAAACATAGGGTCACTGCGTGTCGTGAAGACAATTATATCTTTCCCGGTAGAAGCATGAATATATTCACTAAAAATAAATTATATGAATTTGAATCAAAGCACTTTAGTATCTTTTATTTGTTGACGTATTCACATTATTCATAGTACGCTATATTTATTTTAGCCACTTTTTTAACGACATGGCAAATGTTGACATCGTACACGAAATATGCTTGCCAATCCTAATACCATACCTCGGCGACTCTCCGGATAATAAGAATTCGCTGACCGTCGACTTTTGGTTTATCATTGTGTTTGACCGCGGTTTTCCGATGATTTCCCTCCTCTAAAACGTTTTGTTTCCACTGTATTTTTCGTTTCATCTTAAAACGCCCTTGGCTTCGAGGCTATTGCTCGTGTTTATTCGCACTCATTTTGAGGTTATGGCAGAAGAACGGGCGCTTTGACAGCCATCAAAATTACGATGTTGCCAAGATGTGCTTCTTTATAAAATCATATGTCTCACACTCTAGTCAAATTCGGAACGTTTTTTAAAAATTTTTTTACTTATAGTAACGGTTTAATAAGACAAATACATTAAAAAACAACTATTCTAAGTGTGCGTTGATTTTGCTTTCTCATAGAGGAAGCTTTGTTTTCGTGAATATTTTTTTTCGAGATTTTAATGTCAGGACACAGAATGGCTCAAAACGAATGGTTTAGAAAAAATGTCTGCATGTGTTTTGTAAGCATGATAACTGTCGGAATTATAGATGTATCTTCATCAAATTTGGCACGCAAGTGGACTGTCATTCCCCAACGTTTGGGATTGTAATTGACGCGGATCGGCTGAAAAATTCAAATTTTGCAGTATTTTGAAAATGTTGAAAATATTGTTTTTACGCTATAACTTTCGCAAATTAAGAGATGTCGGGCTGAAATATTGATTTCACAGTGCCACCACGTTGTACAGTACGCCATGCCGTCACCGTGACGACACCGTGCCTGCATGTCGTGCTCTCAATACATCATCAGTGTGGCAGCACGCCGTGCCGGCACATCGTCGACTGATAAAATTTGAGTCGCCACAGTGAGTATGCGACTTGTCGGTATAGTATCGATCCACAGAATCATCAACCATTATGACCGTACCGACAGCGTACCGGCGGCGAGTCATCACAGCGAACGAAAAGTTGCCACATCGTGTCGACACTGTGTCGTCACCGTGCCGTTTTAGCGAAATTTAAGTTGACCCGATGTGCTGACACTGTGATGGCACCATACATTCTCAATGAAATTTAAGTCGGCACGCCGGATTGGCATAGTGCGGGCACTGTGTGCGACGCTCGCATCTCACATTTTAACGGCAGGCCGCCACGGTACTGACACGGTATCGTTACAGCGTTCCATTCCACCGTGCAGGTAGAAAAGCATCACATGCGAACACACATGCACACATGCCTGCTATTATCTAGGTAGTTGCCTATGTGACTTGTAAGTAGTGCAAGAACTTTAAGGGAGGACCAGCGTCATTGGACAAATCGCCCCAATGGACTATTGGCATTTCTCAGTAATGCAATGACAGATCACGGTGTAATGGATTAGACTTTTTCTGGGATATAAAAATAGTCGAATCAATACGCTCACTTGGCAAGGTTACAATAGAGCCCTCAACTAATGTTTTATTTATTTTTATTTTTTTCTTAAAATTTTTACTGAGCATTGTTCAATGTTACAAAGTCTTCAAATTTTCATCTTGCCTTTTTCTTTTATTCGCTGTCAATAACATTTGGGCATTTATTTGACAGACAAAAAAGTAGACTCTAAGAGCAAAAAAAAAAAAAATGTTTTTTCCAGTTTTATTGCCGTAGAATTTTTGTTGTGAAATGTGATTACCATTGTAATTGCAGAATTGGAAAAACCACTTACTTCCAATTAAAAAGCACTAATGACATTTTATTTTTACCCTATTTACACCTCAGATATAGCAATTTACGATCTGAACATTATTTTCGTATCGAATTTTTAATCGTGATTCAAGAGAGATCTACAATCAACTGGACCCTATAACATTGGGAGGCTCTTAGGATGAGCCTACACGGAAAAAAAAGATTAGTTGCCATAACCAAGAAATGAGTTGACACAACCAATCGATTAATCTATTTCCCTAGCAACTCAAATGGTAATACGTACGATTCGAATGGTAACACCGACGATTCGAATGATAATACCGACGAATCGAATGGTAGTCCCAACTATACGAGTGGTAGACCCAGCGATTGGATTAGTTAACCTAACTAATCCAATCGAGAACTAATCGTGAATAGTTGAGGTTACTATTCGATATGGTTGAGGCAACTAATTTTTTAGACATTGTGTACAGCAAATCGAAGACGTAGTTGCCACAACCAAATATTTCTTTCCGTGTAAGAACCGAGATTCTAGACGGGCGTCGGATTTGAGGATCCTCGGCCAAAATTGTCGAACTACCTGTGGAATACCCGATATATAAACAAATCATTAAACTACAGGAAAATTACTGAATTATTAAACAATAAACAAGATGCATCAGCAGCTCTGAGTACCAAGGAAAATTAAATATTAGCCGCCCAAAAAGATATTACAAACTATCATTGTGGGGTTTATTTTACAAAAAAAAAAATTAATTGTCGAGTTAGTAATGGATCATTGAACCCGGATTCCTTACGTTATTTCACGTTAAATTGTGGTGAAGGAACAAAGCTGATTTTATGATGCAACAGGTAGCAAATCGAGTGTCAACAACCGCAATATAACTTCAATGACGGGACTCACTTATTGAGCCCCGGAAATTATGGAAGAAAAATAACCAAAATTGTAATTTTTTTTAATTCATTGATTGGAATTTATCCAATCAATGAAGTGTTTCATGTAAAATATGATCATACGACTACGATGTTGTTTTATACTTAGTCGAGAATAAAAGTCGATAGTCCAAAACTTCAGGAATCTAGTCTGCTCCGTTTAGCTTCACTGTTTGGGAGCCACTGATACGCGAGTTACACTACTCGCTGTTAAATTTTAATACTATGTATTTCATGAAAAATTATTGTTGATAAAAAAATGTACACTAAGCTGCGCTTTTCAATTTATTTCTAATCATATAGATATTCGATTAAAATTGTATCCATAATAGTCATACATGTACTCTTAGGGTTAAAAACTGGGACAGTGTCACAAACTCTTTGATCTTAACATTAATAATTATTATGCGTAAATATTTGTTCCATCCATGACACCTGAGTGGTACATTTATACAGACGGACCATTGATTTCCAATGGGTTTCATGAATGGACCTCTATTTTAATGTGCTTAGAAACCTGTTTTAGACAATTTCTTACATTTTGTTCTATTAAGTGGTCCAATGACGACGGATTTTCTAGATGTCGCGCATGGAGAAGAAGAGCTTAGGACCATCGTATAAATTGTTGTTTCCCCGATCTCATCTTTAATATTGACGTTTCTCTTAGGAAGTGAAACGTTGTTGTAACATGCCATAGGTGGAGACCTGTGACAGCTGTAAGCCTCCATCACTTTGTTGGATGAACATTTATCGTATAATTGACTTATGTTATTATACCGTAACAATAGCTTATCGCTTTCATACAAAAATATTTTTATTCTTAAGAAGCAGTGAAACACCCGTGCCTAAACCAAAGAACCTAAAAACCAAAACACAGTTTTGATTTTCCGACTCTCTCAAAATACACTCAGATATCGTATTAGTACAGTCAACTATAAAGTAACAACTGGTACCATAATTTTCTCTCAGTGTAACTACTTTGAATATTGCGAAGCAGGAAAGTTAGCCCATTCCCACCATAACTCTCCGTATTCTGTTAGAATTTGAGACCCTCTTATCGAACCGTTCAGAAAAGAATAAATTTCAACATTCTGAAAGCTGTGGAGGAAGTTATACTTTCTCTGAAAGCTGTGGGGGAAGTTATACTTTCTCTGAAAGCTCGCGTAATTGCAGTTATCCGCTTCGGCTCGGACTACAAACCCACACGGAAAGGAAAAAGTAGTCGCTATAACCATTTCCAGCATATCCTGTGCCGCAGATTAGTTACAGAAACTAAATTGAAAAAGTATCCTTAACTATACGTGACTGGTAATCGAAAAATAGTAAGTAAGACCGACTAGTTGGTTCCGACAACCAATCATAATTCTATCCTTACCAACAGTCATGAGCGGGCGCAACTACCGGCGGTAATAGTTGTAAACAGGATTCGAATGTTACTGGCATCCTACGAGTTGGTTTTCATTACCAATCACTTCCCTCCCAAAACTAATTGGTTGGTTCTTGTAACTAATATTTTCTAGTTCGCGAATGACAAAGGCTAACAACGCCATTGTGTTATATGAAGAACGTGACGTGACATATCGAAGTGCGAAGTGACGTGAAATGGAATTTACAGCGGACCATACTAAATATAGGGGCATAGTAAATAGTGTTAGAAGTAGATGCTCTTCATTTTTAAAGAATTGGGATTTGGTGATGATCCGTGCCATTATGAATATATGGAAATGGCGCTTCTACCCAGATAGACATTTTACGACAAGGTAACGACACTATGGCGGCATGTGATGACACGTCCCTTGACACCTAATTCTTTCCCGAAATAACAATAGTCTCTGAACGGCACTGGTCGAGAAATTGCTCATATATCAGATGGAATGTGTTTCATCTTCCCTTACGATAATTTAGTTACTTTATGGTCAGTGCAGGTTAAAGAGAAACCTTATATCGCTACTACTATCAGTGATGTGAAGTAAAGAGATCTAAACTACCTGTATATACTATGTTTAAACACAGAAAAAAAACATAATACTGAAGTATCCATTACGGGTGACCTGTTGAACTATACTCTGCATAAGCTCGCAAAATCTCGATGGAAAGATAAGTTTGTGCACGTGCTCCGATGCACTATATTGATCGAATATCAGAAACAGGTATAATCTGATCGCGCTATTTAAAAACCAATATGCTTTCGTAAAAATCTTATTTATTTATACATACATTCCAGGAATATGTTTTATTAATTACACATACTTTGGTATAGGGGAGAGTGGGGTACAATGTGACACGGCCAATATCACGGGGGTTTGTAGTCTGTAAATTGTTAAATTTTTAGTTCTAGACAATAACTTAAATTACAATTAATCAGTGCAAAAAAAAATTGCGATTACAGATAGTGCATAAAACAAAAAATAATAATAGATTTGGACACGTCTGAAAAAAAATTTTGTTTGCCGGAAAAATGAAATATTTTATCTCACATTCTTTGATAGCCCAGGTTTTAGGCATTAATTGTTAGAGTAATTATTCGTGCTTTACACAGTGATCATTACAGTGATATTTCTGTTATTTTTACTTGAAAAAATATTAATAATTACCATAAATCAGATTTTTTGATAATGTCTCAATGTTACATCGCTTGGAGTTGTTGTTGTTAGGACAATAAAACATGAGAAGCCGAAACTGGTTCGAAATAGACATAGAACAACTTCGAAAGGCACTGTTGAAGAGAGAAATATGAAACAGGTGGTTCTTTGAGTGGTCAACGAAGACTAAGTTAGGTACAAGCACTGCTGGAGATATAAATATCAATCGGATGACTTTGCATCGTGTACCATCGAACAAATGTTGTGAAACTTATCGAAAAAATTAAAAGTTTGCTTTTTTGTACTCAGTGGATTATGTTTTACATCGTAACATCGTTGTAACATTGTGCCCCTCATTTCGCAAATACTTTCGATCGTATTATTTTGATATCATCAACCCTTCTTAACTATTCATTGCAGCTTCTTCATATACGTAAAGGTTTAGAGAAACCAATTATGATTGGAACTTATTCGTAACACTATGTTAGAAATTTTTTTAAATTCTAATAAAAATAGGGCCATGTTAAAAAAAGTTTTGGCATTCTCATAGCGGATGCTTTGTGAAATGTCAATATTATTGAAGAAGCAATGTGCAAGTTTCAACTGTGAATAAATATAAATTTTATAATTTTTAAACCCAGTTCTCAACCGGAATAAATTTAATAACAAATATTGTTAATTGTTGCTACATGTCTTGCTTCATTTTGACCGAAAATAAAAAATCGTACCATATACACTCGAGATATTGATACAAATTTCTAATAGCGAATTTCAAAATAAGGAACTTCTAAATATAGAATGGTCATCATTATGAAATTCGCTATTTTGACCATTAGCTATTTTAATTGCATTTTAATAAGATGGGGGTCAAAATAGCGAGTGATCAAAATAGCGAATTTCATAATAGTGGCCATTCTAGATTCAGACATTTCTTATTTTGAAATTCGCTATTTTAACCATTCACTATTTTGGACCCCACCCAAAGCGCGTACGATGATTTCTAAAAACACTCAAAACGCCACTAATTCTAATCGCCTGTTCAATAATTGTCCACCTGTATCCAAAATTTGAGCAAAATTTAAAGAACCCTGAACATACAGTTTTAGCAATAACAAAAAATCTGACAGACACAGCCATATGTATATTTTTTCTAAACTACTTTTCTGGACAGTTTTCAGTACGATGGTTTGAAGATTTCGTTTAAGGTAGCTGTTACGTGCTAATCAAATCAGTGCACATTTTTGAAAAACTTTTAAAACAGTTTTGGTGGTTCGATTGACGGTTTTGAAGAGTGATTTATTCATCTACATATTTTCTTAATATATAAATATAACCATGGATACGGATAAAAACGAAAAACACTGATATTTACAAATGTTTGATATAGTGTTTTCGGCATCCAGTTTTAAATTAGGAAAAATCATAATTTTAATGCGATTATTATGAGCAATAGCTCATTTTATTTTTTGAAAGATGTTTCATTTATTGACTGGAGACATTTTTTTACAATATCTTTTTTAAGAACATTACAACCGTTTCTTTATTTAATCTGATCTAACATTAGACGTACATATACTCGTAACTTTTGAATAACTAATACGCACAAAGAATCTGTTCGTTCAATCCAGAAACCGTTTTTCAATAAACAAAATGAGGTATTGCTCGTTATAATCGAGGCAATACCATGGTTTTTTCTACTATAAAAGGGAATGACAAAAACCTCATATCGGACATTTATATGTATCTTTTGTATTTTCTTTTCAAACCGTGTCTGGGGATATATTTATTTATCAAGAGCACATGGTGATGTGTAAGTCACTCTTCGGAACAGATGATAGAACTATTAATATTTATAGAAATGCAATTAAAAAATTAGCACTGATTTGACCAGAACGTAGCAGAACGACGATCTTAAAAAAATGCACGAAAACCAAGTTTTTTCTACGAGAAACAAATTGTTCTACACCAACATGTTCGGTATCATATAACAGGTATCAGACTGAACGGAGGCGCATGAAGAGTACTAATTTTACCTAGTCGCGGTAGTCCTACCGATAGTAGCGCGGGGCAGGGATAAAAATTGATCGGGAGCTCGGGAAATACTCGAGCAGCTCGAGGTGTCCAGTGGTGTGTCATGCGGGCAACCGGTACTACCTTGTCACGCATCGATGAACCTATATCGACGAAACTATGGGGTGACAGTAGCGTCGGTAGAACGGAAGTCAAGGTCATATTGTACAACTTGTGTCGCGGGGTTGAAACACGCGGTACCCTATAACCGGTGGCGGCTATTGTCACGCTAGATTCCAGATTGTCAACTTACACCATCGTCTCCGACCGTACACGAGCTACTATCAGCAGCCAGTATGGACAGCGGAGCACCAACAACAGTCGTTGCCAGCACTCGAAACCGGTGATAAGAACGAGTTCCTGTGTTGCATCTGCAAACGTAAGTACTACCATTCAGTTACATTTGTTGCTTCACTACAAAACTACAATTAGCGTTTTTCCAGTAACTTCTAACGTATGAATGACTTACCGTACTGTAATTCGAAGAAAATAAAAAAAAGAAACCTCTAGACAGAACATGAATGTTTATAATCTGGAGGAAGAAATTTGCATTGTGTTTATTATATTGCCAAATTATTTATTAACTGTCCTGAGCCAATTGTATGTGCATACAAAAATGTTGCAAAGTAAAACTTTACACATTGCTTCCTTATTCTATGAGTCACACCGAGAAAAACATTTAGTAACATTAAAAAAAAATTTGGTTTGAGTTAACCAAATCCGGTGGTTGCGGGTGGCGAAAGAAATATTTGGTTAAGTTGAATAAAAATTACCATTGACATTACAGACTGGATTTCATTATTACAACTCAATATATCTTTGTTCCAACCGATTAGACAATGCTATCGACAAAATATTTCATTATTTTGATCGTATGTTTGGTTGTGTGTACTCAATATGGGATTCGCAACCAAATCCTTTGGTTAAATTGACAGTACGTAACCTCGGACAGACCACATTATAGCTTATCGGAAATAGTATATTGCGGCCCGCGGGAGGGAAAATACATTTGAGAAAATGTTTCCCTCCCGAATATTGCATACGATTTTTTGTAACACGTGCATGAACAGCGGTGCTTTTCATGGCAGTTTTGCGGGCCGAAAGTGGCTAGTTTCATAGCAGTGTTGAAACGATAGGTTGGCGCATGCGCAGTTCGCGATTCCTTCACTTTCGACCCTGCTGTTTCACTTTCGACCCTAGGATGGAAAGTTGGTAACCTTGGTGTGGTTTGCCGTGCGCGTCGCGCACACTGAGAGAAATTGAGATGGTCCTGGTAACTATTCAGTGATAATTGTATTTTATTAGCATTAACAGTAACGTAGTTACATTAATAGTGAAGAAAGTTAATGTAACTATGAAAATAGTCACCTGGACTAATAAAATGTAATTATCACTGAATAGTTACCAGGACCATCTCAATTTCTCTCAGTGCACGAAAAACTCTCTTTCCTCGCTTTGTAACGTCAAGTCGTATGCAATATTCGGGAGGGAAACATTTTCTCAGATCATGTGAATGCAGCACTCGCCGTCGGCTCGTGCTGCAAACTCACACTCGCGAGAAATGTGTTTTCCCTCCCTCGGGCCGCAATATACTATTTCGTGCACGAACCGCACGGAAAACCTCACTTTCCGTGCCGCAGTGACGTAAAAGTAATAAATTGAATATGAAACAAAAAAAGATTTACAGGACTCACGCGCACAAACGTGCTGTTCGTCTCCACATTCGCGTAGAAAAAAAACTGCCGATCTTCTTCTGCCGCCAAAGCGCGACTGTTCCCGGTGGAAACACATTGTGTTTTGGTGTCCATTGTATACTATACTTTAGGTCGATAGAAACAATGTAAACTTCTACCACGTTCGATCGTTTGGTTGCGCAATTATCATTTTCGTTGTATCAAATATTTCGTAAGCACGGCGCTATAGAGAGTAGCTTTGTTTTATAATTATGGAATAAAAATATTTAGTCAAATGAGTTAAATAATTCAGTAGTCTCCAATTTATTCGCTATTCTGACAGACTCTATCGATTACTTGAAACAGCGATTTTTTTTAAAACTCAACCAAATGTGCGGTTCAATCAACCTTGTTGTTTCCACAACGCTGACAGCAACTACGATTAAATCGAAGAAATATTTTTTCTAATCACTTCAGTTGTAGGTCATTTTGAACCAATGTTGTGTTGCTGGTGATTGCTGTACACTTTAGACACAAACATACCAGTTTTATTAAAATAACGTCGGTATACTTGATTCAAATATGCCTCGTTTGATTTAAATAAATTTTCTTGGACCGCAGCTACGAGGTAAATGTTACTAAACCTTTTTCTCGGTGCAGTTATCCACAAAGATTCTTAGATGATGAAGTGATTTTCTCAATTTTGGCTTCCTCATAGAGAAAGCTTTGGTAGATGACCAGCCAAAAGAACGGGAAAGCGATGTGCAAAGTTCTACTTTGTAATTTTGTTGTTTTCTAAGTCTTATTGCATTCTGACCATAATGATTATCAAACGTTCTGTGATTCTTTCTTATAGGAATATTGCTTCGTTTATATAGAAATTTAAAAAATGGTAGCTCAAGTTTGGGGAAAGTATGTGCGTAAACATCAATTGTTTAAAGAAATATGTAGTTTGATGTATAAACAGCATTTACAGACATTTTTCGAAAAATTCAAAGCACTGTAAATAAAGTTTAAACCCTTGTATGAATTTTGATAAAAGTAACAGTGATCATAGAGGTCATACTGCTCTACATAGGCGCAAAATTTTGAGTACTGTGACTCAACAGATTCTCAAGTTAAACACTCACAGAAAAAATTAAAGTTCCGGCAACCATGAAGTAACAGCTACTCATTTTTAACTCATGCAACTGTTTTTTGTAGTTACAGTAACTAAAAAATTGTTCTAAATATATTTTTATATCGTAACTATAAAAAAGTAGTTGCCTCGACTTAAAATGAACTGCTGGCACTTTATAGTAATTTTACAGGCAACTGTAAACACACACATACACATGTATGCAAACAGAAATTTATGTTGACCAAAGAAATGTTGACCATGACAAAAATTCCTCTAAAAGGAAGCGAAAAATCGATATTAAAAGAAATTAATGCGACAACAATCAGAGTGTAGTCAGTTGTACTACTAATACAAAGATTTGCGCAATTACACTCAGAAAAAGCTTGGTTAGAATTACCAAAAAATTGATTAATAATGTTATCAAGAAAACTTGGTGGGCACAACCAAGTTATTGACTAACATAACCAAGGATTTAGTAAGACAACCAAGTATTTAGTACGCCTAATCAATAACTTGGTTGCGCCTACCAAATTTTCCTTGATAACATTTTTAATCAAAATCTTAGTAAGCCCAACCAAGCGTTTTTCTCCGTGTACGTGTTTCAATAGAACATGACTTTTTTATCGATATAAAAAAAATCATGTTTTATATATATGGGCGCATCTCACAAACCTTCGACTTTCACGGCCTCAAAGAATAAAAATCTAGTTAAGGAGCACAGGATCGCCAATTTTTTGTACTCATCTTAAAACCTTAGAAAGCAATATTCGTTCATGGACAAAGCATCATGTACAGGGTGTTCGCATAAAAAATCATATTATCATTTTAACTAAAAATCATTTGTTTGGTGCTAATTCATTGTAGGAACTATGTTTTATTGTGTTTTACAAGTGTTTAACTTACTTTCGACTTAACTTTTGTTTGGAAATGACCTATTGAAGGCATAGTTTTATCCCTTCCAATAGATCATTTTTCTAATTCAATTTTACTCAATTCGTATGCAGAAAATGAAAAGGACGACTGGTAATGACTACTAACTCAAAATATAATTTAGATAATTTAGGAACGATAATATTTTGAATTTATTATGCGAATTTATAAACCTGACATTCTCGAACCTGATAACTTAATATATTTTGACCCAGAAAAAAATGGTTTCTCGTCGAGAGGTCGGGAACATCTGTGCACATCTAATTCGTGATAAGAATAACGTACTCAGATGGAATTTAATTATCTTACTTGACTAGTTTAGCCGGACAACGATGCGAAAAACCTGACATTTATTCTCCATGCAGCAATATGAGTCTATGTCGCAGAACGTTGCGAGCAAAATAATTGACTCTCCGATATAAATTTCACTTCATTCAATATTGATGATCCTACCTTTATGTGCATCCAATTCATTTGGCTCAATTAGGTTGTGCTGATATTCCTGCACCATATAACGGTGGATATCAGGTTCACCATCGAAACCGAGTGACAGACGTTCACAGGATAACCGCTTTATTTTCTGACATGTTTGGCGATTACAATTAGGTACATTATGTTCATTGCACTTTACCAGAATTTCATGATTTTTGTCTTATTTTTCTGAAGGTGCATATCAATGCTACACCCGTACGAAGTGACGCGAAAATCAGAGTTACAAGCGAAAACGTTGTTAATTTCCGCATTTGCCTCAGGAAAAACAGTCTATTGGTGCATTATAAAATTAAATTCTTTTTTTTTTCAGATAGATTATGTTTCGTACATCTTAGTAAACGTTTGATACCCGCGTAATTCATTCCGTGTAAATTACTATAGCATTTTTGCAGCCGCAGTCGAGTTACACGAAAGTCAAAGGTTTGTGAGATATGCCCATATATATTAAGTAATGTGTTGTTGAAATAGAAAATTAAGTTAGGCATTTTTAACTCCCGATTTGTAAATCTCTCAAATACAGCAAACAACCCACTATTCTTGGTTATGATGAAATGTTGGTTTACGGTTGAATAAGACAAAAAAAGACTGCAAAGTAGAACTTGGCAAATTGCTTCCTCATTATTGTTGGATTTTTATAAATCTACCTCTATGAGGAAGTATGTTAATCTATTTTGGCTTCCTCATAGAGGAAGCTTTGTAAAAATCCAACAATAATGAGGAAGCAATTTGCAAAGTTCTACTTTGCAGCCTTGTTTTAAAACATTTTTAATGGCATTATTTTTTAACCCCTTGATAGATTCTCGCCAGATTCGAACTGATGTTTAGTTTACCCACACTTTACTTGCGTAGCAAATTTAAGCCAGATATCTTGAAAATTATGAAAGTTGGAACGCTAAAGATAATTTTTCGAAAAATTCAAAATGTCATAATTTTTTAACAACCTGACGGATTCGCACCAAATTCTAACTCATCCTTTGTTTACCCAGACTTTACTTGTGTACCAAATTTCAGCCCTTGTTTAATAAAAATAATAGTCTACTTGTAGACCAAATTTGAGCCCGATATCTTAAAAATTGCGGAAGTTAGAGCACGAACAAAAAATTCAAAATGCCATAAATTTCGAACCCCTTAACGGATTGACGCCAAATTTACTCCCAAACTTTATTTAATAACAGTCCACTTGTGGACCAAATTTGAACACCTCAACGGATTAACTCCAAATTCAATCCCATACCTTGTTTAACGACAGCTTACAAATTGCAATGTCTATCGTACTAACAAAAAATTGCGCACATACGCATACACACACACACACATACAATTTTCTCGAGGTTTTAGACCATTTTAAGTTTTCTGACATGAAAATCCCGAAAAGAAAAATTTTCACGAAAACAAAGCTTCCTCTGTGAGGATGCAATAATTCCAACCCTGAACTGAGTACAGCGATGGTTGGCTTTTGATTGATTTTTTTATCCAACCATTGTTGGTTTCGTGAGACTACTAGTTTATGATCGATTCTGAAAAATCAACCAAATGCCAACCATCATTGTACTCAGGCCAGGGTTGGATGTATGATTATTTTGACTTATTCAAACGTAAACCAACATTTCATTATTTAATACATGATTTTTTTTTATATCGATAAAAAAAAAAGTTTCAACAACATTCTAAAATAATCTTGCGTTATGTATAAAATGCTTACGTAACAACAGACCATGAACTCACTTTTTCTTGCTCACTTTTTCTATTTATAACAGTTCTTTTTCACGAAAAAATGTTTTAAAAAATCGACGCAAAAGTTTGTCCACTCTGGGTCATAGATCTAAATTGTTGATATCTAATACAGGATTTTTGAAAATAATAAAAAAATATTTACATCGGGGCGCAACATTCTTTTTTTAATTCACGAAAAGAAAAATTTCAATAAAGAAATTAAAAGTTTTTTTCGAGCATATAGAATAGTATAAAAAATTATGGAGCAAATTGGAAGGTGTCAGGGTTGAACGCTTACAGAGTTGACCCCCATACACACGTTCCTACTAAAGTATTGGCCACTAAACATTGTCAGTTTTCCCCCAATAAAATATCTGCAAGTTCGTTTATTCAATGTGCGATATATTTACATCTTTCAGACAAGAATTCAACCCCTGTGAACGGACAGGTCGAGGGGGTTAGTAACTACTAACATGCATGTAGAAGCGCTCATTCGCTTTGGCTATTTTTGCGCATAAAGCCGGTGAGGGAAGGAAGATTGCTGGACTGTGGCTTATTGTGTGGCTGGTAGTAAAGAGTGGGGCCGATGAGGGTCGAATGGGGTGAAGAGGTGGGCCCGGACGCCCAACGTGCTGAACAACGATAACCTACCCGCTGGACAGCATGAGGAGGAAGGACATCTATATCTAAACCGTATAATATACCTGATGCTTAGGGGGATGCCGCCTGATCCAGCAGCAGCTGCAGCAGCAGTAGGAGGAAAACGCCACTACTATCTTCACCTCTGGCGGGAGTTTGCCGCTTTACATACACGCGCCAATACCGCCAAACGCGCCGTGGCCTTCGCGGTGAGTGTCCCGTTTCTGTCACTCTTAATTACTGTAGCTACACGCTTAAAAAATCCCAAAAAAAAAAATCAACTCATCATCAAGCGTGGGCGCTGTGCCCAATAAATACATACGCAACCTGTGTCGGTCAAGGATAATAAATTCCATCGAAATTCAAATGTGCGATTAATACAACTTAAAAGTGAAAAGATAAATCAAAAGACAGCTCATAAAAGCAATAATAATAAATAGTTACAACATTGTTATTAATTTAGAAAAATAATTTGTCGCACAGATAAAATTTCTAAATAACGTGCAATAAATAAATTTAAAAAAAGTGTGGGAATAAAAAAGTTAGCTAATATTTCTAACGTATTTCATAGCGATTCGAAAAATGTATACTTAGAATCAGAAATTAGTTGGTGATAACGATACTGAAAATCGTTTGTAATAAATAATTTATTTTATTTGTAGTGAAAATAGACTTAATTAGATTTAACAAGTTAGTGGTTGGAAATATTCGTTCGTGGCGAAGAAGGAAATACAAGCAGCAGGAGTGGAAGAGTCGATAAAGATCGACAATTGTTTCTGATGCATTTGGCAGTAGCAGTAGTCACAGCAGACGTCGCTGTTTCGTCACGTCACGTCGCCTCGTCAATCGATCAATTTACGAGGGAGATAATTAACGTGCGTGGTGATTAGAATAGTAATGTCTATCGTCGCTCTGCTTCGTCGCTGTTAAGACGTGAGTGGCTGATTGATCGTCGCAGGAACTCGAGATTCAACGGAATAAACGGTCAATATGTGGTCAAGGAAATCAGAGGTATAATTTGGTGCAAGATTTGTTGAATGCTGCGTGCTTTGCATAGAAACATTCTGCAGACGATAAAGTAAGAGAATTATGACGCGAAGTTAATGAACTAAAAACAAACTTCTTGGTGGTATAAATACACAGTGTAAAAACGAGTGAAAATTTATGATGCCCGAACCTGCTGTTGCTGAGGTGATTTGTGCCGAATTTTTCCCTCGTTGTGCTCCGCATGTCAATATTTATTACAACCGTGATATATTTGAATCTTTATTAAAAAATTATTACTATTCTTATTTGCACTTTTTCAAAAAGCAAACAGCATTTAATGAAAATTCATTAAAAATGTATTGCTTTATAGTTAGCATATCCTGTCAATGAGATTGTAGTTTTAACTCATTACGTTTCAACTATAGTGGTATAGTAATTTATAGTTTTCTTAACTTGCTTCTCGAAATTTGTGTCGAAAAGCAAGGTTTAAAATTTTTTAAATTAATAAATAATAATACATTGATAAATGAACTTAATAAGAGTTTGCTCTAATTCAACAAAAAAATTCCGGTTTGATAGAGTCTTAAAACATTGTAATCGGTGAGTAAAAAGAAATGGAAGTGATTATCGTTTTAATCAATTATATGAATCATTTAACACTCATTTTAATTAAAAAAATGTTCGGGCATGCAGGTAAGAAAATGTATGTTCATTCAAATAAAAAGAGGATGCAAAGTAGAAACTCGCATATTGCTTCTTCATTATTATCAACTTTTTACAAATCTATCTCTATGCGGAAGTAAGTTTACCAAATTTGACTTTCTCGTAGAGGAAGCTTAGTAAAAAGTTGAAAATAATGAGGAAGCAATATGCAAGGTTCCATATTGCATCCCTTTTTTAAGTAAATTGGAAAAATTGTCAAGAAAAAACAATGAAAAATTAAAGTCCTACACTGTTAGAAATTTTTGTATGAAAATTAATATAAAGTATTGGAAGTTATTTTGCGGATACGCGTATATTAAATTTAATATATAAATATTAATTAATATATAAAAATATTGTTGCAAAATTAATATACAGTATACTAAACACTTCATAAAAGTTGTGTTTATAATATAATTATTGGAACTTTACAATATATCTGTATATTAAATGAAATTTAATATACCGTATCTGCAAAAGAACTTCCAATACATATATTAATTTTCAAAATATTTTTAACAGTGTGTAAAAAAAATCTACTTGAAATTTAATGTACTTTTACTGGATGTTTTTATACGTAAACTAGTATATTAAATTTAATATACAAGTGTAATGCAAAATTAATGTATGGTACAGCACATTCAATAATTTACTTTAATTTTACAATAGAAGTACTTGAATTTTAATAATCTGCTTCATTTTTACTAGAAAAGTACACGAATTTTAGACCACAATTGTATATTAAATTTCGATTACGAGTTTTGCATAAAAACTTCCAGTCTTTCTAACAGTGCACACACATGCATACACGCGAACTCATTTTCTAGACCACTTTTCTCGACGTTTGGGACAATGTATGATGACGTGAAAAGCTTGAAAAATAAATATTCATTAAAGCAAAGCTTCCTCTATGAGAAGGCAAAATAAAACAGCCCTACAGATCCATTTAAAGCATAACAAAAAATAATAATAGTTCATGGGTAATAGAAACGACGTTATGACTTTCTCCTGTTCTGTGATTACCGTTGCATTTTTTGATAACTTTCATTTATACATTCACTTACCAATGTCGCAGGGCATTCTTTCAAACATTTACACCCAGAAAAAAGATCTTGTTAACGAGACTAGAATCTACGCACCGGAAATAAAATTTCTTATTTGGATGCCGACCTACTAGATATCCATTTACCTCAAATAAATTTTTTTATTTGTAATTAATATACTTGTTGAATAGTAAATATATTAAAATCTAAGAAATATTTATTTGGGTCGGCAGTTACATAAATGTTGATTAAAAAAAAAAATTTATTGGGATATTCCTCACTATCCCTTAGAAGCTCAGAAACTGCTTCCTGCTCAGCAGTTGGTGCGTAAACCAGTGCGCGGCTAAGCGGTCACCCATCGAAGTTATGACCGCAGACAATGCTGCTTAACTCTGGGGACCGTCGACGAAGCCACACACCGACCGCGGATCCACTGCTGCCGATTTAAAGAATATATAATTTTTATATAAATATACGACACGAAGTAAATCAAATCGATAAATGTTGCATGTTGATAATAATAAACTCCAATGATGAAAGGAAATAAACATATATTGGATTATAAGATAGTTCTAATTGATTTTATTTAAAAATATCTAATACATGTATTTGGTCGTTTTAACGAGATCTTTTTTCCGGATTAAGAAAGTATTTAGTAGCAATAAATAAAATATTTTTTTACTATCCGCTGCACAGTGAATTTGATTCAAATAAATAAACATGTTGAAAATTTAAAAAACTGAAAAATTGAATGGAATACATATTTGTTGGAGGGAAAGTAAATTTTCGTTGATTGAAATAATTAAATGTTGAATAAATAATTTTAGTTAATATTACCAAATCTTTTTTCTGGGCGTATGAATGTAAAACGATTTTTAGAACTAATAAACAAATAGCGCGCTTTTGAAAATAATACGATGGTTTCAATAAAGTAAAGTGTTTTCAGTAAAGTAAAGTCAGCCAGGTAAAATTAATTATATACTCTAATGCATATCTCATTTGTTTGGCAGTTGGCAGCTATATGAAAAAATTAATGTTTTATGAAAAATCTTAGATGAATTACACGTTTATGGATTTTCAGAATAAAATAAAGCTGCACTCAGGCTCAAAAAATGTACTTACCCATATAGGGTCGTACAATCGGCCCACACTAAGAGAAAAGTTTGATAACATTTATTAACAGTTAACAAATCTTGGTTAAATATAGTGAAATAAACCATTTAGTTATTCTTATTGAATCTTACTTGAGCTAAATAAAATTTGCTTGTCACAAATGAAACTCGCTGACATTTGTTAATAGTTAACAAATCTTTTTTGGCTCAAGTGAGATTCAATAAGAATAACTAAATGGTTCATTTCGCCATATTGTAGCACTGGCCGAGTGTTGGAGTCCATTGTCCTGGTAATAGCCCGGGAATGGCATTCAGCACTGGCTCATTGCTGAATAAGTACTGGATGGTAACTTGGATTCAGTACTGCACCGAGAGAAAAGACTTCATTGACGCCAAAGAAACGGATGGATTGATTTCTTTTTCATCGATTTGAACGAAATATTTCTTTGATTTCAATGAAATAGTGCATTTGAATTTCAACGAGAATATTTCATTGCCTGTAAAGTAGCATTTACTTAGGAAGCATATAATAAAGAAACAGTTTCATTGTTTTAAAGAGACGTTTTCATTGATTCAAAGAAACGGTCTCCTTGATTCAAGGAAAAGATATATTTGATGGCACCAAGTGGGCCAAAGGTTTGCGCAATCGTGTTAGTTGTATCGCGATCAGGCGAAAAACCGGATCGCGAAACTTGATTGTTTCATACATACGCCAGATGATCAATTGGTCAGGCTAACAAAGTTTTTAGTTAACATAACTAAGTTCTCTGGTACGTTACACTGTATAAAAAATCTACTTGAAATTTAGTGTACTTTTACTGGAAGTTTTTATTCACAAACTAGTATATTAAATTTAGAATACAAGTGTAATGTAAAATCAATGTACGATGCAGCACATTCAATAATTTACTTTAATTTTACAGTAAAAGTACTTGAATTTTAATATGTTGCTTTAATTTTACTGGAAAAGTACATAAATTTTATACCATAATTGTATATGAAATTTCGATGACGAGTTTATGAATAAAAACTTACAATCTTTTCTAACAGTGTACCACGAACTTACAACGCCTATAGGTCTGTCCTCTCGCACCTAACCTCACATTTCTGTTCGGTTCTCCCGAACGAACGGCTTCGTGTTTCGAGGAGCCAGAAGCTTGGTCTATTTCTGACGTACTTCCGCACATTCTCGCAAAATTTGAGCTTTATCTGCCGAGTACAGTAGGAAAAAATAGGTTTCGAAATTTTGAATCAAAATTTTCGAATCATACACGATTTCTTTGAACTCAATGAAAAAGGTTCATTGCCTTAAAGAAATGTTTCTTTGATTTAATGTCATTACTTTTCATTGAGTTTGAGATCATTCAAGGAAATGATAGTATTGAAACTCACGTATTTCATTTCATTGGCAAGGATTTCCGTGAATCAATGAAACTTTTCTCTCGGTGTGGTAGTTGTACGTAAGGTAAACGTACCAATGGCGGGACGTTTAAGGCGGTGTCTGTTTTGTATGCCAATTTCCGCATGCATATATTAATTATTTTGCAAATGGTGGTAACGAATTGCAAGATTAGAGTTTCTAGTTTCCAAAAACTATACAATAAAAATATTTCTGATTGTTTGATAAATAGTTATTGATTAAAACGCTGAAAAGTGCAGATGTACCAGTGCCGGGACGGGTATTTTTGTGCATGTCCCGCTGCCGGGACACCAAATGTGCGTATCGGTGGACATCTACAAATTTTAATGCATCTGCTTGAAAAGAAATGCCAAAAAATGTGCAGTACACATATATACACCTATGATGCAATAAATGAAACATATATGTTTATAAAAAACATATATATATTTTAGTAAATTATCAATGAAGTTTTTGCTACCGCATAACCCAACATCCGCGTCAAAATGTCAATCGTGCGATTGTGTCCCGGCTCTGGGTCGCAGCGAGATTGCTTACTACTTGCCCCAGTCGCGGAACATACGTTGGACAGTGGTGCCAACGTATATTCGGTCAGCTCCAATAACGGGACACAAAAATTACAAGTTTTAAGATATTGTACGTAACATTTGACAGTGTAATCTTAAACTTTAAGAATTTCTGAATTTCAAATACCTATGGAAAGTCTCGAACGAACTATAATCTCCGGGGTATCATATTAATGATTATTCGGCTCTCCTTAGCTAATTGGTTTAGGGATTTGCTGAAAAAGCTCGAACACCATAGATCCGCTAATATACTTATTATTTACATTTTCAATTTACGATGAAAAACATGAAATTTTTTCACGTATGTTAATTATATATAACAGATACAATTGGAAGAGTTATTTTTTAATATTTTATCCATTAAACTCTTAGTATCTACAAATATCCTTTTAGTGTCCCTCAGTTGGGACCTGTCCCACCATTGGTACGTTTACCTTAAGCCCAGTACTGGGGACAAATGCTGGCCAGGAATGGGTACGCAACGGCTGTAAATATTTAGTATACTCATTTTTTAAAATTAAATATCATTTGTTTTTAAATGTCTTTCATGACGGGCCGGCCTGCAGTAATCTGAATAATATTATGCTATAATTATTAAACAGAAAAAGAAGGAAATCGTCCACACCCGGAGAGAAATTTCTGTGTCATGACAACAAAAATCGTTTTGTTAGGCTAACAAAAAAAATTGGTGAGCCCAGCAAAAAGATTTGTCAGTCGAACGTAACGATTTTTGTTGTCACCGTTTTATGTTGTCATGACACATAAATTTCTCTCCGTGCAGATACAATTTTGTTCGACAGCTCTCGGAAAAATTATGTTCACGGGGTTTGAACCTAGAATCTATACAACCTACCTAACCACCCAACAAACACGCTACCTACTAGAACAAATCGACTACGTGGATTTCTTATACTTTGAGTCCATAATAGTTGCATCTAGTATAGGCATATCAGATGGATTTGGATAGCATGTTGGTTTCACATAAAAGTCTGCTAAGTTTAAAAACAAAATGAACATATTGTATCATCGAATATCCAAGTAGTCATATACTTTTGACACCTAGCAAAAGATTCTTTATTTATTGGGTTAACAGTTTAATGGGTTAATATTAATAGTTCAACAAGTGCGATATCCATCAATGAATATCACTGATTTTAATTTAACTCTCTTTCCTCAATCGATTGCAATGAAACTGAGCACTATGTACAAATAGCAACACTATTGGAAAGCAAAGTTAGTTAGAATAACAATTTTAGTAAATCACCATGGTGGTTTACTTGAGCACGAAAATCATTACATTTTTCGCGCTGATCATAAGTACCCATTTTCGCCAACACAATGTCTTCAGTATTGAAAAAAAATGAGAGCACCGTAAATTGAAATTTGTAGAATTCGTATTAGATATCTTATTTGTTTTAATAAGCACCCTCGATCCTGTGAAAATTAAATTATGTATCATTTTTCATGGTGCAGACAGTTTTAAAAAATTAAAATATATCAGGAAATATAATTTTAATAAAACAAATTATAATATGACTTTTTATTACAAATTTTTAAAGCACACAACGCCACATCCTGACGGCACGATGAACGTAGCGACGGTATTTCCCGTTCACGAAGACGAAGTTCGACGCCACGCGGCAATTGCATCTGGCAGCGCTCGTCAAAGAATGACTCGTAAGTTCTTAAAAGACTCTTGATGTCAGCCTTAAGCTGTAAAGATCAACTTTTTGTGTGAATACACTGATTAGTATAATTTAACCCATTGCATTCCAACTGTCAGTTGAATTAGACACAAAGGCCTATTCGCCGCATATGCTCAGAGTGCAATAAAGAGTTAATCCTTTACGTTCCTTTATCTCTCCTTTACTTTCCCCCACTTCTATCAAATTCACAACTACATAATACCATATACTTACAGTGTATCGACAAAAACTCGCCCACGTCAATTAGAGCGCTCGAAACTTACGTAAGAACGGTGGAAATGGATTTTAAATTAGTGTATATGGCTGTAGTACATGCGAATATGTGAGATAGAGACAGAGGTGCTCCGGACGTGCCAGAACGTCGGCACTCGATCATTAAGTTCAATGGCACTCACAGTAAGTACGCGTTGCCAAACGTTATTGAAATTTGAATTCGCGAAGAGCGCGCCGCGCTGTGATGATACTTTTATCTCACTGCACGTGCAAAAAATTCGTACGCAGTAGGGTGCGGCATATGGTTTTATGGCCTGGCAATTTCAATTGGTAATTTTAGAATGGCAAAGGAAAGCCAGACAGTTTCCTAAAATACTTATGAAAAAGTATATTATATCATACTACAAATGTATCTTGTACATTTTGTATCCAGTTTTTGTCAGCTTTTCCGCGAAGTTTTATGCAATGAATAACAGTAGTCGATAGTAATTATAGGGTATTACTGGCTATTGATAAATTTTTGAAAACATTCACTAATTAACATTAATTTCTGAAGCGATATGCGTTTTCGTATTCTTCAAGAATAAACTGGAGATCTTTATCGATTTTAGCGAAGGATTCAGTCTCTTTTAAAGACGGTTTACAAATCAACCATCTGGATTTTAGGTAAGGTTAACCGCTTAACAATTATAGGCAATTGTTTATGAAGACGTTTTTACGCTTGTCTTTTCTATGTCTAGACGGTTCTTTTATAGAGTATCTTTTGTTCCGCATTCGAATCAATATCGAATGATACAAATAATTCTTGAAAAAAAAGAACTGTACGAAAAGGCACCTCCTTGAAAATTAACGTTAACTAATGAACATTTTTACACACCTATCACTAGTAATGTTTATCTGGATTGAAGTTACTGTTAAATGATGCTCTACAGAAACTTTACAAACACGCTCACAAAAATTTTATTGGCTCTAAAAAATTTAATAAGTTTTTTATTAAACTCCACCCGCATGAAAATAAAGTATATCTTAAGATATGTACGAGATGTAGAACTTTTTATCCATTATACATCTACCATATATCTATTATGCATCATCAAATATTTATACATAACACAAGATATATATTCTGTATATCAAAGATATATCCCTTTAGGTGGATATATAAAAGAGATATACAGGATATACATTTCTGCTTCCTCATAGAGGAAGGTTTGTTTTCATGAAACAGTATACTGCGGCCCGAGGGAGGGAAAACACATTTCTCGCGAGTGTGAGTTTGCAGCACGAGCTGAGAAAATGCTTCTCTCCCGAATATTGAATACGATTGCATACTTTCCGTGCCGCAGTGACGTAAGAGAGTTTTTCGTGCGTGAAACCTCACTTCCCGCGCCGCAGTGGCGTACATTTTTTTTTCGATATCGTCATGTCAAAACATTTTATATGTTCTGAAACGTCGAGAATAGTAGTTTTCGATACGAGTGCGACGAAACTTTTTCTCAACACACAACACAGTGTGTGTGCGTGTGCGTTTGCGTGTGCGTGTGCGTGTGCGTGTGCGTGTGCGTGTGCGTGTGCGTGTGCGTGTGCGTGTGCGTGTGCGTGTGCGTGTGCGTATGCGCGTGTGCGCGTGCGCGTGCGCGTGCGCGTGCGCGTGCGCGTGCGCGTGTGCGTGTGCGTGCGCGTGTGCGTGTGCGTGTGCGTGTGCGTGTGCGTGTGCGTGTGCGTGTGCGTGTGCGTGTGCGTGTGCGTGTGCGTGTGCGTGTGCGTGTGCGTGTGCGTGTGCGTGTGCGTGTGCGTGTGCGTGTGCGTGTGCGTGTGCGTGTGCGTGTGCGTGTGCGTGTGCGTGTGCGTGTGCGTGTGCGTGTGCGTGTGCGTGTGCGTGTGCGTGTGCGTGTGCGTGTGCGTGTGCGTGTGCGTGCGTGCGTGCGTGCGTGCGTGCGTGCGTGCGTGCGTGCGAGCGTGCGTGCGTGCGTGCGTGCGTGCGTGCGTGCGTGCGTGCGTGCGTGCGTGCGTGCGTGCGTGCGTGCGTGCGTGCGTGCGTGCGTGCGTGCGTGCGTGCGTGCGTGCGTGCGTGTGAAAAGCCAAAAATTCATGTAACTGTTACTTACAAAGTATTCGACCGAATCAGCTAAAATTTAAACAATATGTATAGTACTGGCTAATCTTCAATTGGTATAAATTTTACAAAAATCGCCTCATGCATTTCATTTTTATAAGAATTTTGAAATTTTGAAAAAGTACGTAAATACTCTAGCTTGAACGAATTTTTATCTATCGGGCTGAAACTTCGTATTAAAATTGAATAAAGTGATACGACCTTTGGTATTGAATTTGGGCCAAATCGGTAAAGCGGTTCGGTTTTTATGAGATTTTAAAATTTTCGAAAAATTTTCGTTTTGCTCTAATTCAGATAAAATTTCAACTAATCGACTGAAATTTTCTAAACAGGAAAAATAACATTCAACGCGCTACGTACCAAGTTTGGTGATGAACAGTAAAGTGGTTCGGATTTTACGTGATTCTGAATTTTTATTTATTTATAGGTGTCGCTCTGAATTTCGTAAAAAGCTGCCTCTACGAGAAAGCCAAAAATAAAATAAAGAAACTTCCTCATAAAGGCGGTTTTTTAAAAAATATACCACGCTAAATATCTCAAATATACTTTATTTCCATGAGGGCAAGCAGATTAATACGATCTTTCCCAGTAATTTCTCTACCGTGATGTAATTGTGGGGAAAACATTTCTACCACATTACGACTCTACCTCAATACAACACTAGTAGATTACAAGTCTACGGTGTTGCTAATTTAAAAAAAAGTAAAAAGTTACGTCAATGAACAATTGATTCTCCATAGAGTTATAATTGTAAAATGTTTTTATTGTGTGGAAGTGTTATTCAAACATAAGTCTCTGGCTGAGTTAATTTTTGGTAAATAACTTAATCGTCTTTTGAATTTACCGTGAAAAAATAATACACTTTTTGTAACACGTGCATGAACAGCGGTGCTTTTCATGGCAGTTTTGCGGGCCGAACGTGGCTAGGTTCATCGCAGTGTTGAAACGATAGGTCGGCGCATGCGCAGTTCGCGATTCCTTCACTTTCGACCCTGCTTTTTCTCTTTCGACCCTAGGGTGGAAGGTTGGTAACCTCACTTTTCACTGTTCGTCCCGGAAAACTACCATTCAAAGCACCACTATCCATGCACTTGTTACAAAAAATACGGTGTGCAACACGGGCCAAAATTGGCGTTTGCGACTCGTGTGATTGCAGCCCTCGCTTCGCTCGTGTGGTAATCCTGGCTTCGCTCGGGCGGCAATCCTCGCACTCGTCGCAATCGCCAACTTTCGGCCCTTGTTGCACAATATACTATTGTATATTATTTTTGTTATCTACAAGCTTGTACATGAGAGAAGAAATCTAGCGTTGATGTGTCTATCCAATATTGACACTTTAACTTATCTAAACATTTCTAAAACATTTTTTTCTTGTTTTGCAAAGATCTCAGAAATGCTCTCAGATGAAGTAATTGGACTTGAAGTTCCGGTAAAAAAATGTAAATCGTTGTGCGCTCGCTGACCTTTACAAATAGATCTTTAACAAGTACGATATTACCAACTACAATATACGTGATTCTTCCGTGTCTCACTCTGTGATTTTTCTGATTCCCATACTTAAGCGTTTCATCACACGTGGACGCATTGTTTCTCATCGATAATTATCGCATGGAATTTTAGTAATTGCAAAACGGAAATGACTGGACGTAATACTAAAGTTACCGACCGTAGATTTGCTTTGGTACAAAGTACTTAATCAGTCGCTAGTCTCGCCAACTATTATATCACGGAAAATAACGTGGATTTGATGATGGAATTGATGAAACCATTTATTATCTTCTTGGAATAGTAATGTCATCTTGTAATCGTTTCCATCTAAACCAGTTTTCTGATGATCCTATTATTGATCTTCAAATATACATCATTCTTCATTCATTGTTTACTGCTTCATCAACAATTTGGAGAAAGAAACGAAGTTAAAAAATGATTCCATTACATTTGTTATATTTTCAAAATATTTTGTTATTTGCTTATTTGAATTATTATATTATATGAATCTTTATATATTTCCAATATTGCATATATTTTTGTATATTCATTACTATGAATATTTGAATAACCACGATTTAAAAAATATTCACTCTGTATGTAAAGTTTGTTTCTCGGGAGATTTACATCTCGATCTACTGAGATAATCTCGCAAGGTACACAGTGAAAACCTTGGCGCATTCGATGCCAACACTACCGACCGAGAGTGAGGGCGATTGTGAGATTGGTTCATGTAGCTGCAACTCGTGCTCGATAGAAACCAGCACGTGCTTTGTCGCTGGTAAGCTTACATTTTAAAGAAGCACATGTATAACATACGCGATGATACCAACACAATGATTTTGTAGCATGAAAGTTAACAACGTTGCTGCAATGAAATCGTTGTTAATTTTATTTCTGTATCTTACAAGGATCACTGCTTGGTCAAGAGTGGTTATCCTATTTACTATGACATTAACGAAGGTACTGAAATTATTGGACTCTAATCGACCGTGCGGAAAACTGTATTAATAGCCAGTTTCGATTTTCTCCTGACTTTGAGGATGATCTCTGTTACTTAGCAGAAATATTTATTGTATGCTTTCTACAATATCAATGTGGGTATGTTTCGATGTGTTTATTGTTTTTACTATGTGTCAGGGACATTCTATGCGAATTTGGTTCATGACAGTGCGTAAAAGTATGCGGCGATCATATGACCCTGGCGCTTCAGTGCCTTCAGACCTTAATATTATTCTGTGGACCAAACCGGTAATTAACAATCCCCGACTAAATTTCTAAACGAATAAAATTTAAACAATAAAGCTTGCAAAAATTTTAACCACGTGAGTAAATGAGTTCGCAAATAATGACAACAACTTTTTTTTCTTTTCCCTTGAGTTTTGAAAAAGGAAATTGATATCTTATACTCAACAACAGTGCAAATACCCAATACTTATAGAAATTAAGATGATGAAGCGAATGCTTTACAATTATGATTTCATAATGATAACACCTAGCGATTACAATACAATGTGTAAACTTTTGGATTGCTATTAATTTGCAATAAAATTTTCCGGTAATCCTTTTGAAAAATGGGAAATTGCCATGCATTAAGAAAGAAATTGTAATGCATTAAGAAAGTAATGGAGGACCTGTTCTCCTATTTTCCACTATTTCTTCCAGTATTTAAGCGAAAATTAGTAGTTTTTGCAACTATTCAAATGCTTACACTCAATTTTATAATCACTATAGGTTATAATTATGAAATCATAATTACAAAACAAACTGCTATATTTCTTGAAAATATGAGGATTTACAATTCTGATACTCAGATAAATGGAGCTGATATGTTTATTTTAATCAAACATAGAATCTATTTCAATCGAACAAAATTTTATTTGTTTTAAATCAAATTTATTTTAATCAATTCAATCCTATTAGTCCGGCCATTAAATAAATGCATTTTTTAAACTGTTGACTGAACATGATTTCATTTAGATCAAACGGGATTAATTTAATAAAACAAAGTTAATTGTTTTAAATAAATTCAATAAAAATCAAATATAATTTTCTGTGGTCCAGATAGATATTTGTATTCGCCTCAAATATACCAATTGAAACCGTTTTTCTGGGTGTACATCAAGCGGTAGCAACTCGACGTCAAGTTAAAAAAGAAAATTAATAATTCGATTTATTCAACCCAACGATCTACAGAAATATTGGCCCGACTTATGCTCATGACGTAGGCAAATTTCGAGATTCATTAAACCTTGACTTTGATTGTACGTGGTAGTTTCCAGAAGTATGACTATAAAAAACGTGACGTCCGTGCGAACCTCATTTCGAATGCATCGAGGTAAAACAATGATCGTACACAATATTATAGGTGTATACACGTAAAGTAGTTATGGTATTGTAATTTTATCGCATACCTAATAGTAGAAGCGAGCTGAAAGCTTTGTGCTCGTACCGCTGTCAGAAATTCCATGCTCGGTTAATACACTTTTGTATACACACCACGTACAGATTGCACCTAGTGGCTGTGCGATACGGTGCTGTACCGGTCATCAATCACTTGTCTTGCCTCTTTTCACGGAAGTTACGCCAAAGAAATATAAAACTTTTATCTTACGCCACTAATGTCGCATTTTTTGTTGGATTGATCATCCGTTTATCGGCGTACGTTTAACTTTTCACAATTAAACAATCAACGAATTCAGCGAATTTTAATTTGTATATAACAAAAAAATAATTCCAGAAACTTGTGCGAGTTTCCAATGTATTGCATCAATCCACAAATTTCCAAAACGTGTGTAAAGAATTTTTATTCCGATTCAGCCCAAATTAATTTATTGAAACAGAATACAATAATAATAATGCACGAAACAAATACAAAATCTCAGGATCAAAAAATATAGTTTCGAAATACTAGTATAACCTTCGTATTCTTACAAATATTGCAATAAGCGATTTGCATTTCTTTTTAGGAAGTACGATGAATATCAAATTATTCATTAAGTATCAAATTGTCGTGAACATAAATACCTCAAACATTAGATGTGATTCACTTTTATGATTAACTTAAGTAATAAGTGGTCGTAAGTAATGGGCTTAAGGATTAAGTTATTAAGATGAGATTTCAGAATAGACAATCACTTTTTTTATTATATAGTTTCCTCGTAGCTCCTGCAGTTTCATGTTGTCTTTTTTGTTTTTGGCTAACAGAAAGTTTTCTCAACAAGGCTGAAAGCTTATAACTATTATTAAATAATTATTCTTTTAGATGATGGAAAAAGTAAATTTGGAAACAGTAATAGGGTAAGACAAAAATAATTTACAGATCCTTTTTTTCCTTTTATTTATTAGTTCAGTGAATAAGAGGAACAGTAGTTTATGCGACTTTTATGAGACCAGAATTACATTCAATTTTTTTTATTCTATTTAGGCGTGCCAAATTTCAACACACGTCTTAGTTTTCCTTTATGTGATCGACGCAAAATTCTCAAGAACACCAGTGCGAGTCGGTATACCTACACCTATATTATCACCGGTTATCTGCACGCACCTCGCATAATTTCGTTAAGAAATTGAATATGTACGAAATCACAAGCGAAATTCCACGAATATGAGAGGGTCAAATACGAGCATTCGCCGAAATCGCATAGAAAACCGGTAACGCAAATTTATATAGCCTAGGCCGGTAATGGCTGACGTATATACATATAAGGTCAGCATAATAGTAAAAATGTAGTATTGCGTTGAACGAGGCCTCGAGCTTTTGTTTATTTCCATTGTGTTTACGTTTGCAAAAGAGCAATGGAACAAAATATCATTAAGACAGAAAAAAATTGAGGTAGTCGTCTCTTATTTCAACAGGTATTTGAGAACTTGACATGTTTCAGATGTATTCAATCTCCATCAACGATCACTGTTAAGCTTAACGTTGATCGAATTATGCAGGTCTTTGCTGACATTTTTTACATTTTTCTCCATCAAAATTTAAGGGAAAAAAGTAATTTTGAAATTTATTAAATTTATTTTTTCACTCTTTACAAAGCTTTTTCTACGATGAAGTCGAGAAAAAAGTAGAACTTTGCATATTACTTCCTCAATAATTTTTATTTTTCACAAAGCCAGCTCTATGAGTAAGTTTATTTATTAATTTTGGCTTCCTCATATAGAAGGCTTTGTAAAAAAATGAAAAAACGAGAAAAATTGTGCTAAATTCGAGTTTGCATCTTTATTCGTTACCTATATAGTTCTTGAAAAATTCAAAATCACGTAGAATCCAAACCACTTTACCTATCACGACCAAATTTGGTAGGTATCAGCGCTGAATGTTATTTTTCATCTGTAGAAAATTTTAGTTGTTTTTGTGAGATTTCAAAATCGAAAATTATATAGCAATCCTCCTTGAACATAGCTTTATTCATAAAAAATTGTTTGGCTCAATAGCTAAAAATTTGCAGTTGCCGGAGAACGTACAGACATTTTTCGAAAGTTGTAAGGTCAAATAAAATTTGAACATATATTTGAATTTTTTTTTTAATTGCCATAAAAAAAGTCGTCGACCTGCTTCACATGTTCACTAAATGTCAACCCGATTATTAAAGCAGTTATTGAGATATGTAAGTTTGGATTTTCGGTTTCGGCCACACACACATACAAACACGTACACTCATCCATACATTTTTTCTAAATCACTTTTCTCGACGTTTTAGACCTTTCTGAGTGTACTGACATTAAAAAACTCGAAAAAAAATATTCGCACGAAAACAAAGCTCCTTCTATGAGGAAGCAAAAAAAAAGAAAAATAATGAGTAAGCAATGTACAAGGTTTTACTTGAATTCTTTTTTTTCTTGCTATTTCCGAAAAAAAAACCCGTCAAGGAAATCCCTCATCGCCGTGAAATGCATAAGTTCTGTCTTTTTCTTCGTTGTTGAATAAGAATAGTATAAAAATAAGAAATTCGTTTAATGATTATGATTTTTTGCTACATATTTAGATAATCACCGTAACATTTTTATATGAATATTGTCGCATGCATAGCTTATAATCTAGGTAACGATCAACATCGTCATACCAAGGGAAATCCACTAGCGTTCAGCGGTCTGGCTCGCTATATTCCATGACCGATCACTTTTGCTATTCACTTTTAACTAAATGCGTTTTGCCGAGATACGTGATTCAGCCTTTTTGTTTCCTTTATCCCTCATAGTAATAAGGCATTATTACCTTCGTTTTATAATTTAAATGATGGAGTTGTATTTAATCACAAAAAAAAGTAAAACCTTGCATATGGCTTCCTCATCACTTTTCACTTTTACAAATCTACCCTTACGAGGAAGTACGTTTATCGATTTTGGCTTCCTCATAGAAAAAGCTTTGTCAAAATTGAAAAGTAATGAGGAAGCGATGTGCGAGGTTTTACACGCAAGAAATAATTGGTCCCAACCAAGTGCCATGGTTAAATACGCTCCAAGTTACAAAATTGGTTGGGAGAAGCACCTATTGGACGTCACAAACAACCAATTAGGTGTGGCATCCAATGGTTTGGTTGTGACACCCAATAGTTGGTTCTCTCAACCAATTTTGTCGATTGGAGCGTACACGGAAAGAAATGTTTGGTTGTGGCAACTACGTTTTCAATTTGCTGTACACAATGTCTAAAAAATTAGTTGCCTCAACCATATCGAATAGTAACCTCAACTATTCACGATTAGTTCTCGATTGGATTAGTTAGGTTAACTAATCCAATCGTTGGGACTACCACTCGAATAGTTGGGACTACCTTTCGAATCGTCGGTATTATCATGCGAATCGTCGGTATTATCATTCGAATCCTCGGTATTACCATTCGGATCGTTGGTATTACCATTTAAGTTGCTAGGGAAATAGAATAATCGATTGGTTGTCTCAACTCATTTCTTGGTTATGGCAACTAATCTTTTTTTTCCGTGTATTTAACCATGGTACTTGGTTAGGGCAACCAATTATTTGTTTGCGTGTACTTTGTAAACTGAAGTTTATCGAAACTTAATAGTCAAGAAATAATGATGAACAATTCAGATTCTTACATAATCCAAACCCTTTTACAGATCTCTACTAAATTATGTATCTAAAATCCCTGAATATTATTTCGCTAACGTGCAAAACTTGGGTTTGGTAGTTCATGTTTTGCAAAAGTTCATGCAATAACGTAAATTTTCCAACAATTTCAAGAGCGCATAAAATTCGAACCGCTTTTTCAATTTCAACCAAAATCAATACCACACAGCGGTACATGTAAATGCACTTAAGAAGAACTATTGAGGAAAATATCGTCAATTTTACGAAAGTTGGAGCGCTCATGCTCTTTTTTTTTAATGAATTCAATTCAGTTATAATTTGTATTTTTTCATACGTTATGTAAAAAAAAAAGAATCAAAGATATACTGCTGTTCCACGGGTGTGCTCAATTTCACCTCAATCGGTTGATCGATTCTTGAGTTATAGGTCATTGAAGTTTCGAAACCCTGCCAACACACACACACACACACACACACATATATACGGACATTGTCTTCTGAACCACTTTTCTCGATATTTTGGGCCATTCTGAATGTCCTGAGATGAAAATCTCAACAATAAAAAATTTCATGAAAACAAAGCTTCCTCTATGAGGAAGGAATATTATTTTTTTTGTATGAATAATGACATTAAGGGGAGGGAGTCAGGTCAAAATAATTAAATTTGTAAATTCAATATCATCCAAATTCTCTTGCATATAAAAATGATCAATGAACTATATTGTTGGTACTCGATGAAAGGATTTTTTACTGCCATCTGACTTGCGTATGCCTTTCCATATTATCTTAAGCAAAGGTCTTAGGTTTTCCACTCTGCGCGTGATTCAGACCAAACTGCTAGGCAGATTGGGCTAGTTGATGTCTCATTTTCTTCTTCATAAAAAGATACACCGGCTAAATGGAGCAAAATATTTTTTTTTTTATTCTGAAAGCAAAATTAATAACTGATTTAGAAAATAGCATAAAATTTATTTAGTAATAATTATGTCACTTGAAAAATATTACCTTTTATTAACTTTTGCTCCATTTAGCCGGTGTATCTTTTCATGAAGAAGAAAATGAGACGTCAACCAGCCCAATCTGCCTAGCAGTTTGGTCTGAATCACGCGCAGAATAGGTTCAAAACCAAGTTTCGGCAAATGGCATCTAAAACTTACCACTCAAATAAAAATGTTTGTGCTGTTTTCACCTTTGGGGCACCTTAGTACCTTTAATGAACAAAATAAAAATATTATTTGCAAGTCAGATTACAGAATATTATTAATAATGTTATTAATAAATGTTTTTTTTTTTTTACAAATAAATAAGTAAATGAATGCATAATTTGAAAAAAACCTGTAAATAATATGGGGATGATCACTTTTATTGACAACATCACTGAAAATTTATCCAATGTTGACACATTCACAAATGTGCTGCACAAACATTAAATCATCACTTCATAACAAATTTACATATCTGATCACTTCTGATGATTGTTGATTCTGTTTTAAACACTATTGATTGAAAAAAAACCGTAAATGGCCAACGGAATCAAACTAATAACATAATATGAACGAAAAATAAAAACGTCAATTCGAGGTTATGCGTCTCGCAAGTAGCAGAAGTAACTTCTCGAGGCAGTAACACGCTGCGCATGCGATACGTGCTAAGATATCACAGCGCATGTCCCATTATTCGCGCGAATTCGAATATAATGTAAGTGTTACGTGTTGCGTTGAAGACATTACACTCTCATCGCGTCATTTGTATCGCGTTTCGCTAACTGATTTAAAAAATGGTAAACAAATAAAAATTTATTTACAAATACGTAATAAACTTTTTATTATATAGAAAAAAATCATTAAAAAACAGGTATATTGCAGAAATCGGCCATTTTTTCGCATTCAGGTCTAAGATTTTGCAGGTCCAGAGGGTGTACTTAACTAAACGAAACTGCCGAAGAGAAAAAAAAAAAAAAAAAAATATTTGATTTTTTTTTTCCAACACCCTTAATTATTTGGTGTGAACAAAAAATCGGCCATAATGTCTGCATATAACAAAAATAAATAAATAAAATAATTAAAAATTCAAATATAATATTCTGGTCATTTTTACGACTTTTGAGAAAATTAAATATGAATGGTACCGTAGAAACTTAGCCATTTTTGCGAATTCCGGCTTATAACTTTACTAATAGATAGATTACATGGAAATGAATGTTTTCACAGAAAAAAAAAATAATCGATTTTTTTAAATTTTTGACCTGACTCCCCCCCCTTAATCGTTCACTGAAAAAAATAAATGTGATACACTGCTAAATATAGTGAGTTCTACTATAAAAATAAAGACCCGTGCAATAATTTAGTTGCTGGTTATATTAATTATTGTTACATCGACCCATAAAAACATTGTTTTTCTCTCATGTTGAGGCCTTTAATCTTATCGACAGACGGATATATCGGTTCAACATTCCAATTCTAAATAAGATAATTCTCATCTGCGACATCTTTTAGTAATTATCGCACCGAATTCTAGTTCATGTAGAGCACATTTGTCCTGTGTTTGGACGGTGTGTCATTGGCGATGGAGTCACGTCTACAACAAGTTTTTCTGCAACTGCGGAGAAGGTTGGTTGCGGATCAATTAAAAGTAAACTTGGAAATTGTAAACCGAGTGACAGTCGCAGCAGCGTCTAACCAGTACTTGGTATTCGGAGAATTGAAGTGCGCCAGCACGTAAAGCCATCGTTACATCTCTCGATTCCCTGGCGAATATTCGATCCATTAATCCAATGAAGATCTAGAATTTTCAAGCACTTCTATTGAACGTCGTTTCTGCTCGTAAAGCCGCTTTAACATGCGGTTGATATACTATATCAAGCTACGTTCTCGCTTATTCGCTAAACAACATGATGTGTACATAAGTGATGTATCTACTGTAGACGATTATCGAACGACGTTACGTGACCAAATGCTACTCGGACGATTCGTTCCATTAGCTTAAGATAAATTCACTTTTTGCCTCTTCCTCACTTCTATATAAAATATTCATGCACTCAATTGACTCACACTTAAACTTAAAAAGCCGTATTATGCTTGTCACTCGGTTTCAACACTCATGGGTGTGGGTAACCCATACTTTTCTTTTGCTTGTATGTCGAAATGCAATGCACCAAATGAAACGTTTTTTTTTAAGCGTCGATACGCCTTTTTCAAAAACTTAAAATAATCAAGTGTTTTAAAAAGAAGAGCAGTTCTTAAAATACAAGGTGTAAAATACAGCAATGTAAGCGTATTGAGTTGCATTGTGAAGAAAAAATACCTCGTTACGATCCGCTGTGAGCAATTTTTTTCAGAGATGAAATGGGATGATTTTCGACATGAAATACTTTTTTTAAATCTGGAAATTTAGATTTTCCATTTAAAAAATACAATAGTTATGTCTAGAATATTGGAAGGATTACAATAACTATATTGAATAAACCAAAATGACGAATGCGGAATTCTGACCATCAAGAATCATTGAAAATCGTTGATCAGAATCATGACTCAGTTTCATTCGTTGGCCATGAATTTGGAATCCCAGCCTTTTACAATTATTTTTCTACAAAACAGAAAGGTTTACTTATTGCCATTAAAGTCTTATGTATCGTCAAGCAACTTAGAAAAACTCTTGCATATGATATTTACCTTACCTTATAGATTTCAACATTTTGTAAGCTGTACACGGCACCGCCGTACTGGGTGAACGTGACCCATTATGTTCTTTGAGGATTAAGTTGAGTTTCGGTGGGCGTTTAAAAAAGTTGACACATCAACCTATTTACTATTCTGTGGCATAATTATAAAAGAGCCAAAACAAGGCTGCAAAGTAGAACTTTACATATTGCTTCCGCATTATTGTTGGATTTTTACAAATCTATCTCTATGAGGAAGTATGTTAATCTATTTTGACTTCCTCATAGAGGAAGCTTTGTGAAAATCTAACAATAATGAGGAAGCAATTTGTAAAGCTCTACTTTGCAGCCTTGTTTAAAAAAATTTTTAATGGCATTATTTTTTAACCCCTTGACAGATTCTCGCCAGATTCGAACTGGACTTGGTAAACATCGCTCGGGTTCTATTTTAAGAGTGTGTTTATCGAGCAAACGTTATTTAAATATAACATAAACCTTGTTTAATAAAAATAACAGTCTACTTGTGGACCAAATTTGAGCCCGATATCTTAAAAATTGCCGAAGTTAGAGCACGAACAAAAAATTAAATTTTTTTTTCATAATGCCATAAATTTATAACCTCTTGACGGATTGACGCCAAATTCACTCCCAAACTTTATTTAATAACAGCCCACTTGTGGACTAAATTTGAGCCCGATCCTTCCCTAAAAAGTATGTTGCGAGATTTTATCGAACTGCGAGTTGGACCATTGTCATCGTGTTATTCGCGTTGTGATTGGTCCAAATTGGCGCGAGATCAGATGGAGACCGGGTTAACTGAAATTCGTGCTAACCGATGAGCAGCTTCAGTCGTGTTATTCTATTTTGACAGTTCTGAGGCGTGCGAGGTTTGGAGGTTTGAATTTAACCTCATTGTGCGAAACGCTGACTCTTGAATTGTGTACAACTCTGGTAGCATTTTAAATCAAAAGAAAACCATTGATTTGAATTATGAAGTCAATTGACAACCAAGGTTCGTTTAGAAGTATGAAAACAACATCTGAAAAGTCTCTCATGTCTAAGGTAACATCAACCTGATTTTCTCAACGTCAAGAGACCAAACAATGTATAACAAAGAGCTTAAAAAGGTTGAACCTAGGATCGACGATAGACCTCCGAAATTTGAGATTGATGTGTACTACAAACATCGGATGCTAGCAGCTGACGCTCGAGCAATTATGGATATTGATAGAAATTTGGAGCTAATGAAAAGACTCAATACGATTCATCGTAAGGTGTAAGTTCTTGCCTCGTTCCTAGCAAAAAATTGCATAATTGTCATCAAGTTTTTGGTCCTTAAAAAGCTTAGTCAAGTGGTCCTTACGTCGACTGCTGGAATTCAGAGTTAAATTATGAACCTCCTCTCGCCGACAAGAAAGAAGATGTCGATAGAATTAAAAATGAAAATAGAAAACATAACTAGAATACAACAAGCCACTGGTTTATAGTGCACGGCCCATCTGATGCGCGAATGGGGACAATCTAAAGCAGATACTTAAAACTCTTTCAAGTGATTTTGCTAATTGTTTACTTAAAAATACATAAAACATTACAAATTTCGATTTTATGCCGTTTTGAATATTTTGAAAAAAGGGAGTGGGCGCTCTAAGTTTCGTAAAATTTAGTCTATTTTGCTAATAGTTGTTTATAAGAGCAGGTGCACTCAATGTTGTTTGGTATTGAATTTGGCTCGAATCCGTAAAGTGGTTTAGATTTTATGAAAATTTGAATTTTTCGAAAAATTGATATCGCTCTATTGTAACTTTTGCAAAACTTGAGATAGCGAGCTCAAATTGTGTATGTAAATGAAACAATATTCAGCCATTATATATGGATAATTTAGTGACGAACGGTATAAAATTTTGATTTTATGGAATGTTGAATTATTTAAAAAAATATACGTTATCACATTTACTTTCGGAAACGCTCTAATAATAACGAAATAACGAAATAACGAAATAGAAAAAGCGAATTCACAACATGCTTATTTATCTAATTAAATCAAGAATAACATTAAATGGGTAAAATGAGGTTAACTTCGTACGGTGTAGTGTTATTCCATTTTTTTTTAACGCTAGAACCTTGATCCGTGCCACTCTGGTGATTTTTTTTGCGATACTGACAGTCATGCAGGAATACTCTGTAATATTCTCAGTCAGACAAAGAATCCGTTTTTTAATTTTTTAAATAATTACCCCGTTTTTGGGTGAAAAATCAGTGTTACCAGCAGATGAAAATTATTTTGAATGTTTTATTCAAAAACTAACACAAAACTACAATTTTTATGTAGAGACATCTTTTTCTGTAACTTCACTCAGAGAAATCGTGATAGCACAGTCAACTATAAAGTGACAACTATACATTTTTATTACATGCAACTATTTTTATCGTTGCGATAACTACAAAAATAGTTATGGTAACTATTTGGTAGTTATAGTAACTATTTGATAGTTGTGTCAACTATAAAAAAATTGTTGTACCAACCATAAATGAATAGTTGTCACTTTATAGTTACTAATACCATAATTTTCTCTCAGTGTTCAAGTTTCCGAGAAATGTCCAGTTGAAAAAAACCGCGTTTTTTTAGATATTGAATTATAAAATCTGAAAAAATTCACATTGAGTTCTTTTGAGTGGTACTGTGATATGACCAATTATGGGGCAGATCTGAGATGGTCGAAAAAAAAGTAGCTGAATTAGCAGAGAATGCCATTAAGAACTTCATATAAAAACAGCCCCAAGCGCGTACAGGTCGCGCGCGCAGCGCGCGTAGATTTTCTAGTATCTTAAAAATTGCGAAAGTTAGAGCACGAACAAAACATTTCAAAAAATTAAAAAATGCCACAAATTGTGAACCCCTTGACGGATTGACACCAAATTTAATCCCAAACATTATTTGATAGCACATACACACACACACATACAAATTATTTGATAGCACATACACACACACACATACATCACAAAAACAAAGCTTCCTCTATGAGGAAGCAATAAATTGTAGAAAATTTTAGTCGCAATACCATAAGACTATAGCTAAATGTCGTCAAATACCAAGATCACTTTTTACTGTCCGCCCTTTAGTATTCCTGCAGTACTTTAAACACCAAGCGTGTTGCAAGTGTGTTGTTTCCTATCTTTTAAGCGTGATACGTATGTTTAACTTTTGTAACTTGACTTACTTATCCTCAAATTTATGACCACTCGGGGCGTCAAGTAATTAGCGCCTGGTAGAGTTCTAATATGTGGACGATTTAAAAAAAAATGCAAAGTAAAAACTTGCATATTGCTTCCTTATTGTTTTCAGTTTTTTTGCAAATCTGTCTCTATGAGGAAGTATATTCATCAATCGTGGCTTCGTCATAGAGGAAACTTCGTTAAAAATTCAAAACAATGAGGAAGCAATATGCAAGGTTCTACTTTACATCTTTGTTTCAAATAAATTTGAAAAACGAAAGTTTAACAAAATTTTTATCTTCAAGAAATGATAACAAAAATTTTTTATTCCTATTTAATCCAAAACCTTCTACCGATCTCCACTAAATGATGTATCTAATATCACTGAATGTGATTACGTTTACGCACAACATTTGGGCTCACTAGTTCATGCTAAAGTTAATGCAAGAACGTCAATTTAAAAAAAAATGTCGAAATTTATTTCCAATCCGAAGCGCTTTCATACCCTTTTATGAAAAAAAATTCAAAAGCTATAAAAACAGAATTCCTGCATACAATTTGTTAGAAATTGCAACAATCAAAGAGGGGCTGATGTTCCAATTGTGTGCCAAATTTTACCTCAATCGGTTGAACGGTTCTTGAGTTATAGGTGATACAAATTTTGAAACTCCTGCCTTGTCTCGACATTTTTAAACATTCTGAGTGTCCTAACATGAAAACCTCGGCAATGTTTTCATTCATGAAAGTAAAGCATCCTCCTTGACGAAGCAAAAAGATGATATTGATAAACAATTTAGCGTCATAAATGCGTTATGCAAATGAATGCCTGGTAATATTAGTACATTACGATACGAGTGCGAAAAAACTTTTTCTGACGAGTGTGAATTTGCAGCACGAGCCGAAGGCGAGTGTTGCAATCACACGAGTTAAGAAAACGTTTTTCGCATGAGTATCGTATAAAATTTTATTTCACGAGGTGTGTAAACGACGTTTGACGCACGCTAAGCGTGCGTAAAACCGCGTTCTACGCACTGAGTTAAATAAAATATTTTGAACTTCCATATTATCTTCTAAAAATCTAAAAGGTATGGTGACTTTATATATTTGTGTTTTAACAAAATACAATATGACTCACAGCACTAAGTTCTCTAAAAATGTAAGATTTTTTATTGGCTTTCGATAAATCCTCCAATGGTAGTTGTTTAATCCAACGAATGGTTAGAGGTAATAGACAGAGTAACATCGCGGTATCAAAAAAGTTCCGATTCTGCTTCAGCATATTTTGCAATTCTTAATCATGCCGAACAATTCACATAGTCTTTATGTGTCAAACGAGATACCGTCTCATCATAATAAAACAGATTCAATAGTACCAATAACATATGTATGATATATTTGTGATGGTATCATTTTCAAACGGGCAACCGTGATATGATCTCAAGTATATCATTGCATATTAGTAGCAAGTTTCGAAGCTTGTAGAGTTGTAATGACTACAAGAGATGTCTATCAGGGTGCGATAAAGCTTCAAACAGGTCCCACGAATTATCAGGTGTGTCAGATCGAACGAGCGAGTTACTTATCGCCATGGACACGAGTCGCTGCGTACGCAGAAAAAAATGTTCTCCATATGAAGTTACAATTCGATCAACTAATATTAAGAACTTAACTAAAATTTTACCATTTTGGCCATGTAATAACTATAGATAACTACCGTAGTTTTATAATTTTCATATTACTTGTTATGGTAAATTCACAATCTTTTTTGACAGTGTACTTAACCATTTTTTTTTCTGTGTGTGGTAAACACTATACATATGGGTCATTCCACCAGCTGCCGAAATCCGTGCGCCTAATTTTTTTTTGGCCTGAAAATTTTACAGGATGTTTACTACGATAGAAAGTGAAGATCTGTCTATTATGAAACGACTACCATTTTTTTCTATTTAACATGAATTAATTAGATTTTCGATTTTTGTTCAATTGTATATTTTACATTATTTTTAACCAACATAGGTGATGTAGGCATAAAAAAATAAAAGGAAATAAAAACGCGAGACCTGCGCTAAATTCTAAGAATTGTTGTTGTTGCCGAGCTTCTCGGAATAGCAATTCCTCGAAGACCAACCGTTGTCGAGCTTCCCGGAATGGCGCAACGGTCGCGGCAGAAAGAAGGGGAGAGTGTGGCGAGCCACTCACTCGTCGCTGAGACGCTGAGGCGACAACACGTATCGAAGGCACTGCGAGCCCATATTATATATTTTTATCAATAAACGTTCGACATTCTCTTATCTGTGTGACAAAATTATTTATATAGATATTTCCTATTTTCACCCTACAGTTCAGAAGTGGGATATGGAATGAATAAAAATAAATTAACGCGTTTTATATCGCGGGACAATGAACAAGTGCGGAAGTCATGTAAAATAATTACACGTGTGTGTGTCGCCGTAGAAAGCGTATCGTGAGTTTACTGTCTGTTATTCACGTTCAGTCGAGTTGAATATTTTGCGCTGAGTGCCGCGAATATTTTTGCTGTGTATCAATCGATAATTACCGAGATCGATACGGAATAATCAAAGCTGTGTGCTGATTATACTGAATCGCGATCGATACGGGTAATTGCTGTGTGCAAACGTTAATTGTAACGAGTCTTTATTTTCTGTGTGAAAATTCGCGTTTATTCGTGAGTATCGTTACGTGAACAGACGAACATTCTAGAACACTGTGCGCTGCTGTGTGTGAGAGTGTGCGTAAGAACATTTTCCTTTGTCGTAAATCGTAGTGAATCGAGATGGCCGCCAGACAACCCACCGACTATACGGTCGCCGAATTAAAAGACATACTTCGTGAAAAGGGTTTAATTCTAACAGGCAGTAAAGCCGAACTGATATTACGTTTGACAGATTTCGACGCAGACATATGGGAACGTCTAAACGCAGAGCGGGCTAGGTTAGCCGACCGCGTTGAGGAGTACGAGGAAAGTGTGACCGGGCAAGAGAACGGCCAGCGCGAAGTCGAGACGGCTGACGAAGTACAGGCTGCGGGGTATTTGCCAACCGAAGACGAGTTGATACGTCGAGAGAATAATTTGTTGCGCCGAGAACGAGATTTACTTCGGCGAGAGCTAAACATCGCGAGGCAAGGACGTACACCAAGTGATAACACGAATGACAGTACAGCGAGACATAGTTCGATGACCACGACCGAAAGCGTGAGAGCTGTTCGGGATCTTCTGAGTGAATTTAACGGCAGCGAAGGCTCGTTTTGGAGGTGGGAACAGCAACTGTCATTACTACGAGTGACGTACAACTTGGATGATGCTTCGTCGAGAATTTTGATCAGTTCGAAGCTAAAGGGTCGCGCACTAGAATGGTTTCATTCGAAACCGAGTCATCTCATACTGAGTGTTGAGGATTTGTTGAGGGATATGAAACAGATATTCGATCATCGACAAATGAAGTTAGTGCTACGAAAAAAGTTCGAACAAAGACAATGGCAGCCGAACGAACCATTTGGTGATTATTATCACGATAAAGTGATTTTGGCAAATCGTGTACCGATCGAGGAGGATGAGATAATCAATTATATTATCGACGGTATAAGTGACGTGAATCTGCAGGACCAAGTACGGATTATGCGGTTCAAGACGGAGGCAGAGGTGCTCGAAGCGTTTGAAAAAGTGACGCTGCATCCGAAGAAAACATTTGATCGAGAATCAAAGTGGAAAAAAGACGGAAAATCGACGAAAGACGGGAAAGAGGCTTCGTCGTCGAAGGAGAATCAAACGCCGTCGAAAGAAGATTCGACGTCAACGAAAGAGAAACCATCGTCGCAGCGAAGGGCGCCAAGGTGTTACAATTGTCGTGAGTCTGGACATATCGCCCCCAATTGCCCGAAGCCAAAGACGACGAGAGGCTCATGCTCCAGCTGCGGGTCAACGAGTCATTATAAGAAGGATTGTCCGGAAGAGGAATCGAAGTCTGCACCGGCGGATACGACGAGTATGATTGAACCGATTGATGTTAGCGATCCGTACTACGTTCAGCTTAGCTTCTCAGTTGACGACGCGCAAGGCGGTAAGCGTATTCATACTGTAAGCGGTATAGTCGATCCTGGATCTCCGGTAAGTTTGATAAAAAGTGAGTATGTACCAACGAATTTGCGCGGACCTGTACCGCCGAACGGTGATTGTTTTTGCGGGATGAATAAATCACTTGTTAACGTGTTGGGTACATTCAGAAAAACCGTGAAGGTCGAAGGAATCGACATAGAAATCCGATTTTTAGTAGTTCCGAAAGAAACGATGTCATGTATTGCGTTGCTAGGTCGAGATTTTTCCAGAAATCCGTTGATAAGAGTCGAGTTAGGCGAGAATATAAAAATCGCGAAGAACGGTACCTCTCCGAAAGAGATCGATAGCATCACACAGATAATGATGATTAACTATGTCGAGTCACCTTATCGAGTCAACGAGGAACTGAATATTGATTCGGGGGCCGGATTAGAAGTATCAAAGAAGCTGCATGAGTTGTACGAGTCCGAGTACGTTTCGAAATGGGGTTCTGACGATCAAGAGCCTGAACCGGAAATGGTAATCACTCTGAAAAATGAGCAGCCGATTACTTTCCGGCCGAGACGTTTAACTTTTTCTGACGGAGAGAAAGTCAAAGGCATCCTTGATGATTTGTTGAAAGACGGTACGATAAGACCGAGTAAGTCGCCGTACGCTAGCCCGATCGTACTTGTGCGAAAGAAGAATGACGAGATAAGACTTTGCGTTGACTATCGCGATTTAAATAAAATCACAGTAAAGTACAATTTTCCTGCACCGCTCATTGGCGATCACCTCGATCGTTTAAAGGGCAAAAAGTATTTTACTAGTCTCGATCTGAAAAACGGGTTCTATCACATCAAAATGTCTGAGTGCTCTATAAAGTACACTTCGTTTGTAACGCCGTTTGGACAGTTCGAATACCAACGTATGCCTTTCGGGTTGACGAACGCGCCGCGTGTGTTTCAGAGATTTGTTAACGGAGCTTTCGGAAAACTGATTCGCGAAAATAAAGTTTTGCTATATCTCGACGACATTTTGATAGCCACGGAAGACCTTGACGAGCATTGGAAAATTCTCAAAGAAGTATTTGAGACGGCTAGAAGGCACCGATTGAAATTTCGATTAGACAAGTGTTTTTTTGTGCTAAAGGAGATAACGTACTTAGGATACTTGATTAACGAGCACGGTATACGTCCGAGTAAAAGCAATGTCGATTCTGTGATGAGTTATCCGGTTCCGCGAAATACGAAGGAGGTGCATCGATTCGTCTGCTTAGCGAGTTATTTCAGACGATTTATACCTGATTTTTCGGTAGTCGCGAAGCCATTGTACGATCTTGTCAAGAAAAACGTTACATTTAGGTTTGGAACGAAAGAACTCGAGGTTTTTGAAACATTAAAGCGAGCGTTATCCTCCGAGCCGATATTAGCGATCTTTTCACCACACCTCGAGACCGAGCTACATTGCGATGCGAGTGCGAGTGGTTACGGAGCGATACTGTTACAGAGGCAAAGTGACAGGATCTTTAGACCGGTATTTTATTTTAGCAAACGAACGACGCCAACGGAGGCGAAGTACCACAGCTTTGAACTTGAGTGTCTCGCTGCGGTATACGCGATCAAACGTTTCCACATCTACCTCGCTGGTATAAAGTTTTAAATCGTCACAGATTGCGATAGCTTTCGTCTCACGTTGAGCAAGAAGACGGTTAACCCTCGAATATCGCGTTGGGCTTTGTTCTTGGAAAACTACGACTACGAGATTGTCCACCGACCCGGTTCGCGAATGGGACACGTAGATGCGTTGTCGCGGTGTCATAGTATTCTGATTTTGGAGGCAAATTCGTTTGAGCAAACGTTGTCGATTCAACAAGACCGCGATGAGGAGATACGAAAGATTCGCGATAGACTCGAGACAACCGAAGATAAATATTACGAAATTCGAGACGGCCTCGTGTACCGAAAGACTAAGAATAAGAAGCTACTCTTTTATGTGCCGCCGTCTATGGAAGACAATGTGATTCGCACGTGTCACGACGATATTGGACACATTGGTGTTGACAAAGTAGTGGATAATATAACTAAAGTTTACTGGTTTCCGCGACTCAAAGAAAAGGTAAAGGCACATATTTCGAATTGTTTGCGTTGCATTGAATTTTCGCCCTCGAGCGGCAAACCGGAAGGGCACCTGCATAGCATACAAAAAGATAAGCTACCATTTCAGACGATCCACGTGGATCACTGTGGTCCTCTAGAAAAAACCGGACGTGGCTACCGTCATATATTATCGATCGTCGATGCTTTTACAAAATTTGTGAAATTATATCCATGTAAGTCCACGACGTCGGAAGAGTCGATGAAGCATCTACGAAATTATTTTCAAGCGTACAGTAAGCCTAGGCGGATCATTAGTGATCGCGGGACAGCGTTTACATCCGATCGATTTCGAGAATTTGTGAACGCGGAATGTATCAAACACGTACTAGTAGCTGTGGGTACACCGCGCGCGAACGGTCAGGTGGAGCGATTTAATCGTGTGATTACCCCAATGATCTCGAAACTTTGCGACGATCCGAGCAAATGGGATCAGGTTTTGAATAAAGTAGAGTTTGCGATCAACAACACCATTTGCCGATCGACTGGCCAGACGCCCAGTAAACTATTATTCGGTGTTGATCAAATTCACGAGATAAAAGACAATCTTAGACTAATTCTAGACTCGTATTCAAGCGACGAACGCGACCTTGACTCAATAAGAGAAATTGCTTTCACGAAAATTTGTAAGAGTCAGGAGGCAAATGAGCGATATTATAATCAGAAACATAAGAAAGCGACAAGATACAACGAAGGTGACTACGTCATGATCCGAAATGTCGACACTTCTGCTGGTAGCAATAAGAAGCTCATACCAAAGTATAAAGGTCCGTACATTGTGAAGAAACTGCTAGATTCTGATCGTTACGTGGTTACCGACATCGAAGGGTTCCAACACACTCAGTTACCGTATACTGGAGTGATAGCAGTCTACCAAATGAAACCCTATATCCGTGAGTAATGTATGCGTTAAGAAGCGGATTAGTATGTAAGTGATCTAGTACATTGTTTTATTACCTATGTTGTTCGAGACGTCCAAATGTCAGGATTGGCCGACTGTAGGCATAAAAAAATAAAAGGAAATAAAAACGCGAGACCTGCGCTAAATTCTAAGAATTGTTGTTGTTACCGAGCTTCTCGGAATAGCAATTCCTCGAAGACCAACCGTTGTCGAGCTTCCCGGAATGGCGCAACGGTCGCGGCAGAAAGAAGGGGAGAGTGTGGCGAGCCACTCACTCGTCGCTGAGACGCTGAGGCGACAACACGTATCGAAGGCACTGCGAGCCCATATTATATATTTTTATCAATAAACGTTCGACATTCTCTTATCTGTGTAACAAAATTATTTATATAGATATTTCCTATTTTCACCCTACAGTGAAAACATTAAATGATTTAAAAAATATTTTCTCAGTCTCAAATGTCTAAACTTTCCAAAAAAAAATATTAGTTGTTGTGTGAAACAATTTTTAAGTCACCAATTTCAAATGTAGTGTTTGAACTAAGAAAATTAAATTTTTTAAAATTGAAATGTAAAAAAATGTATATCTCGAGCATAATTGTTCGTTCCATAATTCGCTTCTGCCAATATCTTAATCATGGATCAGCTAAAACGGGAACATAAATATTAATTCAAAATAGGGTGGCCCTCTTCGCGAAAATCGTAACTCAAAGAAAAAAAAGTTGCTACTGGCGTATTCGCAACATGTGACTTTCTCATCACATTTGTTACTGGTGTGAAGTTTTTATCGTGAATTTATTGGGGTATAGTGTCTAACTACACGAATAGAAATTTGTGAATTTCGCACATTTACTGTAATCTAGTACATTCCTCGCTATAATTTGTCAAGAACGCGTTTTTGAATTTGAGTTCAAGCTACGAGCCGCACTCGCAAGGCGGCACGTGCGATGTTCGCGCCTCACTTCACATCTCTCTTTCGGTTGGTGGTATTATTGTCGACACTTCTATAGTTTGACAAGTCGGATTTATATTTCAATTATTCATATTCCAAAAGTTTCGAATCTTATGGTGTGTATGAGGCCTCCGCAGGATTTTGAATTCGTATAAAATGCTATGCGAGTGATAAAAACTATGATACGATGAATGTATGAACGTTTATAGTCTAACATCATGACTGTGAATAACCTCAAATTTTTTTTTGCAATTTTCACTTTCCTTTTAATCTAACACATGGTGTGAATATTCATATAATATTTCCCATTGAAAACTGCTCAAGATAATTGATAGTACTTCTTTTGTTTAGTGAATGTGTAACACAATCCATATTTCAAGCAATATAAATTTTTCACAACATACAGTTGCAGAAGTCTTATGTAAGTGATTGAAAAGACCACAAAATCTTCTCTGTACTAAATCTCTTCTTGTTCATTGCTCATTTGCTAGTAATTCTGTCTGTATGTATCATACCAAAGCATAATAAGTTTTATATTAGTTTGCGGTCCAAAAATAAATAAATAAATTTATTCATTTTTTTCACTATTTGAAGTAAAGTATTAGAAGCAGTGAAGATTTTGGATTAGATTTCAATGCCAAAACTACATTTTATATGCAAAAGGCACACACTTAATTTCATTGCGGTCCATAGATTTTTTCAAAAGTTATTGTACTTTCGGACACAGATGCCAGACACAGCCAAACAGACAGATAGATAGATAGACAGACAGACAGACAGAAATTAGTGAATGTGTTTTTTGGAATCTAGGACACTCAAAACATGTATTTCCATAAAAATCCAACAGTCGAATTTTATTTTGGATTGCAATACTTTCTCTTTTACATACTTCGTATGTGATGAGAAAGTAAAAATTTGTGCCAATTTTTTGGGTGAAATTTAAAAAACGCGATTTTTTTATTTCGAAAGTACCTTGAAAATGTAGAATTTTAGCTTTTTAAAAGTTATGATACAGTTTAGGGTTTCCGATATATCACGGATTAAAAAATAATATTAATAATAGTATTATCTTGTGAATGGATGCAATCAAGCTCTTAAAACTTAGTACTTTTTTTAGTTAGTTATATACTAAAAAAAACCTTACTTAAATATCACGAAATCACAGAATTTTCTGAACAATTTGAAAATTGGAGTGGCTGAGTTAGTGCAGAGTGCTTCATAAGCCAAATTAGCCTAAAATATTTCCAAAAATGTTTTTATTCAAATTCATCATAGATGATATTCTTCTATTATAATCTACATAAAGAATTGCCCAAATAACACAGAAGGATCCATTAGTAAGAAATTATCGCTCTACTCTTGAACTTGCATTTTCAGGCTTATGATGTTCAAAAAAGAATTTGTTATAGAAAGCTACCCTAGGTTCATAATAGAACTTAGCACTACAGTATTTAATGCAATCATGTAATAATCCCAATTAGTCGATCAATGCTAGTCAATTTTTAGAGTCACATAAGTAAGAAACTTTAACAGACACATTTATAGTAAGCTGCTTGAGTCACATTAAGATTATTCTTTTAGAGTCCCATCAATAGTAAACTTGTAGAGTCACATTGATAATATTCTTTTAGAATCCCATCAATAGACAACTTCTAGATTCACATTAGTAGTTCTCTTTTAGGGCCTCACAACTAGGCAAAATGTTGTGATATGAATTTAAACCGCAAAATGCGATCTAGCAACGACTCGCTTAAAGGGAATCATGTTTTAATTAATATAAGTATCATATTATTTGTTTTTAGTGTTCAACTAATCTTAAGGTTCTACAAAGAATATTTTTATGGACATCATAAATCTGAAAATGCAAGTTCAAGAGTAGAGCGATAATTTCTTACTAATGGATGCTTCTGTGTTATCTCGGTCGTGAATAAAGTCCGAAAAGAATCCGGCACAATTCGCTGGTTTGCGTTGTCCTAAATAAATTCCAGCAACCATTGGACGATTATTTGGGAAGTTTGTAACGCGAAACTGTATCTATTGAGCACTCTATTTGAGCACCATCGGTACTGAAATCTATCAGCAACATTCGAGGAACGTCTTGGTCATCAGGGAAACTGATTAAATTGTCCATGATTTGGATGCGAATATCGATATGTAAATATTGGCCTGGTTCAACTATTCGAACTCCTGCAGACCTTCGTGGTGTGTCCAAAGGGGTCCTTGCATATTTTGGAACGCTGTAAGCGTGACATTCGTGCTCCTTCAGTACACCCAAAATCGCGTTGATTTGTGTGTGAGACATATTCGTTGACACACATGCATCAGTCAACTTTCCAACGAAAGGAATATTACTTTCAATGTCGGATTCGTCGCTGTCACTCGATACTTCGTCGTATGACGATCCCCCATCGTCACCGTCATCTCCATCTGGTTGACCACCGAGTGTTTCATTGCCTGTTTCGTTGTTATCCAAACCTTCAGTGATGTCAATTGCTTCTTCGTAATTATAGATTAGTTCACTATCGTCACCATCAGATTGATCGTCATCACTATGTTCACACTTAACGTTTCTTGAAGCACCATATTTAGGGACAAGATGCAATCGAGATTCTTTCAGTCACCGATGCTGTTGACGCCGTGACAGTTGGTCGAACGGTTTGTACCGTAATCCACCCACGGTTGCGAGTCTTTTTCTGAGTTTCGGCGGTCCCAAGAAGCACGTTCGATTCACTCAATTCATTGGAACAAGACATCTTGTAGCAACGCGAAAAATGAAAGAGTTTAAAAAAAACATCGATACTATTTCTGCTACATGCAAGCGATGCGATCATTTTAGGTAGACTAATCGCAAGGGGCAGTTTTTTTCTGAAATGGAAATATTGGAGAAAGATTCACATTGTCATCTAGATGGTAGCAAACTTCGTCTGCTAGTAGTAGTAGGAGTCAAATGTCAGATGATAGCACGAATCAAATACGCAGTACTACGAGGTTCTTAATGCTAACAATAAAATAAAATTCTAATATAATTCTATTCCTTGATCATCGACTATTGGAGTATTAAGAAAAGTTAAATGTATATGACCTTGAAGATATCTGCATTTTAGAAATACCATTTTCGGCACACTGTAACTCCCTGAATTTACATCGTACGAGGTTCCGCGGGGGTGCATTTTGCTCGTCTTGAAATTCTCTAGAGGCCCTATTTTTTATATTTGTTTATGTTGCATTTCCCTCCATCGGCAGGCATTACGCCTATTACAGGGTCGGCCCGGAACCGGATTTTAGTAACGAGAAACCAGAACTTTAGCCCAATTCTGCAATACTTCCGCACATTCCTGCTAAACTTGAACTTTATTTGCTGAGTAGTTTAGGAGAAAACAGGTGTCGAAATTTTTAGGGTCACCACACCTAAAAATTTCGACCGGTACACCGTCGGAAATTTCGTCGCCCAATGTTAAACGCCTATAGGTCTGGCTCTCTCGCACATAGCTCTGTCTCTCTCGCACTATTTTTCCTTTAATTCTCACAAAAAAACGACTGAATCGACTGAGGAGCCAAAAGCTTAGCCCAATTCTACGATACTTCCGCGTACACAAGCTGCTACTTTCGTACCAATTGCGAGGTACTCATCGAGAGAAGGTAAAACGTGACTTGTTACATCTCAAACCTAGCATCAAGCATGCCGAACTGCTAAACGATGTAGACGAGACGCCCGCAATGACGGCAAATTTCGAATTTGTCACTCGCTGAAGGTGCTGCACAAAGCGAGAAACGAAGCACTAGGAATGACTGTCGCAAAGACGACACTATCGATATCGTAATGAAAATCGTAAACGCTAACCATGACCATCCCTACATTCGCAAGTTTGCGACACCGTTCACCATATACCTGGGGATAGACGATCGGGTCGACTTTTTAAGGAGTAATTCTGAATTGGTGCTGTACTTTGAAGCGACCGGTCCTGTTGTGAGGAAGCCATATGGAAACTTGTAGAGGATTTACTTTTATGCTAGCGTTGTTAACGTTCGGCATAAAATCTTACCTGTACTCGAAATGATGAAAAAAATAATCATACGGTCTCCTCCATCAGTGAATATCTGTCATTTTTAAAAAATTTGTGGACTGCAAGCGCGATCAAGTGGCCTGCATTTAAAGCTGCAGTAACGGATTGGTCGTGGGCAAGCATTAATGCTTTCATGTCGGCATGGAACAAGTGCACAGTAGCTGAGTATCTGAATATGACGTATTCTGCAATTTGCGAAAACATCTCACTCGCCGCCGAAATTGTACGGCTACACGCGTGTTATGCGCATTTCATGAAAATGGTATCGCGATACGCTGCCTCAATAAACGTTAAGGGCCGGCCGGCCACAATAATATTGGAGGCATGTGCTACTCTGGTTCACACATCTGAAGTTGAAGTGTTCATTGACAAGGTAGAAGCACTTCTCCAAGTGTTGTTGCTTCCTTTCAAAGATAACGAATTTTTTAGTGATCTGTCTAAGCTTACCTTTCCCGAACCCGAGAAGAAAATAAGTGACGAAGACGAAGATAGGTCGTACACAAGATCCGAAATCTTGGATGTTGGGATCACGAGCGTATACGACAGAAGTCCGTTCTATCAGAGAGTTCCAATATATTAAAAAATACGAAAGGAAGCAAAAGAAAATATCAACGAATACGCACCTGAAAACGAATACCAATCGGAAGTTCTCGCGGACTATCTGATGCAGAAGTTCGTCCCTTTAGCTCCGTTATGGTCTTATCTGCTGGGGGCCGGTGATAGCCACTTTACAAACAGCTCCGCGGAAATTTTCTTCAAAATAACGAAGAACTTGACGTGCGAGAAAAATTCAGATATTAGGGCTGGACGATTCAACGACACGATGCAGACACGCTTGCAGTCTTCTTACAAAGAAGCTCGACTGCCGAAGCCCATTATTAATATACGGAGAAAAAGAGGACGCATCATGAACCCGATAACGAGAAATCGGAGGAGTTTTGGAAGCGTTGTCGAACATCGACAAAGTCGCAAGGATATTAAAAAGGGAAATAGCTTTAAAAACTAGTAGAACAGAGTCAGGCATCTCCGGTCTTACATCGAAATGACGCCCCAAATGCACCACGACCCTTCTTCGTAGGTATTACAAAGAATGTAAACGTAGAGAGTCATTTCGTCATACTCACTGGCGAAGACTACGAGAAGCTTTTCGGTCGAAAGTGACTCCTCAATTTGACGATCGATTATTGCGTGTGTATGTACATTGCCGAGACCCCAGAATATTCAAAAGTACGTTACGTGCTATGCGAGATCGGGGCAATTATCGTGACGCATGAACTTATAAATACGGCTCCCGACTTCTTCTCAAAGTTACGACAAGAATGGTCTAAGAAATCCGCGCTTCTCATCCCTTATAACACAAGCGTGAAGGTCCGAATAGCGACGGAATGTCCTGGCGAACACTGGGTGTTGTTCTATGTCGATGTCGTGCCTAAGAGTTTCTACGTTCCCGACTCTAGTCCGGTAGAAAAATCGATTAGTGCCAAACGTTACCGGATCGCTTTCGTAAACTGCTACGAAAGGGTTTTCGAAAAATCGCGAAGTAAATGGATATTGCGAACTTGTGAATATCCTCGCCAGGACCACGGCTATAATTGTGGTGTTTTCGTCATCCATTACCTTCGCGATATGATAGCTGGTCGTATTTCTAAAATCGGGCGCGTCAATCCCGGTATCTTTCGAGAAACTTTGCAGCGAGAGTGCATTACCAAATCGTTGGACACCTCCGAAAGATGTCTGAGTTGCGGGCAACTCGAAATGTGAAGACCCACAAACTGGGTTGAATGCAGTACCTGCAGAAAATGGACGCACTTCGAATGTCTCAAGCATTTGGGAAAATCATCTGCTGAGATGCAAGATAAGTTCTTTGTGCACAACTGCGACCTCTGCTCAAAGTGGATGACATCCGCTACGACATACGTAGCTTAGCTACGACATAGTTAATAAGAGAAAGTGTTAGTGAAAGAAGTAGTAAAAAATGAAAAATAAACGAAATCACAAAAAAAAGAAAAAGCAAGCAACCCGGCGCCCCTGCGGAGCGCCGGGTTGTTGTTGGGTGGCTCCGCCCCACAAACCCCCCAAAAAATGGTCCTTCGGGCCATTTTTTTAAGCGCTCACGAGGACGTCTCGCTGCGCGCTCCGTAGAGTTTGTATGTTGCATTGTTGCGCGCTATATAATATATATATATACGTTACACTATCTCGCTCCAAGAAAATATTGTGAACACATATGAATGAACTCTAATTACTATTCAACACTTTGTGTGTTGAGTATGCTTTTCGTATATAATAATTTTTATAGTAAGTTCGAATAATGTTGATTGTCCGTTTGTATACCAATCGAAAACGCTTTGTTTTCATAACATTTTTTCCCTCAGAACAGTTTTAGTAATCTTTTCTTTCAAGATATTTTTGAAAATGTCTAAAAATGGCATGCTGGTACTAGAATGCGGCATGTATGGTGCTAGAATAGTCTTAGTACAGAAAAATTTGACAATCGTTTGACCAATCTGAATCGAGAACGCATTTTCGGAGAAAAAAAAATTAAAATATTATTTAATTGAAAAATAGCATAAAACAGAGTAGGAAGATTTTGTAAAACATTTATTGAAAAGAACGTTACATACCTTAAATTTTTTGTTCGCGTGATTTTTTTGCGAGAGCTGTAGTTTTGGCGTTAAAAAATTGACGATTATTATTTTCAGTTTTTTGTAACGGCTGAAATATGCGATAAAAAAATCTGAAAAAATTTGTAATTTTTGTTTTCGGCCAGACCAACATCCTCAACAAATTTGAAAACTTTTTATTGAAATGAAAAATTCGTGTGGCCGACTTGATGTGTTTTACCCCATATGCTTTATGATTTTTATGCATAGGTTATGTTCAGTCATATTCCATTCATTGTATATTGATTATCAACTTTCATTGTAATTAAAGTGTACAAATACACCGAATGAATGAAACAATAAAAAAACACGCAGGAAATAATGACTACATTATTTTATGGTGTATAGTACAAAAAGTTGGAATGATTTTTCATAGAAAAAAGTATTTATATTATCATTAGTGTTAAATTTATTCAAACCATATATCTAAATTTTATGGTGGTAGGTAATCACCAATCTAATATTAAAAAAGAAACTAAAAACTGATACATATGCATTAAGGTAAATCAGGAGTACACTGCAAATTTGAGCATAATCCTTCCGCTCACTGCAAAGATTTTGACAGGTACACAATTTTCACCCGAATAGTGCCATTTTTTAAAGGTAAATTCCTATATTAATAAATAGAAAATTTCTTATAATTCATGGGCATACTCTTGTCTCTTCAATCCAGAACCCCTGGTTAATACGGACGTCCGGGTAACACAAAATCATCTGAAAACATAAAATAGTACTTTGCGATACAAGGGCGAGAAAGCGATCATTATACGCAGGTTGGGAAGTTGATCGCACGAGCCCCACGAGTATCACAGGAGCACGGGCCGAAGGCGAGTGCTGTCTGTGGTACGAGTGCGGCTCTCTCGCTCTGTATCGCATAATACTTTTTGTAACAAATGCATGAGAAGTGCTACCGAGTGTAATGTCACGCGCGTGCGAGCAGTAAAATAGCATCGATGGCCGTAAAGCGCCACTTACGCCACAGGCGGCAGGCACGAAAAGTAGCACTTCTCATGCATGCGTTACAAAAAAATACTAAATAATAAATTTCATGTATTTTGTTGCACCAAGAATATGTATTTCGTTTTGTTTAAGAGATCTGCTGTAAAAAGAAATAGATTCATCCATATTACACCAACATTTTCCATAAAACGGTAAAACAGGCATGTGGAGACCAAATGCAATAGGCACTTCTGTGCGTTTTTCTAAAACATGAGTGCCTAAAAAAGGAGCATTATTAGTTGAAATGTCGGTAACCTCTACGTGGTGTGCTCCGGGCAACAGCGCGGATATTTTCATCCAAGCTGGTTAATACCGTTACTCAAAATTTGACCAAAAAAAGAGGGGGGGGGGGGGGGGGGGGGTACGAACAAATTTCAAGTCGAACACGATGTACCATCGCAGTTCTCCGTACGACGAAAATTAAGGGAGCTACGGCGTGCCAATTTTTTTTCTTTTTTGCTTGTAGTGTCGGAAATAACATAGACGAAAAAAAAAATTTAATGTGACCTCTAGAAAATTTCAAAACGAACAAGATACACCAGCGCGGAACCTGGTACGATGAAAATTGCGGGAGTTACGGCGTGCCGAAAATTTTATTTCTAAAATGCAGATATCTTCAGGGTCATTAAATGTCTACTAGTACAAGGGACAAAACAGATGCTGGTTCTAGATAATAATTGCTAGTGAGAAAGTGCGATGTTAATAGAGCCCGATTTATTGAACAAATTCGGATCTCCTAGACGTAGCAGTTAAATAACTTCTAACGCTAGTAGGCAAATGTTCACTAGTAATATATTATTTCGAGAGTCAGAAAATGTGACCTTAATGGAGCCCAGTTTGTAGAACGAATGTTTGCCTAGACGTAGGAGTTAAAAATATTCTAACCCTAGGGCGCAAACATATATAACTGTTTCGAGTGACAAAATGAGACGCTGATAGGACAATACTCCTTGATAAACTATTTCATAACTAAAAGAAAGCGTCAAACATCTGCTAACACTGGGAAGAAAATGTGTACTACGAGGGTATTGCTCTTGCTAGTGCGACATTGTCACCCATGTACGAATTCTGGTATACTGCCAGAGTTGCCACGGTCCAGTACTAAAACGGAATTGGCCGCCAAGTGTCGTTGGGCAGTGTTGTTACAGTACTGATTAACAATTGGCACCATGCTGCGTCAGTACTTGTGGCCAGTACTTCTATGATAACATGGACGGCACTCAGCCGGGGTTCGTCCAAGTACTGAGCGTAGGCTCGAACGAAATTCGTCTTAACGTCGGCAAGCAAACTTTACCAATACTAGCCTGGCATTCGACTGAGTACTGGGGTAATGCTATCCCAACAGTTATGCGTTGTACTGGCTGAAAATATTGACGGAACACCGCCGAGAGCCGTCCGAGTGCTGGACCCGGACTAGGCCGAAACTCATCTTATTGTCGTCGAGCAAACTTTGCCAGTACCTCCCTGACATGCGACTGAGTACTGGAATAATACTGTTTCGACAGTTGTCCTTCGTACCGGGTGAATATATTTCCAGACCACCGGCGAAAGTCGTCCAAGTACTGGGAGCGGACTTCGCCGAAACTCGGTTTTTTGTCGGCAAGCAAACTTTGCCAATACTAGCCTGGCATTCGACGGAGTACTGGGGTAATACTGTCCCAACAGGTGTGCGTTGTACTGGTTGAATATATTGCCGGAACACCGCCGAGAGCCGTCCGAGTGCTGGGCCCGGTCTAGGCCGAAAATTATTTTATTGTTATAGAGCAAACTTTGCTAGTATCAGCCTGACATACAACTAAGTACTGGCATTATACTGCACCGAAATTTATGTTTTATACAGACTTCATAATATTGTCGACGGATATCCAAGACTCGTTAGAGTACTGGAGTTACACGGTCCCAACGCTTCTGCTTCGTTCTGGCTAAACGATATTGCCAATGCATGGCCGGCATTTATATTAGTACTGAATGGGTCTTGCGTTGACACTTGTCATACTGTAGACGAGTAAATTATGATGGTTCTAGCTCAATACACAGTACAGTACTTCGATCACTTTAGTGCGATACGGTGCTTGGGTCGTATATGTGCTGTGCGTGGACTAAGCCGAAGCTCGTCTTATGTTCGGCATGCAAAAATCGCTAGTATCGGCCTGAAATGCGTCTGAGTACTGGGGTCATGTTGCCCTGACACTCATGCTTTGTACAGGCTGCATAGTATTGACAATGCATGGCCGAGAGTTATCAGGCTACTGAGGTCATACTGTCCCAGCACTTATGTACAGCACTGACTAAACAATATTGCCGATGCCTGGCCGACATTCGTTTGAGTACTGGGCGTGGATTATGCTAAAGTTAGTGTTTTGATCGGCGAGCAAACTTCGCCAGTATCAGCCTGATATGCAACTGAGTACTGCGGTTATACTGCCGATATTCATGTTTTATACAGACTGTATAATATTGTCGACGCATTGCCGAGAGTCGTCAAAGTACTGGGTTCACGCGGCCCGAACACATTTCTTCGGAACTGGTTAAACAATATTGTCAACGCTCAGCCGACATTCGTTTGAGTACGTAATGTATCTTATGTTCACACTTATCATGTGTACGGTAAGTACATTATTATAATTCGGCTCGACGGACAACACAGTACGTACTGTGCGAATTCCGGAATACTGCCAGTTACCAACACGGTCCAGTACTGAAACAAGCTTGGTTGCCAAGTGTTGTTAGGTAGTGCTATCGCAGTATTGTCAAATCACTGGTCCTGTACTAGGTCGAATCTGGTAGTCAGTACTTCCAAGATAAAATATATGGTACTCAGCCGAGACTCGCTGAAGTACTGAGCGTCGACTAAACCACAACTTGTCTTATTGTCGGCAAACAAATTTCATGAGTACCAGCCTGACGTCCGTCTGAGTACTGGGGTGATACTGTCACGACACTCGTGTTAAATACTTCTTGCGCAATGTGCTGAAGTACGGCCGACGGTCGCCACAGTATTGGGCGGGTCTTATGATGAAAATTGTCGTAGTACCTGCGAGTAAATGATTCTAGTTCCCACTCGACACACCGCACAGATCCTCGGCGATGCTGGGGCAATACGCGCTTAAGTAATGGTAAAAAATATTTTTGAAACACTGCCAAGAGTCGTCGAAGTACTGAGCGTAGACTAAACCACAACTGGTCTCATTGTCGGCAAACAAATTTTATGAGTACCAGCCTGACATCCGGCTGAGTACTGAGGTGGCTCTGCCACAGCACTTGTCTTAAGTACCGGTTTTGCATTATAGCCATTGCACAGCCAACAGTCGCTAGAGTACTGGGCGTGTCTTGTGATGACAATTGTCACAATACTATTTTTGTCTGCCAAGTGTTGTGAGGCATTCCTTTTACAGTACCGATTAACTACTAACCCCATACTGCGTCAGTTCTGGCGGTCAGTACTTCTAAGTTGACATAGACGGCAGTCCGTCGAGAGTCGTCTAGGTACTGGGGTTGGTCTGGGCCGAAACTTATCTTAATGCCAGCGAGCAAACTTCATCAGTATCAGCCTGATATGCGGCTGAGTACTGGCGTCATATTTTCCCGACATTTGCGTTTCGTACTGCCTGAACAACGGAACCAAGGCACGCCTGACAGTTGTCTGAGTATCGACCGTGTCTTAGATGAGACTTCTCATATCGTAGCTATACATCCATTTAATTTGTCAGTTCTTGTATTTATGTATGGCTCTTTGATTGAAAAAAATTGTATTCAGATTCGTATAAAGTAACATCGAAATCCTTTACGTATCCAGTCTCTGATTGAAATTTAGTTACAGTTTACATTTTGGTCTGCCATTTTGAAATTCTGCATTTCGATACGCCATCTTGGACCCCTGACTTAATTCATGAATTTCGTATTCAGATTCGTTATCAGGGACTGCGAAAACCTATGGGTATTGAGTTTCATCTAAATCGAAACGTTTTTTAATATCTGGTCCGCCATATTGGATTCGCCATTTTGAATTTCCTAATGTGCAGTTAAGGTTCGTAGTCAACGACATAAATAGCTTTCGGGTACGCAGTCTTATTCACACCACGTTACTTTTAGCATTTTCGGTCCGCCATATTGGCTCCGCCATTTTGAATCTCTGAATTTTGAGATCAGATTCGTAATCAGCGACCTCGAAAATACCAGGTAGCATTTTTTTACTCAAATCCGTCTATATTTCTGTGATTGTTATACTCGAAGCAACCTTTATGAAAGTCTAATATCAGAAATCCATATAGTCGGTTTGGTCTAATGGTTAGCGTGTACGTCCTTATGTAGATAGGTAGTTAGGTAGTTAGGTAGGTCGATAGGTCTTAGGTTCAAATCCCCACACATCACTTCTCAGGGAGCATCACGGAAAAAATGTAATTCTGAAGGAATCACTTTTTTCTTTTTTTAATATTAATAAAATAATATTACCAATATAATTAACATCATAACATATTTTTATTATGTAATATATAAATTTAATAATAATATGAATATTAATATTCGGTAATGTTCATATCAATTGTCCCGCCACTGGCTCACTTCTGAAACTGGACCTCGGCTCCGTCTAATCAATGAACTCTGGAATAAGCCTAGCTAAAAGCACTACACCAGTACTGTCAGTTAGTATTATGCCAATATTAGAAAACAAACTCTGGACCGGTGTTATCATTCCAGCGTTGCCCCAGCATTAAGTCAGTAATGATTCCGTACCTCCCCAGAACTAATACCGACAACATTGGCAACTGTACTGCGCCAAGACATAGCCGGTTTGAAATTCGTACATGGGTGGGTATCGGATGATTTACGGGCATAATACTGGGACAGCTCTGAAATGATAACACTGGTCCAACGCTTGACCCGCAGTATCGGCGCGGTACTGGCTGATGGTTCTGGCGAAGTGTTGTATCAGCATTGTACCAACATTGTACCAGCATTTGTCCAGTGCCAGTACCAGTATTGGTCCAGAATTAATTAACAGTACGGAATGGGTACTATGAATTAACACTGGTCCAACATTCGCCATCATAGACTTAACCAGTACTGTCAATCAGTACCGTGTCGACAGTATGGAACAAGCGTAGGACCGGTGTTATCATTTCCGAGTTGCCCCAGCATTGAGACAGATATAGATCCGTATGTCCCCAGAACTGGGCGCCAGTACCGGCAATCTTGGCAATGGTACTGTGCCAAGACACCGCCCGTTTGAGATTTGCACATGGGCAGTCTAAACGAACTGTTTTCGTAGAATGCAACTATCATCCCAATATAAAGTAAACTTTTATTCAGATACTCCTTCATCATTCTATCTATTGCATAAAAATATCAAGCATAATGTGCGACAAGTTTCAACGCTTGCCAAATGCAATCATTTACAACATATCACTATTATTCTATATGGAAATCATACGTAGCGCTTCCATCTTGTGTTATTTGAGTTGAGAATGAAAAATTTATGAAGGGATTCGCTTTTTTTACTAAACGATTCAATTAGGTACTGTCGACAAAGATGTCATTATAAATTCCTTCAGACTAGAAAAATATTCTCTTACTTGGAATTTTCGCGGGATGGTATTAACGGCATTATTAATTACCAGAAATCGCAAGCAACATGCACCGCAGCGCCAGTCGGCATTCGGTATTGGTTGCACCTCTAACTGGATTGATTAACTTAGCACGTGCGCATGTAGCGACCAACCGGCTTGCGCGTGTATATAGTGTGCACCAAACGCCAATAATGCACAACACGACCGCTGCGATCTTGCTGGTTGAAACGTGTGATTACCAGACAGATTCGCGCGTCCGAGTTTACCAATTTACAAGGTGTCTCGTCGAACTCGTCGTTAAACACCTCGCGAAGAGCCCTCGGCGGGATAAATATTACCAACCGAACACGTCTTGACTGCCGAACAAGTTCGACTTGCCTCGCCATGTCGATGATCGACATGAGACCCCGTCCAACCTATATCAATGAGGGAATCATTGTCCTGCATAATGCTGCACGCATTTGTGCTTTAGTGCATTCCAGCACTGCGTGTTGAACTGTCATGTATAACGTGCATGATTTTATACTAATAAAGTAGCCGGCACGATATCCAGAATCGACAAACTGATCCAGGTAAATTAAAGTCCCAGAGAGCTATTTCACTTTTTCATAAAGGTGAGACAACTTCGAAACTGTTGGTTTGACTGATTTTTCACAGAAAAAACCAGCTTCGAAGGTACGTAATGATAATGTAACATGTACTTGATTTTTTTTATTTTTTTATTTATTTTTTAGGTGTACCTTGTTTTCATCGAAAAGTAATTAGTATACAGATTACGTAATGTAAATCGTATCGCATAAATTGAAAATATTTTATGTCGATCATTCAGTCAGATCCAGTGTGGAATAGTATATTACGATACAAGTGTGAGAAGCAAGCGGTTCTGCACGAGGGCGGCGAAGCCGCCCGAGTGTCATTTCTCGCATGTGTATCGTATACTATTTTATGCCATGAGTGCGGATTGGGGAGGGACGGGGAGTTGGTAGCGGTTGCGGGGGTTTTGGGGGGGGGGGAGCCCCCCCCAGTGGAAAAATGTAATGTGAATATGAATGAAGTATTTACATTATACAATTTTTATTTTTAATAAAATAATTTTAATGACATTCAAAACAATACAACAAAATTTGATTAAATGCAAGAATTAGAAGAAAAAAAATTTAAAAAACGAGAACTAATTTTATTTATTAATATTGATCGTGAGGTTCGTACAACAATTTGTGTGAAAATTTAATGTCACGTTTTTTGCTGCATTTAGTGATTTCGAAATCTCTGCGAAATTTATATTTTCTTGATTTTGGATATTAAACTCAATTGAGTGAAAATCCGGAGAATTCGGTGATCTCGTATCTTTTTTATGAGTCATATTATTATTGTTCGAATTCGCAGGTTTGAACGGTTGATAATCTGTGAATTTATGACTGGGTTCAGTAATTTTTTCCTTAGGATCCGTTGACATCTCAGTTTCTCTACTCATGATGGCATTAGTGATGGTATGGCAGGTCTGCTTCTTTTTATAAGCAGTTTCAGATATATAGGTTTCGGCAATTTCACTAGATTTCCAGCCACCGAGGTCTTTTAGCCCAAGTACTGTTCCTCCAGCATTGGCATAGATTGTTGCCGCAGATCGCCGTAAAGCGTGGCCGGTATAGCTCTCAGGATTTTTCAATTTTAAAAATGTAGCAATGATTTTGGGAACACTACCCAATTTGTTGATGCCAATAGGCTGGTTTGTACATTTACCATTTTGATAATGTTAAAAAAAAATTCTTCGTTGCACAATTCTTCGGTCTCATAGATAAGTATTTTTTAACGACATCATAGAATTTTGCGGTAATTGTAAACCACCGTTGTTTACAATTTTTGGATTTATCTTTTGGAATGTAGACATTTAAATAATTTTCTTCGTCTTTAATATTGTCAATGGTTAAATCATGCAACTCGTGTCGTCTCAATGCACCGTTTATTCCCAATATTAATATCACCTGCAATTGATAATATAACAAATATGTATATATGGAAAATATTTATATTAAGGACCATTTATATTTTAAAAAATCTATCAACAAAGATATTTATTTAGATTTATTATTTCCATCGTCTACCTTGTCTGCTAGATATTTATCATCTGGAGCAGATTGAATAACTTGATGGATTTCAATTTCCGTTAAATCATTTGATATCCTTGGCTCATGTCGCTTGTCATTTTGTTTCAGAAAATTTAATAATTGTGGATAATGATAAATATTGCAATTATGATAAGCGGTCAGAGTAGATTTCAATTTGGAGTAGGTTGCCCACAGCGTTGTTGATGCAAAAATTTTTGATAATTCTCCAAAATAAGCCATCAATAATGTCTCGGATAATTTTACAACTTTTTTTTTCTTCATCCATTCCATGAAATCGTTGTACACTCTATCATAATTTTGCCCTGATCTCTGCGGCACTAAATGATTTTTCACTTCTTGTGCAGCTATCAATATTCCTTCAGGAAGATTCTCATCATTGTCATCTACGTCAAGACGTATTCTTTTACTTAATGTAGCTGTACCGGCTGTTGCATCAGTGACGAAGGTTAAATCTTCATCGAGTAAATCATCAGAGAGGGACATTTCTTCCTGAGTCTCCGGAATAATGACATTTTTCTCCATTTTTTAATATATATTTTTTCTATTTTTTAAATTTAATTATATTCAGTCTTCGCGCACAATTATCTATTTTTTAATGAAAAATATATTGCAATGGCAAATGACAGAAATTCAATCTGCGGTTATATTATCTCACAAACAAAAGAGCGTATTGTGTGAATTTGGTGATTCTGACACTGCAAGATGATTCTAAACAGTTGATAGGTTCATGCATGAGGGTTCTGAACTCCCGTGTAGAATCCCGTATTTTCAACGCGTCCAAACTCGACCAGAATCGGTCGATTCTACGCACGTGTGGCGTAAAAAAGGTTCTCGTACAGATTACCATAAATCTAGTAATATTTTGTGTGTGTGTGTGTGTGTATGCAAAAATTACGATATCAATACAAAATTTTGGTGTATATAGAAAACTTTATGAGATTCTTAGTGATTTTCATCAGATCCTTGTTTTCGTGTGTAATTCAACTTGGGATGGTCTTAGAACGATAGCCCAAGATGTGTTCGTACACGGTATTGAACACAAAAAAATCGAGGAAGACCCGCCTCTCTCTTTTCATTGATATCAATGAAATAATGTACTTAAGCTAATATTATATTTTCTTTTAATGATCAGAAATTCAATGAAATATCACTAACATTGAATTAATGAACATTTTCCTGAACGAAGGAAAAACGTACACTGAGAGAAAAATCTGGTAATTTAAAAAAAATATAGTTAGACCGACGATAATCTAACTATAAACTATTATTTCCAGGAGGATCGTCTATATTTTATGGTTATAGGAAATATAGTTATAGTACAGATCATCAAAATGATAATAGTTTCAAAAACTATTCTAATAGTTTCGAATATGCCGTTTCGTTGCATATACGATTTGAACGTTTGTTTCCAATAACCTTACAAGTATCGTTTATTGAACCATATTATCGTCGTTTCAACCATAAAACATTGCAAGCCTTCCTATATTCGTTTTATCATGTGATCGTTAAATCAACGATATGCTTTTTTTTCACCTATAAACTCTATATGCGATATGCTTTACCTCTATAACGATATGCTTTTCTTTCATCTATAGTATAACCTATAAAATGACATGTCGCTAAAGGAATGAAAGCACAGTAGAGGTTGCTTCAAAAAAAAATTTTTCCATGCTGTACTAGATGCAAAATGGTTATAGAAATAATTTATTTCAATAAACACCGATACCTGCCTATGCATTTTGTCGATTTTTCGCACCTGACGCGATAGCGCTAACCGTTCCCACATGGATATAAAGTATATTGAAAAATATATTTTTGTATGTATCAAAAATATATGCCGAATATATTTTTGGTATATGTATATATACTTCGAATATATTCGAACTGTACACTACTTGTACAGGAAATATATTCAAAATGTATTCGCCACACCTAAGTTTTCGAACAGAAAGCATACTCGAAAAATATATTTAATGTATATTTCAAATATATATGTCGGATATTCGACCTATGCATCAGATGTAGCTCCGAATGTATTCAATGTATGTTTCAGATATATATGGAGTATATTCCATGTATACGTCAGATGCAGTTCCGAATGTATTCATTGTATATTTAAGATATATATGAGGGATTCCACGGGAATTTCGCCACCCCCCAAAAAAAAAAAAAATCTCAAATTTTATCTAAAAATCAGGTTCAGGTTCAGCAATTTGAAACATTCAAATTGCTGTAACCTCACAGCATTGGGCCATCCCATGAAAAAAAAAATACTCAAAATTCGGCGATCACTCAAAGATTCCGAGGCAATTTGTCCGGTGAAAAAATCTGAAGTCCAACCATTTTAATTAATTTTAATTTTGAATATGGATTTTTTTATATGTATTAAAAACATTCAGATTGCTGTAACGTCACAGCATTGGGTCATCCCATGAAAAAAAAAATACTCAAAATTCGGCGATCACTCAAAGATTCCGAGACAATTTGTCCGATGAAAAAATCTGAAGTCCAACCATAAAAAAAAAATAATTTTGTTGTTTTTTCCATGAAATGTGACCTGAAATTAAGCAATTAATTTTGAATATATTTTTTTCTTGTTGGCCATAAAAAAATGCACATTTTCGTCTTTTAATGATTTCGATACGATCAATAGTTTCTGAGATATTACAGATTAAATGAAAAACGATAAAAAACGAAAAAATTTGCATATTCCGGTCAACTATTTTTTTAGAATTTTGAAATTTGGTCCATCAATAGACACCGCTGAACCTGATTTTTAGATAAAATTTGAGATTTTTTTTTTTGGAGGGTGGCGAAAGTCCCGTGGAATCCCTCATATGTAGTATATTCTTCGTACACGTCAGATGTAACTCGAAATGCATTCAATACATAAGTTAGATATATGTGTCGTATATACAATGTATACGTCAGATGCGGTTCCGAATGTATTCATTATATATTCAAGATATATATGTAGTATATTCTTTGTATACGTCAGATGTAAATCGGAATGCATTCAATACATAAGTTAGATATATTTGTCGTATATATAATGTATACGTCAGTTTTTGGAATTTTTTAATTGGGGCCAAAACAGTTTTTTTGATTCATAAAAAAAATTTTTTTTTTTTAATTTCAAGAAATTTTGGAGTGTTTTTTTTTAACACATAGAGCAAAAAAAAAATTATTGAGTAAATTGGAAAGGGTCAGCGTTGAAGGCTTAGTGACTTGGCCAAGAATACCTCATATATTTTAGGTATACTCCGAAGTATATCAAACATATATCCCAGATATACTCCGAAGTATATCAAACATATATTCCAGATGTACTCTGAAGTATATGAAACATGAATTCCGAGTATATATTCTAGTAAGTTGAACATATATTCGAAATATATTCCGGAATGTAAAGTACATATATTTCAGATACATACCAGGTATACTTCGATGACATGAAACTCATATTCAAAATGTATGTAGAATGTATTTGTTACTAGGATTTTATTGTGGCTCGCGCGCTGCGCGCGCTCGCATCTCCCCCAAAAAAGTGCAATCTCCCCAAAGACCTCTAGGAAAGACCTCCAGGAAGTAAGGGAAAGACTCCCGGGAAGTATGGGAAAGACCTCCAGGAAGTATGGGAAAGACTCCCGGGCAGTATGAGAAAAACCTCCAGGAAGTATGGGAAAGACTCCCTGGGATGTATGGGAAAGACCTCCAGGAAGTATGGAAAAGACTCCCGGGAAGTATGGGAAAGACCTCCAGGAAGTATGGGAAAGACTCCCGGGATGTATGGGAAAGACCTCCAGGAAGTATGGGAAAGACTCCCGGGAAGTATGGGAAAGACATCCAGGAAGTATGAGAAATACCTCCAGGAAGTATGGGAAAGACTCCCTGGGATGTATGGGAAAGATCTCCAGGAAGTATGGGAAAGACTCCCGGGAAGTATGGGAAGGACCTCCAGGAAGTATGGGAAAGACCCCTGAAATTTTTCTAAGTCCCTCGATTCTTGACATGGCGGCGGCGGCGGCGGCGGCGGCGGCGGCGGCGAGATCTTTTTATAATATAGAGAGATATATTTGGAATGTAATTAGCAGTATACTTTCGAATATATTTCTAGCTACATTTAAAAATACATGGAAACTATATTCGTTGTACCCGTCGACTGTACTTATTACAGATATCGAATATATTTATTTATATACTTTGCATATAATTCAACGTACATTCAAAAATATATTCGACACATACAATTTTTCGAACAAAATATATTTTATATATTTTTCAATATATTTAAAATATACTTTATTTCCATGTGGGCAGCGATGAATTTTGCAAGCGTGCCACACACACACACACATACATACATATATCCGAACATTTTTACTTTCTCATCACATACAATGTATTTAAGAGAGAAAGTATTGCAATCCAAAAAAAAAATCGACTCTCAGATTTTGATGGAAATACATGTTTTGAGTGTTATAGGTCCGAAAACACAATAACTTTAGTTAAAAGCTGCGAACCGCAATGAAATTTGGTGTATGCCTTTTGCATATAAAATGTAGTTTTCGTATTGAAATCTAATCCAAAATCTTCACTGTTTCTGATACTTTACCTGAAATAGTGAAATAAATAAATAAAATATTTTATTTACTTTTGGACTGCAAGCTAATGTAAAAGTGATTATGCTTTGGTATGATACATACAGACACAATTACCAGCAAATGAGTAGTGAACAACAAGAGATTTAGTACAGAGAAGATTTTGTGGTCTTTTCAATCACTCACATAAGACTTCTGCAACTGTCTGTTGTGAAACATTTATATTGCCTGAAATATGGATTGTGTTACACATTCACTAAACAAAAGAACTACAGTAAGACCTCGATTATCCGACGTCGGATAACACGGAGTGCGAATGCTATTCTCCGTATTATCCGACGTCGGATAATCGAGGTCTTACTGTACTATCAATCATCTTGACCCGTTTTCAATGAGAAATATAATATGAATATTCACACCATATGTTAGATTAAAAGGAAAGTAAAAATTGCAAGAAAAAAAATATTTGAGGTTATTCACAGTCATGATGTTAGAATATAAACACTCATACACTCATCGTATCATAGTTTTTATCACTCGCATAGCATTTTATACGAATTCCAAATCCTGCGGAAGCCTTATAAACACCATAAGATTCGGAACTTTTGGAATATGAATAACTCCCAGATAGACAAACGTGCTTTTCTTGTAGGCATGCCGGCACCGTGCCATCATGTATGTCCGTATATAACGGCACCGTGACGGCCGTGCTGGCACGCCGTGCCTTCAGCATGCCGTCACCGTGCGTTCAAGATTTTTCGATTTGGCACGCCGTGTCGTCACGGTGTGCTGTCACGGTGGCGGTACGCCGTCACGGCACGGCGTGCCATATGCCGTCACGGTGCCGTCATATTCGGACGTATATGACGGCACGGTGCCGGCATGTGTCCATCTGGGAGTGAATCGTAAATCCGACTTGTCAAGCTGTCGTAGTGCCGACAATAATACCACCAAACGAAAGAGAGATGTGAAGTGAGGCGCGAACATCGCACACGCCGCCTCCCGAGTGCGGTTCGTACCTTGAACTCAAATTTAAAAAGGCGTTCTTGACAAATTATGGCGAGAAATGTAATAGATTGCAATTAATGTGCAAAATTCTTTTAAAAACTTCTTTTAAACTTTTCTATCTGGGTAAGCCCAACTAATTTTTAAAACACGTTTCCAACGGTTTTCGGCGAATAGTACATATACTCCGGAACACGTAGTTCCAAGCTATATTAGGAACCACTGCCATAATTTTAAGCAGGGTACTAATAGAAAATGTCGCTAGTAAAGCCAGTCAATTCAGAAAATCGAGTCACCAAAAATCATAAACATAAAATGGTGCTCCGATAGCGCGTATGAAAACTTTCAACTCGATAAAAAATGCCTCTGGACCAAAAAGCGAAACATTTTAATAAGTGAAGTTATTACTGAAGTCAAGTTGAACGGTGCAAACATCTTTCGGTTCTATTTCTAAACCACTGTTCTTGACGTTTTGGACCATTCTGAATGTCCTGACATGAAAATCTCGAAAAATTTTTTTTTTACGCCACCAAAGCTTCCTCTACGAGGTAGCAAAAGCCTATTATTCGCAATATATAACTATGTGTATGTCCCACAAATACATATGAGACACTCCACACCAATTTAGTTACCCGATTTTCCAAAGTTTCCAACATTTTTTGTAACGTTGCGGTATTCTAACACTAGATTCCCGAAGGAAAAGTACTAAATTTCAAGAGTCTACAGTGTTCCATTTACGAAATAAACTGTTCATTTATTTGATTTTGTTTTGGTGATATCTCGATGACCCCGAAGCGTATTGTAAATAAAAAAATGTCGTATTTTAGAATTTTCGTATTAAATTTTCATAATACGAAAATTCTCGATTGTTTATGTTCTTGTTACATAATTGTTTATTTATGTAATTAACTATAGGTTTTTTTTTCATTCAATCTAAGTTTTCTAAGTAAGGGTCTTCCTCTATTGAACTTATTTTTTTTTCTTTCTTCACTCACCCATTATGAAGAAGTATACACCATGTATCGGGAATTCCATTCCGATTCGACCTGGGTCTGACCCTCGACCTCCCCGATTTGGCGCGAAATTTTTTGTAGGATTGGTTAGACCCTCAAATGCACCAGATTTAATTTTTCGCTTCCTCACAGAGGAAGCTTTGTTTTCATGAAAAAAAATTCGAGATTTTTATGTCAGGACACTTAGAATTGTCCAAAACGTCCAGATATGCGACCTAGAAAAAAATGTCCGTGTGTGTGTTCGTTGTTATCGAGTTCAAATTTGGCACACAAGTGTAGCAGCAAACCCTCTTCAACTGTAGCGATTTTCTCGATTAAAATTTCGATTTTATGCCGTTTTGAATTTTTCGAAAAAGGAGGTTCGCTCTAACTTTCGTAAAATTTAATCTATTTTGCTAAATAGTTGGTTACACGGAAAAAAGGCTTGGTTGGAACAACCAAGTGCCTTGGTTATATATGCGCCAGACAATTAATTGGTTAGACCAACCAAGTTATTTGTTAGGCTACCAATTTCTTGGTTGGTCTAACCAATTAATTGTCTGGCGCATATATAACCAAGGCACTTGGTTATTCCAACCAAGCCTTTTTTTTCGTGTATAAGAGCAGGCGCACTCAATGTTGTTTGGTATTGAATTTGGCTCGAATCGGAAAAGGGATTCAAATTTTGTGGAATTTTGAATTTTAAAAAAATTTAAATTGTCGCCCTATTGTAACTCTTGCAAAACTTGAGGTAGCGAGCTCAAATTTTGTATATAAATGAAACAATATTCAGCCATTATATATGTATAATGTAGTAACGAACGGTTTGAAATTTCTGATTTTATGGAATGTTGAATTATTAAAAAAAATATATGTTATCACATTCACTTTCGGAAACGCTTTAATAATAACGAAATAACGGAATAACGAAATAGAAAAAGCGAATTCACAACATGTTTATTTATCTAATTAAAATAAGTATGCAAAGTAGAACCTTGTACATTGCTTCCTCATTATTTTTTACTTTTTACAAAGCTTCCTCTATGAGGAAGCCAAAATTGAATAACATACTTCCTCATAGAGGTAGCTTTATAAAAAGCGAAAAATAATGAGAAAGCAATGTGCAAGGTTCTACTTTTTTTAAGTTACAATACACTTTGAGATTATCAAGATATCACCAAATAAACAAAATATAAGGAAACGGTTTATCTCGTCATTACGCCGATTTTTCTGTAGTTTGTAAGCATAATAATGGAAATTCAGTGAAATTTTGAGAAAAAACGGAATGGTCTATCTCAACGAAAAAAAATATTATTACTTTATTTTGTCAAAGAATGACGGAAATTTTTTTAAATTAAATAGTACATTCAAAAACTTGAATTTTATACATAAACAAATTTTTTGTACGATTATGTAATTTTGAATATATAGGGAATTGAAAAAAATGAAAAAAAAATCGCTATTAAATTTTGAGCAAACCATAGGTGCTAAAATTCTGAAATAATTTATGGATGTTTGTAATTTTCTAAACAACTTTTGAAAAAATTATGAAGACTTTTTGCGATCATGCTAAATTTGGATAGCCCACTTGGTATGGACCCATATGCCTGGAACTACGTCAGAGCTTGACGAAACATATTTCTGCCAGTAAGAATCGAAATATATTTCTGCCAATCGAATCCGAGGCCTTCCGTAACTTTACTTTTGCTGCGAACACTCTGAAAATAGTATGAAAATATTGCAGATTTACGATTTCGTCAAAATCCAAAATGAAAAAAGATTTCTGCCAATCAATTCAACCCCATTACTCCTGGCGAAAGTCCAAAAGACAAGTAGATAATACCTGTGTTTAAATTTATACAAATGAAATGTAACTGCACGATTCTTTGATTTTTTTTTACGCACTCGAGCTCGCACGCACTTGGATAGATATGGAAAACGTAAGAGATTGTATTGAACGGAGAAAATCATGAAATATTTATTATGTTTTGCAATAACGTGAGAACATTCACATTTTACGAATCTGGTTTTTATAACCATTCGTTGAATTGTTTGAGAATTAAGAATTCTTAAATAAATATAGACAGAATAAAAGTAAAGAAGCGAACAATGGAAACAATGGAATCTACGAGCGTTCTAACAAACGATCGGCGGATAGCGTGACGAAGTTGTCACTCAGTTCCATCCGCACTCGTAAATAACGATTATCATGGCCACGCGATGAGCTTGATGTCTGTTCAAGGAACTTTTAACCTTCACAGTTTTTTTAGTTAGAATTCATCAGAACTATTTACTGCCTACGATTTTTTATAAGAGCTGCAGATAAATAAAGGTATTTATTTATCGAGGTGCTTTGCGATACTTTGCAAATTGTTTACAGCAGTGATTAGTCGTTTAAATTGCGATAAAAATTACTTAGATAACTATATTTGTAAGGTATTTTCATTTCCAGGATGCAATCAAGCGTTACAAGGATAAGAGAACTTTGTATACTCATCAATGTTTTGTAGCATCGCTTACAAATGTCATACTTACCAGGTCAAGAGAAAATAAACTCGCTCCTGCATTCCTTGTTCTTAAAGGACAAGTGTATGCTATATCTTACCCGGGAATGTAATAAAAATGAAAAAACAAATAGTAATCATTTCCGTTCGATCTGTCTAGCTGCTTCATGCGCGAGAAGCGTTTGACCCCGTAGACATCTACTGGTGGCAAGGCGAACTACCGAATCGCGTAGGAGCACAAATGAACGTAATAGCTTGCATCAAATACTGTAGTGAGAAAATTTAACTGTAAAATGTATGGGTCGTTCCGCCAATTATTGACAAGCGTTTGTACCTGCCCTCACAGATTTAGCTGTAACTTTGTTGTATACTCTCAGTGGAGGCCGCTTAAATTTTTTCAGATTTTTTCTCGAGTACCCTACAGGTTCGATAACAGTATAGAATTATTGCGATTTTGGGAACACTCATTCAAAATCGTTTCAACACTGTATTAATGATTTTCGAAAAATTTAAAATCCCGACATATTCCCACGTAAAAAAGCCTCAGCTTTAAAAAAAAACTACTGTCGTTACATTCCGAGTTTGTTAAAGCAGTGAAAATCAACAAATGAGTTAAAAAACTGTTTTTTGAGGGTCACTCGAGAAAAGATCTGCAAAAATTCAAGCGACCACCTCCGACGGTATACTTAACATTGATAAAGTTACAGCTAAATCTGAGAGGGTAGGTACAATCGCTTGTCAATAATTCGCGGAACGACCCATAGAGAGGCAGTCCTCGTCATTAAAAAAAAGTTTGCCAATGTTTTGTTCCATTAAACGTTTTTCTAAATTAACGTCTTGAATGACTCGACAATTGCTACAATCGATTTCTGTGGTAGGAGTTTAAAAGACAGATGAAATGCTGCGGTTGGCATTATGGAGATTTACAAATTGTGGTATATTATTACATTGCTGCTTCTATTAATACTATCGCTTCTATTAAGCGAAGCAGCACTACAAGCAAGAGTTTTGCTACTGCACCTCACTCAGCGTGAGTATCCACACGCTTTCCGTATCGCTGTCCGTTTACATAATAGCATATACCTGCTGCTACACACCTGTGACGCGATAACCTTAACCTTCCACACAGCGTCGCGTGGCGATCTTGCTGCTGTAGAGACGGATCGTGTTCACTGCAGCGTGTCGGACAGAGACTGGCCGGTGAAGTAACTGTGGCTCGTGCTCCGCTCCGCGATCCATGTGATATCTACAATACCTAACGTGTTATCAGGTCATCAGTCTTCTCAAAAAATAAGTCAATGATAAAAAAAAAATAATCGGCTATAAAAATTCCACTGCTGACGTTTTTATGTCGTGGGACATGTTTATGATGAAAAGAAGTTAAAATTTTCAAATGCCTTCAAAAATGTCTCGATGATTCATAATAAAGATGATTGGGAAAAATTACAAAGTAAACCATACTTTTTACTTTTCAGAAAGTCATCTCTGTGGGGAAGCAGAATGTTTATTGCCTTTAGCTTTCGTGCGGATGAAGCTTTGCGTGGAAAGTAATGAGGAAATGGGCAAGGTTTTAAATTCCAGGCTTGTTTAAATACGGTATATAACTGATTCATTTGCTAAGCATTTGGAAAAATGAACATATTAACATGTTTAAAAAAGATGCTGAAAATTCGAATTCTGATAATAATTTAAACACTTGATCGATTTTCACTGAATTCCATAATAATCATCGACTTACTAAAAATAAAAAATGGCAAGAAATTTGAACCACTTGACCCATTTTCGCCAAATTTAATACTAAGCCATATTCACTTATAGCTCAGGTGTTAACCATGTTTAAACCCGATATGTATCAAATTTCGACAGTTTCCATTTTTTACAACCGTGCTCATTTTACGGGAGTGCAAAAATCGAAAATTCATCTTGTGATTTACGTGAACTACAAGGTTAAAGATTTCAAAATGACATAAAGTTTGAACCTTACAGCCAATTCATGCCAAATTCAATCTCAAGCCTTATTATATGATAACCAATTTATGTCCCGAATTAGAGTCTGATATCTAATACAAATTTTTAATAAAAACTGTCAGTTTCAATTCATTCGGAGAATACTTACACGAAAAGATAGAAAAAAAGAATTAATTTAAAGACAAGTAGAAAAAATAAAATGTCGAATTAAAACAATTTCTTATTTCATCTGCAAAAAAAATCATGCGTAATGATGGAATTTTCTTTCGAACCAATGCTAATTTTTATGCAAAAATTAGCTCGAGGCTGCATCCTGTTCTCATTTGCAAAGCGGAAGGCTCATATCAACGATCGCAGGAAACGATACGGATCGTCCTCAGTACAACGAAGGCGCCAACGTTTATAATGTATTGCTTTTTTTTCGAAATCAATTTCTATTGAAAGAGGTAATTGCGCGTAAATAAAGACGAGCAAGTCGTCAATGTCATTGTCAATGTTACCATGATTATATCGTACCTTGGTAATCTGGCGTCTTCCCACAATATTGCGCATTCTCGCAAAGATGTAATTTTAATGTAACCGACAGAGTAATTTTCCTTTTGCCTGGAGAGGTACACCTCGGGCCGGTGAATTCATAATTGCAACCACTCGTTTCGATACAGATTCTCATCAACGCCAGGTCGTCATCCATTGTTTTTATTGTGTTTTTCTTCGAAAGAATATCGAATCTCAAGTACAATTTCCGTTTGGCGTAATTCGTGTGACTAGGCTGCAATTATCAAATTAACTCACACAAATTGTTTGCACGTGTGCGCATAGATTTTATTGCCTAACTGACAATTATCTGCTTTACTATTATTGGAATAGTTGCAACAGAGAGAAACACTAAAAATATCAAGGTTTCCATTTTAAAAAAGCAACAAATCAACAACAAATTGGTAAATTGGACGGTACCGTTCGATAAAAAAAAAAGTACTTTTGTAAAGACCAGAGAACTAAAAATAATATCTCCGGCGTGAATAATAAAAAGGAAACCATTTTTATTTACGAAGCAGAAGGCTTTAAATCATTTTTTGATGATTAGGCACGTCTGACGATTTATTTATCTATTCATAAACAACTGTAAAATGAATGCGGCTATTAACGAAAAAGGATATGAAATTTACGACAATGTCAGTCCCTGGTTTCAAAACGAAGACTGTCGGTAATACAACGTATTTCTTGTTATTGTCGATAAACCTCTCGATAATGTAGTATTCACTTGCGTGACAGTACCAGTTTGCCTGCCGTCGTCGCGTACTATATAACGTATGTCCTAGAGAGCTAATGTCAGAAGTGTTTGTTATTAAACCGTTTGCATTCCAAGCATGCAAATAAGTCCTATGGGAACTAGTAATTGAAGATGATCCAACAACAACCTGTGATCCCAATATTAAATTGACTGTTTGCTACCTTGGCAGCATCAAACGTTACATCGACGTATATTACACATCGATATAATGTGTATAATATATATATAATTAACTACAGTATAATATTACCATTGTGATATGAGTGTAAAATTATAATAAATAACATTATATTATATTACTATGATGTTGAGGGATCGTTTTGCAGTCTGAGAGTTCATTTAGTTGTCAACTAAATTGTTATGGCCCAAATACGATGGTAAAGTCGTAGACATACTAAGTTTAAATATTGAAATAGCAAGTGTGTATGTAGATGGTAGGTACACATAATAAAACACGATGCAACTTGACAAGGTTGGTCGTTAGCACGATTATATATCTTTCGTCATTAGGAAATGCTGCACTTCTTTTTCATTATTATTTCTATTTCTCACTATCTTCTGTTCACAAACGTAACTGCGCATACATTAGGTCAGACCTGATGTTCTATTCAAACGTTTGGTGTCTCCTAGTATAACTAGAATGATATATTAGTGTACCGTAGTGCTAGTTGATAGAACAAAATTTAAGAAATCCGTTCTTAATTGATTTTCTGATTTTCAGTCTGCACGGGAAGAAATAATTGGTTGTCCTAACCAAGTGCCATGATTAAATACGCTCCAAGCGACAAAATTGGTTGGGAGAACTATAGATGTGCAATGACCGTCATTTTTCGATTGACACAAAAATGACCGTTAAATGACGGTCATTTCGTGTTTCACCACTTTTTCATGCGCAATGACCGTCTTTTTCGCTGCGCGTCAGAAATATGGTCAAAACTGCTATATACTTGTACAATGACCGTCATTTTTTTTCGTCGCGAATTCCATCAGTTTTTTTCAGAGCAGTTCAAGGAATCTTCATGTAAACGACGAACTGCGTTACAAAATTATTATTTAATTGATGGAATTCTTTCACTTGCAATCCCACTGTTTTTTTTTTCTAAAAAATTTACTGACCCCAATAATCATTCGCGCTTTTTAATAAAAAGGTATTGGTATGTTGCTTATAATGTTTTATAAAATAGACCTTTTGATTTTTATTAGTTACTCTCCACTACGAAATCAAAACTTTTTGGATCAATACCATCACAAACGATTATAGAAGAATACTCGTAACGTATCTTGAAGAAAGAGTTTCTAGTAAGGAAGACGTAAAGCAAGTTATTGGACGTTGAATTATTACTATATACAGCATTGTTTTGAATTCGTGAAGAGCTTCGAGAATAAACTTAGGAGCTTCGACAGTTCGACTCTATAGTCGAACTGTCGAACCTCCTAAGATATTATTCCAGATTTTTTACTCATGCCAAATATTCACCGATTCTCAATGTCGGCTGAGAATGGAAAAGGTACATCGACATAAAATTTAAAAAATCAACACTTTGAAATCAGCTAAGGTTATACTTTATTTTATTTGCTCATACAGAAACTAATCAATACCTCTAATATGTCTTAAAAGTAACAAACTATTGAAAGTTTCCATAAACGTCTTAGAATTAAGAAACTGCCAGATTTGTCGACGAGGTTATGTCGGCACGGGTAACGATGAAACATTCTGGACCATGAAAGAGCGAAATGATCGATGGAAGTTTGCACAGTGCATGACTGTTCATACATGAACAATAGATTATCCTATTTGCATATTGTAAGTAATTATCAATAAAAATTACATACCGTGCGTGAAAGCAATTCTCGTGGATCCCGACAAGTGTGCACCGGTGAACGGTCTACGCAATGGTGAACAGCGGAAAAAAGCGCGGATGGAAATTCACAATTCAAAATTCGCGCGTTTAGAAAACTTCGTAGTGGCGCTGAGGTGGCAAATGCGTCATTTTTTAGCTGGTCTTGTGACGGTTATGTGACTAAAAAATGACGGGTCACAAATTCGCTGCACATCACTAGGGAGAACCAACTATTCCCTAGCAGGTTGAACCACGCCTGGAATTGACGCTATTCGAGGTCGAATCACGGCGAAAATCACGCGTGAGTTTCGACACCAAAAATCACGGTGGTATCACGGCGAAAATCACGGACCCTCTTATACCGTTTAAGCTTTTGAGCTTGCGGACCGTGATTTTACAATAAATAACAGTTGAAATCACGTCCCAAATCACGGCTCGACGGAATTTTCAGTGCCATGGTAATTGTCAAAATCACGTCTTAAATCACGGCAGTCTTAACGTTTCTGGGATTTGTCTTGTCGTGATTTTTCTTTTAATCATGGTCTATATGACGGCTGTATTCATGGTACTGAAATTCGTCGTGCTGGGATTTTTTCCAGTAATCATGGTCGAAATCGCAGCTAAAATTGCTGTTGGGAATTTTTCTGTACCCTAGCATATATTGTACCACTCATGAAAGATAGTAAAAATGACCCACGTCAGTACATGGGTGGACGGTAACTAACGATAGCCCATACTTATGCATAGAACGACGAACAATCACTTGCGAGAAAGGTTTCAGCTCGTTCGCCATCTAGCGGGCTAAGTACGGGCGCCTCTCTTTTTCCACGCGGAGACCCGGCTTAGCTCCGCTAGATAGCCAACGACCCGAAATGCTTCTCGCAAGTGATTGTTCACCTTTTCCTGCATATAAACAGGCAGCTTATCGCAAGTTGCTGTGCTCTCATATCCTGAAGGACCACGTTTTGGAGATGTCCGAACCATTTGACATAGATGCCCTAGCCATTTAGAAAAGAGGACCAATAAAATACGACGTTGTCTTCTCTTCAGAGTTTCAAATATTACAAATTTCATATAATTAAAAATTAAATACCGACAGTAACAGCATTTCATTGGCATGACGGGAACGTGATATCTGCCGTGATTCTGACTGTGATTAATAAAGAAAATCACGGCACGACGGATTTTAGGGCCGTATTATCGGCCATGATTAAAAGAAAAATCATGACAAGTAAAACCCAGAAACGTAAAATCTGCTGTGATTTTGCGAATTATCACGGCACTGAAAGTTCCGACGAGCCATGATTCGGGCTGTGATTTCAACCGTTATTAAAATCACGGTCCGCAAGCTCAAAAGCTTAAACGGTAATAAAAGGGTCCGTGATTTCCACCGTGATTCGACCGTGGTCCGAACTGCTAGGGTTGGGTGTTACAACCAACCAATCGGGCGTCACAACCAATCCATTGGACGTCACAAACAACCGATCGATTGTGACACCCAATAGTTGGTGCACCGAACCAATTTTGTCGCTTGGAGCGCATTTAATCATGGCACTTGGTTAGGGCAACCAATCATTTCTTTCCGCGTGTATGTATTCGTGACTTTGAAATCTTATCAAGCTGGAGGTAGCGCAAGAAATATTAAAAAATCTGTACTTATGATAATATTAATTTGGCTTATTATTGTTGTTATTAATATTATTATTATTATTACAAGGCGATTGACAACGTTGCGATCAGTGCAACGATTTTTCTCACTTATTCATATTAATAGTTGCGACTTGCCTGTTTTCTCGCTTTTATCCTGCTTCATCTCCTAATCGGTAAACACTTTTTAACCGCTTAACTACCCTCACGTAAATAAAGTAAAAATATAAAAATGATTCAGAGATATGTGGGTTCAAAGTCCCAATATACAAATGTCGAAGATATGTTAGGACTGTGGGCTTAGGCGTGCGCACTCACGGGCGTTAGAAAAAGTTTTCTTGGTTCATAGAAATCTCTTCAAAATCATCAACATTTCTTTGGCATTAATAAAATTATATATTTAAGTTAATATTATTTTTTCTTTGAATGATCTAAAATTCAATGATGGTAGTGATATTAAGTTAATGACATTTATATTTGAATCAACGAAAAGATTTTTCATTGACTTCGACAAAATCATCTTTCAGACAGTGAAAGAAAAACGTAACCTATAAAATAACATGTTGCTAAAGGAATGAAAGCTCGGTAGAGAGAACTTGAAAAAAATGTTTTTGCATGTCATACTAGATGTAGAAAGGTTATAAAAATGATTTCACATAATTTATTTAAGCAAACACCGATACCTATTTATTTTTGTCGGTTATTTGCGACTATTGACTAAGAATTAAAATGCAACCTTTGACTAACAGCAAAGAAATATTTCCTTGAAATCAATGAAAAAAATTAAAATGCAACATTTCATTAAAAGCAAAGAAATATTTCCTTGAAAACAATTTAAAAAAATGTAAATGCAACATTTCATTGAAAGCAAAGATATATTGCCTTGAAATCAATGAAAAAAATTCAAGCCACCCATTTCTTTGGAACCAATGAAATATTTTTCTCGGTGTAAGTCACGGATTTATCAGGACCTGGAAGGGAATTTGATATAGGTGGATTTGGAAAAAACAGTGCCAACCACTCGCCGCTCCCATCTTTTTACAATATACCGTGATAAATTAACAATTGATGCAAGTGATGTACATATATACGAACCTCAAACAATAATCATAAAATGTAGGTACTTGAGAGTAGAAGGCTACGGTTAAACCATCTCCGTAATATTGGTAAGATGTAAAATAATTGCCATAATAAATTGCGAGGCTCTGCATTAAGGATCCAAACGTTAATTGGTTTTGAAAATCTTTTAACGACTTACTCATTACCATCATTATAGAGATAGCCTAGACCTGGCCCACTACTCTCAATAACTGTTTCTATATACGGTAGCTTATTGCTGTAACTACTATACTTAGCCCTAGAAAGGCACACTAGGTCACTGACACCCAGGTCTGTGTAACGAAAACCACGTATCTCTGAAGAGTTCTTCGGACAGCACAGTTTAGTTATAATAAAAATTTGACAAAATCAACTTTTGCGAATAGAATCGTATTCGTAATGTTACAAAGAAAAATTTTGCTTTTAAATTATCGAACCATCGAACCATCTTAATTGCTGCCGAAGGGGATCTTTTTGAAGATATGCCGGTAACATAAACCCAGTATGTACTCTTAATGATTGGATTCAGAGGTTTACCTTTCTAGCTGTAATAGTATATTATGCTAGAAGGGAAAGGAATGCGTGTTTTTACGAGAGTGAGAAATCACACGAGATGAAAATCACACTTCCTCCCGCGTAATATACAATTCATTTTTTCCGATTTCGCTAAAAAAATCGCTGTTTTCGTCACACCTGCACGTAAAATTTGTACTTTGCTCCCTGGTAAGATGGGCGAAAGTGAGTACCTACTTCCGAAAGAATGATATGAAATTTTCCCTCTCAAGTTTCCCGTTCCATTTAAATCATTTTTCTTAATTCTGTATCACGATGAAGTGAATTTTTCATTGTATTAAACTTTTGGTTGGAAGTATAGATGTAATACATCCTTAATTTACTTCTTGTTATTGAAAGAGTTGCAAAATTCACTAAAGATTCTTGTTCTGATATATATTTATCTTTTCATTTGTGAAAGTTGATAATTTAGCAAAATTCATCTTTTTTTTTATCCATATATTTTTACTTTCTCATCACATACAAGATATGTAAGAGGGAAAGTATTTTCATAAAAAATAACTATTAACACTATGGATGACTCGATGTTAGATGATTTGTTTCGTTTTATGTATATTTTTTTGACAAAAATAATAACACTAGTTGTAAACAAAATAAACGGTGAATCAATTACATTTCTTTTCCCCGACTACACTGAATTTACCATATCCTCCGAAAATAAATAAATATACGCGGGTGACATTTAAAAAATGTTTAAATCAATTTTTACAAATTAAACCGTGTATCTCCCCCTGGCTCTTCCACCCCTCCTTGCTTCGGCCTCACACTGATACATTTTAACTCGTGTGTTGGGTGCTGCCCTCGATGGGGAAATAATTCCAAAGGGCCCTCGGTCCTTTCACCCATTTAGTCCACCTCGGGCATTACCCGACACACTCGTCAGGTTTGTTCAACTTTTGCCCTTGGTGAACAATATAGTATTGTCAAAAATAACACTCTTATTGCTAGCTAGACATTGTTTTGCATACAACAAGGGGGACTAATCACGTATTATTAACCAATGACTACGACTACGCATGCGCAGCAACGCTTCGTGCACGAAAAACTCTCTTTCCTCGCCTTGTAATGTTAAATCGTATGCAATACTCGGGACGAAAGTATTTTCTCAGCTCGTGTGAATGCAGCACAAGCCGAAGGCATGTGCTGTAACTTCCACTCACGAGAAATGTGTTTTCCCTCCCACGGGCCGCAATATGCTATTACAAGATGTGAAAATGGGGATTTATGCACGCGAAACATGCGTAAAACCGTCTTTCTCGCACCGAGTGAAATAAATAAATTTCGAATATATAAATCGACGAAAAGTTTTTGACATCCGAAATATTGTTTAATTCATTTTCCATCAAAGGTTCCGAACTTGGAAATTCTTAATTTCCATCAGCTTTCTTGTTCGCGGTTCGTATACTTATACATGTGGGTATCTCGTGTTTGAATATCATACAAAAGATGTTTGTATAAGAATATGATACAGTGGATCCAACGAATAGAAGCTCGCAGGTGTACTACTACTATAGTATTAGTATAGTATAGTATTTGCCGAAGGTGTTCCAGGCAGAAACTCTGGTGTTCCAATTAAAGAAGTTTAATTACCACGAGGCGTCAATGACGCTGCTCCACTATGCTCTATACAGTAATGTACTATGTGTTTTCATCGCCGAGACCCAGACGCACGTTCTTGAGGATCTGTACAACATGTTACATACGCGCAGTGACCTTCGAATTTGGGTCGTGTTCTTCGTTCATGAATGAAATCCGTGTTTCTATATATCCCATCAAAGCATCTAACCGTCTATGTTTTTTTTTTTTACTTATACCGAAACAAATCTCGCTTAGATTTTCTTTTCTTAACTAACTTAATTTTCATTTCATTTTTCGACCTTGTGTGACACAAACGCTACGTCAGTAATTTGTTGACTATGATTCGAGACTGGTTGTGTCGCTCAGAAACTATTTTATCTTCAAATCATAATAATAATCATATCATAATAATTTGACGAGGGATAATTCTTGGGTATAAGAATTTCAAACATTTTAGAATTTATGATCTCATGCTATTGTGATAAGTAACAACTACTAATTGTTGAATTCTTCAATTATCAATTGTCCATGCAACTATTTTAATATTAATCTAATCTTTTTATATATTTCTCGACCGATCCTCAAGTAATTTTAATATATCAACTAATTAATAGCAGTCAACTGATACTAGAATATAGAAACTCCAGTCATTCGGGTTCGAAGCACCGGGTCACTAAAATCAACGATAAATTACACTTTGTTCGCTCTATAAACTCTGCTTTCCGCCTGACATCCAATTTTTTTTCCCTTGAGGCTACAGACAATTTTTTCAGACAGTGTAAAAAAATTTGTCTTTAACAAAATGTATTATTTCAATTTGAATTTATTCAACAAAAGAAAAGCAAAAACGAAATCAAGCAAAGTAAAGACTAGGTGCATATGAACAATGGATTATTCATTTTTGCGATAACAGGCGGAGCGAGCTCAGGCTCCCTGCGGTATTTATTTATTTCTTTATTTATTCACCGATAAAACCCTTTTTATAAAGAAGGTGATACAAAATATATAGAAAATATAACATCTAATAGTGAATATGATTTTAACTAGATAATACTGCATAGATTTCTTTAATATATCAACTAGCCGATGTATTTAGCATTTAGGAGACTATCTTAATAGGAACTATAGAGCACATAAGGTTACATTACTCATAATGCAATGCAGCGTTTTTAACTTTTCGTACAAGACATTCAGTCGAGTATTTATATTATTTGAGAATAACTGATTTAAAAAAATGAATCCAACAACAGTCGAGTTTTATATACAAACTTTATGATTATTACATACCAGAGCCATGAATCATAAAACCAACAAACTGAATGCCTTGCCAGTTTCAATATAACGAGTCAACAAAAGAAATTATCAGCTAGCTGAATTAAATTTAGTGTGAGGTACTGAATAAACGCCTACTCTAGTGTCAGTTGCGTAAGTTAGCCAGCTTGAGCTTCGGTATGCATAGAGGTGATACTGTACACACCATACTGTTGGTACAGAATGTACAACAGTAGAGCACAGCTCCCGTTTAGAGCCAAAGTCAACATATAAGTGTGCGGGACCTGTACGAGAGGGGAAGTTATCTCCGATACGTGCTTCACGGAAAGACAAGTGGAGCGCTATCGATATATGTAAAGACCACAAATCCAGCAACCCATAGTGCCTAGTTCTTAGCACAATGAGCTCTATCTTACATTCCCTGGTAATTTTTTTAAATGTGGAGAGTAATTAAATTTCAGTGTTTTTAGTAAGGTATTTAGAGCATAAAAAGAATATTCCTAATTTTCTTCCCCGTGTAGGAATTGCCAGTACTCTGCCAGAGCTAGCCACACGCCTATATTGTGGCCCAGAATTCATGCCAGTACTTAACCAGCACCAAATCTGTACGGTGCCAACGCTCGTCCCAATCAAAATCTTTACAAGAACAGTATTGGGATGATAACACGGATTTCAAATTTAGCATCGACATTGACCCGATATTGAACCGTATATACATCTTATTCCGGCAAATAATTCTGCTTTGGTACTGGCAAACAGTGTTGGGTCTGCATCCGAAAAATATATTGTGCCAAATGACATTATCTACTGATTGCCAAGAGTCGTGGCGGTACTTTATGTGTGTTGGGGCGACACGTGGCCAATTATTGGGGTTCGATGTTGCCTCAAGTACCGAGGGAACCCACCGGCCCAATCATGTCTACTGCTGGTTGCTTTTTTTTCTAGAGGCAAATTACCAGTATGGTATTCTGGATCAGCCTTTTGGCGAAAAGATGTAACATTCCTGTTCTCATGATGCGGTCGTAGGTCCATAGGCGGTCACCTATCTAACACGGAAAGAAATGTTTGGTTGTGGCAACTACGTTTTCGATTTGCTGTACACAATGTCTAAAAAATGAGTTGCCTCAACCATATCGAATAGTCATAATCATTAATGCGACCAAACTAAATGCCAATTGAACCCGACTTCTCAACTGTTTATCACTGGAGATTTTTTCATGAAGAGTGAAAGATATTAAATAAGTTTTCATCGAATATCATCTGGAAATCATAATTTATTGCCGTTCAATGACAGTAGACGGTTAATAAGAATTGAATTAAATCAATACAATAGCAATTAATACTTTCCGATTAACGGTGTGTCAAACACTACTTATAAACCCTCTACCGCCATTGATTTAAAAAAAGTAAAAAAGTAAAAAAGAAAAATAGTGAAAAGTAAATTGCGTTGAGTGAATAATGCATTATGTAACAGCCATGCTACCATTAAAACCTCATTGACATGAATGGCTATCGAAATTTGACTTTATTCCTACTCACGATAATAAATTATGAAGATTTTATTCAGAAACGGCAGCAGGAAGTCATTTGATTAAATCAATTCCTGCATTTAGGTCCGAGAATCAGAACCCGATGGTGTCCTTAACCTTTCGTATAAAATTTAATACGAAACGTAAAATGTTTTCCCCTAATAACTCTTATTATATAACTAAGAAAAAAAGCTTGCAAAATAAAACCTTTCACGTGGCTTCCTCATTATTTTCCTGATTTCTCAAACCCTTCGGGGGGGGCACACTTCGGGGGGGGGGGGGGGGGGGGGGGGGGGGGGGGCACCCTTGGGTGGGGGGCGATTGCGAGCGCGCGCAGCGCGCGAGCCACAATCAAATCCTAGTAAATATATATTTTGTCCGAAAAGTTGCATATGCCGAATATATTTTGAAGTATATCGTAAAATATATGCAGTATACATAAAACATTTCACGTTTATAATAAATAGTTTCGACATATGTAATCAATGCATATTTCATATTTTTTCTATATCTGTGGATATGTAAAAAAATATAAATAAAAGATATATGTGAAATATATTCGACATACAAATTGAATATATTTTGAATATTTTCGGGAATATAACCACGATATATATTTTATATACTCTGTAATATATCTCGACTATATGTTTACTTATATTCAGAGGGCATCCAAAATATATGTATCGTTTATTTTAAGAACTTTATAAATATATTTTACATATTTTTATACACATGTAAACGAAATAACACTTTTATACATTGAAATATATACAAAAGATGTTGATTTAAAAACTTTCGGTACCGATGGGTACGTATGGCATTACATTCCACATAATGTATGTTTTACGAAAGAGAAGGAAATACAAAGTTATGCTTTTGTTCGTAACTGCTTTATTCATCAACTTTATCAATTGCAATGTAAAATGACAATGTGTCAATACTCATCTACAATAAAACCTCGAAATGGTTTGGGTGTACGCAAGCAACAGCACGTTGAAAGTGACTCATCTCTCGAGCCATACCTCTCGACTATATGCCAGATATACACTATATATATTGCTCTCTCATACGTTGCATATATTTGTCAAAATACGTAAACAGTAACTGGCGTACATTTGATCTACATGTCGCATGTACATTATATGTAGTTTACTTATATGTTGTTTATATTTGTGAAGATACTGAAAATGTAACTGACAAACAACTAAACTACTTGTCAGATATACATCATAAGTAACTCACTTATATGTTGCATACATTTGTACCAATACATGAAAAGTAATTGACAAACATCTAGATTAAATGTTATACGTATTTTGTATGTATGCTTCAAGTATATATTTTGTCCGAAAAATTGCATATCGCAGATATATTTTGAATATATTTCACGTATATATAGCATGCAACTGAAATAGATTCTCTATATATGCTTATATACTTGAACTATATTAAACATACATATTGAATACATCGAGAAATATATTTTTTTATATACTTTTTTTCCATGTGGGTAGAAGCGGTTATTCGGTACGGTTAACTCTTAAAACAACCAGCAGCCGGATGTTCGTTGGATAGTTATCAAAGTAGTTATTCGGTGTGGTTAAAGAGTTACAAAACTTACAAGGTAGTTATTGTAAACCGTGAACAACCGTTACTTTTGGGCAAAAATGAACCTGGTTGTTTTCATGGCCATTTTATACGGTCATCGGACCGTAGAATTACCCTAGCAGGGTAATTCTATAACTTTTGACACACATTATCAATATCAGACTAAATCCACTCAACCGACCTTGATTGTTACTCCATTTATGCAAAAACTTTTATTTTAGAATCTTGAAATTGATACAACATAGGGTTTTTGGGATTTTTTCCATTTTTTAAATGTTGAATCATATAACATTTCGATGGCTCTGTTCATTTATATTAATTTTATCACAATTGTCGAATAGTATCCGCTTGTTAGATAAGTTCAAGTTTCGTGCTTCAAGGTTACAATGGATATACCAAAGGGAAGATTGGAAAAAAATCACCTTTTTTTACCATTTTGTTAATTCTGCCGAAATGCAATACTAATCAACCTAGGTCGTAAGTGTAATTATGGAAAAATGTCGAGTTTGGTAGCTTGGAATTTGCACGAGTTGGCGTATTCATATTGCTTAACATCTTTAAAAAAAATACTTTAAAATGCACTGTTAAAAATATTTAATATTGTAAACAATATTTGGAAAATTCATATACTATATAGCAATTTAATGTGTGTATTTTTACTGAACCCGTGTAGGAAATTCAATTTAATATACGGAAGAAAATGAAAATTCAACGTACGTGTGACAACATTGAATTGAACTTATATTAAATAGACGACTTTTGTAACGAATTTAGCAGAAATATACATCATTTTTACGTTATAATCATGTAGTAAATTTATATCCCCGTTCATGTAAAAGAGCTTCCTGCACTGTGCAGTAATTTTACCTTCGCTGTTAAAAATGTTAAAGTTAAATTACAACACATGTGCAAGAAGCTCTTTTACATGAATGGGTACACTGTAAAAAAAATTCACTTGAAATTTAATGTACAAGTACTTGAATTTGAGTAATTTCCTTTCATTTTACTGCAAAACTACATAAATTTTGTACCACAAGCCTACATTAAATTTCGATGGCGAGTTTATGCATAAAAACCTCCAGTCTTTTTTAACAGTGTATAGAAAACTTACTACACGAGTATAACGTAAAATGGATGTACATTTCTGCTAAATTCGTTAGGAAAGTCGTATTAATTGATGTGCAGTTTCCTAAATTTGTTACGAAAGTCGTCGTTTTAATATAAGTTAAATTCAATTTTACCACATGTCCATTGAATTTTCATTTTCATTCGTATATTGAATTGAATTTTCTACGCGGGTTCGGTAAAAATACAATACATTAAATTGATATACAGTATATGAATTTTCCAAATATTATTTACAGTGTAACACGCACACATACACACCAGCCAATTTTTCTAGACCTCTTTCTTCAAGATTAAAGAAAATTTTAACTGTACTGATGTAAAAATATATTTCCAAAAAATGTTGACAAAAACAACGCTTTCTTGAGAAGGAAGCAATATAAGAAACTTACTTTTTTTGAACCTTGAAAAACTGCGATAATTAATTACGCCCAGAACGGAAGGTTCAAAGCCACTCTATTTCCTAATAACAGTCGATCGTCCTATTTTCAAGACGGCTTTGATGTGTGACTATGAACACTGACGGCGCATATTGCGTGTGCAAGAACAAGACCTACCATTAGATCATCAAATTCATCGTGACAGCGCGTTGAAAGACCTTCGTTACAGAGGCTCGAAACTCGCGAAACTGAAGACAATGGATAATACAGTACAAGCTGCCGGTGCTCAAGCGAAAAAAAGAGATCGACAGATTGCTGAACTGTCTGACTTTTGCTCCAGTGCAGCCTCTATATTGTAACGCCGTGCCTTACGCTCCGACTTCACGTCGGGCACCGAATTCAGTTCTGCACCTCGGGGCACGAGAGAAATACTATAGGCCAACAGAAATACTTCACAAGACGTTGAAAGAGGTATATGCGGTGGGGCGTACTTACTTTTTCGTCGCCGTTGTCTGTCGAACGAAAGTAAAATTACGCTACCACAATATATGTTTGGGCAAACTGAGAAGCCCGAGAAAGAGATGAGCATAACAACTTTGTAATGCTGATGGGTCCAACTAAAAAGAGATCCGTTATAGCTTCACTACTATGTCGCTGTATGTGCACCTTATTTAGAAAGACTATTAAATCGAAAGTAAATATGAGTGTGAAGTGCAGACTATTCCGTAATACTTGCCAACCTGTTTAATGACAGGCACAATAATTATTTATTGTACTTTACTTGCCGAATATTTTTAATCTGTGTACACACGAAACACACTGAGAGAAAAATATAGTAATTTAAAAAAATATATAGTTAGTCCGGCGGTAATTTAACTATAAACTATAATACCCATGGGTATTACCTCTCCTGCAGGAGGAACGTCTCTGTTTTACGGTTATAACAAAAAATAATTATAGAAGCAATCATCAAAATGATAATATTTTCTTATATGGCGTTTAGTTACATATACAATTTCAACGTTCGTTTCCAATAACTTTGCAAGTATCGTTTATTGAACTATATTATCATCGCTTCAACAATAAAACATTGCAAGCCTCTCTATAGTCGTTTTATCGTGAGAAATCGTTAAATGAACGATATGCTTTTTTCTCAGTGCAATCGGCCTGATTACACTGAGAGAAGAGTTTGTTAATAGTTAACAAATTAAGTGTTAAATATGGCGAAATAAACTATTTAGTTATTCTTATTGAATCTCAGCTGCGCTAAATATCATTGAGATGCCCTAAATAAAGCTCGCTGACACTTGTTAATAGTTAACAAATCTTATTTGGCTCAATATACATTTAGTACCAACAACTAAATAGTTCATTTCGCCATACTTGACACTTGATTTGTTACCTCGTAACAAACTCTTCTCTCAGTGTAATTTATGTGAATCGAATAAAATTTCATTCGAATGTAATAATAAGTAAGTGTATTTCTTCAAATAGCGGTCTAACACAACTTTAATTTAATTGAATGAAATTTATGTAATTAAAATAAATTGTATTTGATTTACATGAATTTATAAATTATTTAAATCGTTTAAACTAATTTCAATAAATAATTGATTCAAATACACGGATTAAAAAATTCTCCGATATTTTTTGAGCGATCCCAATAACTGTTCAAGTGTTTTGATTTTAAAAAACGGGGTTTTTAATTTTTGCCGGAAATTCTGGACTGATACAAAATTTAATCAAATTGGGAAATAATCACAATGTAATTTTCTTTTCGCTTGATTGAAATACAAACCCGTTGATCTTGATGTTTTTTCATGTGCCCATTCTCTGCCATTATTGGTTAGCCCACAAGAAATTAATTATCATAGGCTGTACAAAAGCCTGCAATATCTTTTACATTTAGACTTTGAGCAAATTTGTTCCTCTAGTTATTAAAAACAAATTATTCTGTATCAGTTTTACAATAAAAAAGCTACACCGAACGATTTTTTATTTTAAGTTCAATTAACTATCTCGCGAAATAAATTTAAAAATGTAATTACTAGAAAACAGAAGAAATCATGAAAATAAAATCATTACACAATAGTGATTTTTTATTTCGCATTTTTTTCGTCTTGCCAATTCGCGTCAACGTAAAAATAATTTCAACTAGACAGACAGGTGTTAAGAAAATACACACAACATTTAATGTTCTGTCGTTGCTGTATTCGACAATTCCATCAGGCAAAAAAGTGAACGGAAGATCATAAATTTCTCTCCTTTCGCGCGCAAAGGTGTTCTCATCTCTTAGATCGTTAAAGAAGAAGACCTCGTCGATCATAGCGTCGATCGCGACAATTCGCCTTCTCCCATTCTTCACTACTATACATTACGTATGTTTCTGATGAGCTCGTTCGTAAATAATAATAGAGTACGAGGGGGCAAAGGCAAATTGTACTTTTTTTTTTCTTTTTACCACGATTCCAAGTGGGTGGGTATGCCGAGGGGGATGAGGCGGGGGGAATTGATGCAGAGGTCTCTCGGCAGCATGAGGCAGAAGCAAGAGCACTATAAGAAGCTGGAGAGGGGCGCTTGCCGGGAAAGATCGAAAGTGGGGGTTGCACGGCGATATATGAACGCGAAACTCGCGGGCCGCGCACTCGATAACCCAACTATACCCTCGCACTCTCGAAATCTAAAGTGAGCTGTGCGTGCTGTGTTTTGTGTCCGTTTGCTCCGTTCACGTCCCAAAAAAAAATTGACATTAGAAATCATTTAAAAAAAAAAGAAAAACTGTCACTTTTTAGTTCATAACCTTTGAAGATCCCTGAAGCACGTTCAACTCGTTTTGTCGTAGTTCGTATCGCGTGACTAAAACCTGATCTTGAACGACCAACGTGCTCGCAGGGGAAAATCAACTCGGGCGTAATATATACTTCTTCCACTTGACTTTAAAGTCTCGTGGCGGTGGTTCATAGTGCCGTGGGAATCAGAAAATTTTACCGAAATTTCGAGTATTTTCAGTGCTTTTTTTAAACGAGGATTAAGGAATTTTCGACAAGATGAGCAAATCGTGGCAAGGTACGTCAAGTGCAGGAGATACTTTTGATTAACTATATGGCACGTGTGTTCATTGAGCGGAAATTGAGATAAGGAAGGATCCATTGAGATATAGATTAATGACATTCATTGAGAACGTTGTAAAAAAATGTATACGGAATTGTGAATGAAATTATGATTCCTTCTTCTTTTAATAATGCGGTGCAAGTAGGTGCATTTCTGATTTAGAATAGCAATGATGTTGGTAAATTAAAAATATTCTTTTTTCTATCTACACTGTAAAAAAATGTACTTAGAAACTAATGTAAAGTTCCTGGAAGTTTTTATGCATAAACTGGTACAACAAATGTTATACGCAAATGCGATGTAAAATTAATATATGGTACAATAATTTCAATGTTTTTCATTAATTTTATATTTTAAGTACTTCAATTTTAATAATCTACTTTGATTTTACAGTAAAAGTACATTCGTTTTATATTACAATTGTAGACTAAATTTAATTGATGAATTTATGCATAAAAACTTCCAGTCTTTTTTAGCAGTGTACATTATTAACGCGTTAACGGGGTTGATCAGACACTGCACTAGAATATTATCGTAAAATTTAAAAGCATAGTCAAATATCGTACTCTAACTTCCATTCGTGACATCGATCATCAAAATATAGCTAGACAGTGAGCGGAAGTAAGAAAAAAAATTAAAAGATTGTTAATCAAAAAACATTACCCATATACGTTGAACCCGATTTAAATTAATTTACAGAAAATTATGAATAACATTATTTTCACTGTGTAAATTTTTTAAATTTATGGAATACAAATATGTAAATTTGTTACTTAGGAGAGAATGAATGCTGGTGATTTTTTATTGTTTCTATGGTTATTGATAACATATTTACCAGATTGATAAAATACTTTGATGATATTTAGTACTAAATTCAAGAACAAAAATGAGTTCGTACTCTAATTTCCATTCGTGACATCGACCATGAAAGTATAGCTAGACATTGAGCGGAAGTGAGAAAAAAAATCAAAAGATTGTTAATAAAAAAAACATTACGTTGAACCCGATTGAAATTAATTAACAGAAAATTGTGAATAAAATTATTTTCACTGTTTAAATTTTTTCAAATTCATATAATTCAAATATGTGAATTTGTTACTTAGGAGAGAATGAATGCTGGTGATTTTTTTATTGTTCCTATGGTTATTGATAACATATTCACCAGATTGATAAGATACTTCGATGGTTTTTAGCAGTAAATTCAAGTACAAAAATAAGTTCGTACTCTAACTTCTATTCGTGATATCGACCATCAAAATGTAGCTAGACATTGAGCGGAAGTGAGAAAATAATTAAAAGATTGTTAATAAAAAATATTACTCCAAGTTAATCCCGATTTGCAAAAAATCTTTCAAATTCTCGTAATACAAATATGTGATTTTTAGAAGAGAATGAATGCTGGTGATTTTTTCTGGTCGTACGGTTATTGATGACATATTCACCAGTTTGATAAGATATTTCGATAGTATTTAGTAGTAAATTCAAGTACAAAAATAAAGATCGTACTCTAGCTTCCGTTCGTGACAGCGACGATGAAAATTCAAGGTTTCGTCGTCGGCGACGAAGTAACATGAAACGTCATGACTGTTGAATCGATAGATTATCGACCCAGACAAACAAACTTTATGGTGAAACCGGAAGACATGCGAAGAGATGATATTTTAATCGGCACCGATCTACGACCAAGCGAGACTCAATAAAATATTTATCGGCGATCATAAAAATTCGCACCTTGCCTTCATTAATAGTTATGGAAGCCACATATAGAAATCACATGCATTGAATATTAATCGTTTCGTAAATGTAGACATGCAACGCCGCTAAGAGCATTTGATTCTTTTTTTTTTTTTGCGAGATTGAATAGCAGTTTAATAACTAACGATGTTAACTTTATCAACAAAAGAGAACGTTTGAATTATGTATCATAAAAAAGTGAAAAAGAATTACGCAGCTACTCGCAAATGTTAGAATTGTTCTGGTGTACCAAAAGGTTTTCGAACTCAACTTTATTCCAAGCACGTTGACTTTTTCTCAGGGTTTTTGTACGCGCGCACACACCTCCGGAACTCCACGAACAGTGATCCGCCGTCTCACTTCAGCGAATTTAAACTCAACTCAACCAGAACACGTTACATTGACTTTCGGCAATCGGTACAAACACTAAGCAAATTTGTTTACATTTGCGCTTAACACGTCTCGTCGTATAATGTTATTCTGCATTTTGCTGGGTAAATTCACTTAAATGTTACACGTACTGATGCAAAGTATTAACATAAAAAATGAATGATTTCGCTGTTTTATTTTTGTCGTCCATGGCAGAAGTTGCATCAACCGAATCTGAATGAAATATTCGGTATTAGTAAAATTAGATAAAATTATGTCACTGAAATTTTATTTCATAATTGTTATGAATTACTTACGATGACAAGCAGTAGTTTTAGCAAAAAAAAGTTTACCCTTCGAAATATTTGTTTACTCACATTTTTTTCATTTTTTTAAAGATTCTGTACGTATTATCGTAAATAATGTGCCATTACGGCCAAATAAAAATTGTCCGAATAAGTGAAACAAAGATATTTCCGAAAAATTGTAACTGAACGTACGGAGAATACCTCACTTACATTCGTATACTTATTTTTATTTGCTTATCATAGAAATAATGGAGTTGCTAAAATATATGCGTGGATTCAAATTCTTATTACAGTTATGATAGATATGCAAATATACGAAGATTATAAATGGGCCATAATATAGAGAAGAAAAAATAACCTCAAACGCAGGTTCCTCATCATTTTCAATCTGTTATAAAGCCATAAGAAAGTTGATTGATTTTCGTTTTCTCGATAAGGAAATTCTGTGAAAGATGAATAATATTAAGGGAAAATTTGCGAGGTTCTATTGTGCACAATTACAAAAAAAGTCATAACCGACTTTGAACGAAATTTGCGTGGTCAATAGATGGAAATATTGAAATGGCTTCAAAATAACAGCACTTCATTATACATATTTGCATAAAATTTATAAAAAATAATATTTTCTGTATAAAACTTTTCCTTTCTATAAAAATTAAATGTTTCTGCCGATTTCACTGAATTGTGAAAATAGAAATTGATTTAAAAAATGTTAAGTCATGTTGCATATAGAATTCAAATTATTCTATCGACCTTCACAAAATTAAATACCTAGAATCGCTGAATATTAATTCGTTATTGTAAAAAGCTTTGGACGACTATATCAAATTGAAAAAAAAATCGATACCGTTAAAATTCGAACAAAATCTGAAAACTTTAGAAATACATAAAATTTGAAACTCATAAATCGATTTGAATAAAAATAACGCCAAGCAAAGGGGCGTATGTGCTCCAACTGGACATTAAATTTTAGTTATTTAGATATAAATGTCGTATTTTTTTTAATTCCTAACATCCACCCTAACTCATATATTCAATGGGGCATTTTTTCTAGAAGTTTCGCACCATTATGGAGATTTTTGCATAAAATTTTATTTCGTTCTCAACATAAAACTTTCTCAATAAGGATAAATTCTAAGAAACCTGAAGATACGATGCATCCATAATTCGTAATACTGCTTTGATTTGCATACATTTGTGCGTTCGTTTGCCTCTAGTTTCTTGACTATCGTAGCTACAACTAAACGCGTAGTATGTTATATAGAATCACGGTATCCCTGGTGGCCTCAAACTTGCTAATTACTCGTGCCGTAACGATGAGTGGAGGATAAGGTCAACGCCAAGAACGTGTACCACATACGCTTTTATATGATCTCGTTAGCGTAACGGGACGAATAAGTTGAATCACTAAAATCACAGGCAATCAGGTGCAACTTAAAATATGCAAGCAATTATATACATATATATATGTATATATATTTTTTTTAATTATGTGCCTACTAATAGATCGTTTTAGTATATGAATCATTCCATACCAATTGGAATGATTCATTCCAATTGATATGGAATATATCAATATTCCATATCAATATGGATATGGATATGGATATTGGGCCAAAATTGGGTCATTAATTTGCCATCACACCAATTTTTCTGTAGTTAGTAAGCATAATAATGGAATTTCTGTGAAATTTTGAGAAAAATTAGAATGGTCTGTCTTAACAAAAAATAAATATTATTACTTTATTTTGTAAAAAAATGGCGGAAATTTTTCTTGAGTGGCTATGGAAATTTTTTTCTTAAAAAGTACATTCAAAAACTTAAATTTTATACGGATGCAAATTTTCGGTAATTTTCAATATACAGCGAATTGAAAAAAAAATGAAACAAAAAAATCGTTATTAAATTTTGGGTAAACCGTAGGTGCTAAAATTCTGAAATAATTTATGGATGTTCGTGATACTCTTTTGAAACTCTTGAAAAAATTATGAACATTCTTTGCGACCACGCTCAATTTGGGTGGCCCACTTGGTATGGAATGACCCATATAAAGTATTTATAAAACAATCATTCAAATGTCGGTCGGTATTTTTAATCACTAAATTTCATTATTGTTTTAATATCGTTAAGAGCATTTTTTAAAACTTATTTTAACGTGTTTACAGGTGCGAAAGATTTCGTCGGGTTGGAAGAGGTATCAAAGATCGATTTCCTGCTACCACTTTTCGCTGAGGCGTTGGGCACGGGCCTCTTGGTCCTCATAGGATGTGCCTCCTGCGTGACCTGGGACGTACCACCGACGACATTACACATCGCGTTCACGTTTGGCCTTGCAGTAGCCGCTCTCGCACAGGTGAGTCCCTTAAAACGAAAAATTAAAATATGACCGGCTTAAAAATATCTGATAAAAAACTATTGATACCATTAGCGTACACTCGATAAATACGATAAACGTATATTTCGTTCTATTGTGATTCTGTGAAGTTTTAATTTTTCGAACTACCAATGATTACAACATAGCAGAGAAATTAAGGAAAGAACATAGAAATAATAATAATAAACTTCCTTTGAATAAGTTTTCTAGTTTGAACATTCGCAATCGCCCCTCCACCCAAGGGTGTCCCCCCGCAAGGGTGCCCCCCCCCCCCGCAAGAGTGCTCCCCGCAAGAGTGCCCCCCCCCCCGCAAGAGTGCTCCCCCGCAACGGTGCCCCCCCCCCCGTAAGGGTGCCCCCCCCAGGGCCCTACACGCTTGGGGGGGCTATGTTTTTGGAAAAGGACTTAGAAAATACGGGCTTGGTGTCTCACAAACCCCCCCGAATTTTTCTAAGTCTTTCTTTCTTTTTCATACCATAGATTATCAATTCTATCGGTTATAAAATAAACTAGGGTTAGGCGGACTCGGGCGCTTCAGCGCCCGAGGATTATAGTACTCTGGATAGTAGCTCAAAATCGAACCAGAGATTCCCCCGTGTCCAGAAGCGTCCGGTGGATTCGCTGTCCCCAGAGAGAAACAGACCGACTCTTCGAATAATTGTCGCACGAAGGATTCTCATCCCCTCTTCATTGATATTTTACTCCCATTTATCTGACGGCTTAGTGTCTATATCGCTCTGTTCTAGAACGCGATATTTTCAATTTTGCGTCGTACCTTACAATATCGTGTTCAATCAACCTCTATTGTAATATCGTATTCAATCAATCGTTCACTAAGAGTGGAACTACTTTTATCTAATACAACAAACAAATCTAAATTAATTTAGCTTGATTTATTACTTTATTTGCAGAGAATTGTATCTTGAAAACGGTTTTATTGCTTCGTTTAGCGACGGTACTTAAAAGCCCTTGTCCCGAGCCATTAGCCACTTTATGAGCAAGTACAAAAAATCTTACTAATTAGACGTTTCTCTGAATAAAAATATTGGAAAAATAGAGTTTTCTTCTCCACTTCCTGAATTTTTACGCGTAAATATCTTTTTTTATGAAACAAAAATATAGGATAGTTTTTAATACAATTCCATTGCGTATCTGGTTTGTCTAGTTTTTTTTATTGCTATATTAAAAAAGATGATTTGGAAAATAGTAGTTCTTCAAGTAGAGCAAACATGTTACGTTGGTTACGGTTAAATAATGACAACAAAATCAACAATAATGAGGTACATAATTGGAGAAAGTTAAATATAAAATAAAACGGATAATCAAGAGATCGTCGAAGCTTTTAAAGGGCCCGTACATGGATATAGCTATATCGATGCGTACGTTCATGAAATCTCAGTACTCTTTACACGTACCTTTACACGCTTATTATAATAAAGTCGCTACGTGGTAGAGTTTCGGCGTATTTATTTGCCAAACGTGGAGACTCAATCTTGATGCTGGATCTTTACGATCGAAGACAGGAGACAGGCAAACGCAGCCCACGTTCTCAGCGCCTTAGCCCATGGAGGAAGACGTTCATTGAACTAATGCGACAGGTTTTTTTCTGTACACTTTTTTTTTAACGTTAACTATACCAGTATTGCTGGATTTAAAGGTTGTGCGCGTGTGAAATTGGTCACCGGGGCGAACACGCTTGAAGACCGTGAATTAAAAGCGCACGTCGATCGTTAATTAAGTGGACCCGATCTTGGGCCGATTATACATGGAGATTGTACACGCTTTTTGCGTGTTCGAAGTTCCTCGTGATTCGATTGTATAAAAAGTCGAGCGAGCATGCAAATTTTGGTCTTTCGAAGGTAATTTACATCGTTATCGGTTTTTTCTACCCTGTCTTATATAATTTATAAAATTTTATAGAACTGAAATATTGATTGACCAAAGAGATTTGGATGGTTTTGAAATGGTTTCAATGAAACTAATAATAAATTGGCACAGCCTGATACTAGTACTTCTAATTTATAACGTATATTTCCACGAAAATTTTTAATAGCTATAAAAACATTGTTTTCAAAACCAATTGGCGTTTTCTCATGCTTGGTGACTAGATGCAAATAAAAACGAGGATGCAAAGTAAAACCTTGCATATTGCTTCCTCATTATTTTTCGGTTTTACAAAGCTACCTCTATAAGGAAGTACGTTATTTAATTTTGTCTTGCCATAAAGAAACCGTTGTAAAAAGTGAAAAATAATGAGGAACTCAGTATTCTACTTTACATTCTTGTTGTGAATAAATAAATAAACATTTGTGAAATCGTTTTTTCTATTTGGTTATTTCCTTATTATTGGAGCGTTTGCGAAAGTAGATTCCATAAATTATGGTCGGAAGATTACCACATTCTTGAACAATTAATCTACCAACTATAATATGCGAATGATTCTTATTTAACCATTTTTCATTTACCGTATTTGTTTATTAATTACACTCATTTTTTCAGTCGCGGTTTTTAATTTTCATAGTCATTCATTATTTTGACCCGCACAATGTGGAATGATCGAATTGATATTTTTATTGACCCCGAGCAGTATCCGTATTTTTGAAGACCCCCCCGCAATAAGGAGTATTATCAGCGTTCTAGGTGATATTTTTAAATTAGACGTGAATTTACTATTTTACCATTATTCAGGGGCCATGGACGATGAAATGATACAAATATCGACTTAAGGTAGTCTTTGCGACCCATACTAGTCTATTGACTAATTGACGCACTGTTCCGACAATTCTGTAAATGCTAACATTTTTATATATCTACACATTCAATAAATTACAGTGAGAATAAAAACGTATTTGTAAATGCTTCGTAAACTTAAATAACTTAAATTGTATTAACTAAAATATCTCATCAGAGTCTCGCTTGAACGCGTAGTGGTATTGTATCATCACGCGGTCAGAGCTAAATTTGGTCGTTTTAAATGTAAATTTGTGACACAAAACAAACAAAAAAAGTAAATAGAAAATCTAATTTTTGCGCCACGACTACAACCGCTACGAAAAATCGGGTCGCTGAATCATTGTCCGCTACATCCGATTATCCGTAACTTCTGAGTGGCGATGATGTGTTTGACGTTGGAATTACACCCAAATACTTCGATAACGTTCCTTTTTTATATTTTATACGGAATCGTGACACTCTAAGGAATCCATAGCACATTTGATATTGTATAAAAGTTCAGATTATACATGTTAATTTTCGTTCCGAAGTACGAAATCGGTTAGTTTCCCATAAGAACCCGTGCATAAGAATTCTTTTTTAAATATTTATTTTCTCGGTAATTTATTCTATAACCCAGCTTGAAACTTTGCAATCGCATTTCGAAGGGATCCAACTATTATCTAAAAAAATGTTAAGTCTTAAAGTTCAGAAAGGTTAATGCGCAAGGACTACCTTAATTATAGGATGGAAGGCAAGTTAAAAAATTGCTGGAATGTACCCCATTTGTATGAAGAAAAACCCTTATTAGCACCGACGAATAATAATCACAAATAGGTCGAATTAGTAATCAGAAAGCATTAAATAGCTTAATATTCATATTAATGCAGCTTTTTGGTGAACCACTGGAATTAAAATATATGCATTCATATTTTAATCGAATGTCAGACGTTGCGCAATAGGGCTGTTCAAAAAAACATAATTTTTTATAATCGGTTGCTCCGGAAATGCTGTATTGTTTATCACAATACAAATGTTTTCGCGAAAGCTGGCAGTTGTGCGACGATATTAATATCATCGCACAACTCCCAGCTTTCGCGAAAACATTTTTTTTTTGTGATAATCAATACAGCATTTCAGGAGCAACCGATTATAAAGAAATTATGTTTTTTTGAACAGCCCTATTACGCAATAGTGTTGCCGCGAGACGAGACGGGACGAGAATAAGTCATCTCTCGCTTCGTATCGACAAATAGCGATAGCAATATCGTCTCGTCTTGTCTCGAATGTCGAATGAAAATTCTAATAATAAATGTGTTGTCTCGAAATATTCTCGAAGGTCGATAGGAAAATGTTCTCTTGTCTCGAAATATTCTCGAAGGTCGATAGAAAAATGTTCTCTTGTCTCGAAATATTCTCGAACGACAAGAGACATTTTTTCTTTCGCCTCGAACGATTTTCTTCAAATTTTGAAGAAAGCGAAACGATTTCAAATGTATAACGTTTTGAAGAAGAGTAAAAGGAATTAAAATGAATCAGGTTTTAAAGAGAGCAAAAACATTTTGAATGATCGACGTTTGAAGAAGGTGAAAAAGAATTTATATGAATGAGATTTCGAACAAATTTTAAATAAGTAAAATTTTTAAGAAAGTTAAAAAATGTTCTATAAATGAGACTGTGAAGGAAGAGTAGAGATTTTGAAGAAAGCGAAACGATTTTGCATTAATGAGATTGTGAAGTAAATAAAAATTTATTTACTCTCTTCATAATCTTATTCATTCAAAATATTTTCGCTTTCTTTAAAATCTTATTCATTCACAACGTTTTCACTTTCTTTAAAATCTCATTTCTTCAAAATCTTATGACTTTCTTAAAAATTTCATTCATTCAACATTTTTTTGCTTTCTCAAGATCTCGTGCGTTAACAATATTTTTTCTTTCTACATAATCTCATTCATTTAAAATCTTTTTACTTCTCTATGTTTAAATTACGACGGGGGAAGAGATGGGGGAAAAACATGCTTAAATTCGTAGTTTCAAAGTTTTCATATAGGTCTATGATAAAAGCTGAAGTACAGCAATAGCCTGTGCATACGTACATTGAATTGTAAGCAGTAATTTACAAAAATGTCGAGACAAGTTTATATAATTAAAAAAAAGTTATTGTGTAAATATCTTCAACCGTTGGACCAACATTCCCGAATTACGATAAATTATGGTTTACTGTTTCGATAAGTCGAAATTCTCGCGTAGCCTCTCTCGTCTTGTCTCGAAAAAACGATAAATGAAATATTCGTCTCTCGTATCGTCTCGAGTCTGCCTCGACTGATTCTTTCTCGTCTCGTCTCATCTCGCTTTTCTCGTCTCTCGCGGCATCATTATTGCGCAACTACTTTTAAATACATCAAAATAAATTGCATGAATTAAAAATCATATTATCCACCTGAACCAACATTATTTTTGTATAACACTGTTCGCAACTAGACTTATGAAAAAAAACTCTATCGATATTTGGAGAATATACCAAGTTTACATCACGTCGCTTTTGAAAAACAAAAATTCTCAATAAAATTTCAGCCACCCAATACATTTTATACCAATTTACTATGATGATCGAATATTAAGTGCTCCATTCATGCGCCAAATTACAACCTGATATGTCTAGAGTTATACTGGTTTAAGGTAGCTATGTCAGTACGCCGGAGTCATAGATACTAGCAACTATCGTCATCGAAGAATAAAATTATTCATTGTTTCTGCATATTCCACAATTAAATTCTAAAATAAAAAAGTATCATTCAATCATATTACGAAATTGTTTTCACGTGCGTAATTAATTTAATTATGTTATTAAAACTAATTTGACTTGTGTCTTGACTCGTCCGCCATTGGCTCTGTAAGCACACGACACATCGTGGCAACACCGAAATATCGACCGACTGTTCGACAGGCATCGTATGTTACCGACATGAAATGAGGTTAGGTTTGCGAAGTTTGTTTGGCGAATCTGCTCTGTCATGTCGAATTCTCCAAAAGAAAGACACGACGTTAGAGCGGATCGCGGAAAAAAAACGCCCGATTCATTAGGCGTAAAAGAAAAACGTGGTTCGACAACATTCAAGCAACAAAAAAGCCAGATACAGTGAAGAATCGACGCAAATCAAATTTGATCAACAAATGAAAAATTCAAGAGTATCGATAGGTTAAAAAGTTCGATTTTAGTTAATTACGTCGAATTTAGGATGCGAGCGATCATTTTCATCCATTTTCATTGCAGAACACTACGAGTATATACCGATCGATGGTAACTGTCGCGTATATAGCTGATGTGCAACGTTGTCAAACTTCGGCGCCATCTTGAACAGCTGGTAGAGATTGTTTTTGCACAACGCAATTTCTTGCAATTAACTTACAATAACTCGCTGAAATGTCCGGTAACTACTACTTTTTATGGTCGCATCGGTTACTTTAAGATCTAACGAAAACGTAGAGCTGTTTAGATGTTTTATATTTCATTTCTGAGATGCTTTTTTCTCTGTTCAAAAGTCAATTTTTTATATTTCTCCATATAACGCCATGTATAAAACTATGTTTTAAAAAGTTATTTACTTAATTAGATATCCGGTAACGTATCTCGTAATTCCTCACAAATAAAAGATGAATACTCAGACTACAAGATATAAAAAATTCGGACGTATCTAACGTGTTTGCCGTCGCGTTATAACTACCTTAATTGTCTGTAGTATTTTTTAACAAAAAATGACATAAGTTTTGATTTATTCTGTTGATTCTGACCAAACATAATCCCAACTAACTTGATCGTAAGTGCACTTGTAGAAAAAGTTCTACTTCGGGAATTAAAAAAGGATGCAAAGTAGAACCTTGCACATTGCTTCCTCATTATTTTTCGCTTTTTACAAAGCTACCTCTATAAGGAAGTACGTAATTCAATTTTGGCTTCCTCATAGAGGAAGCTTTGTAAAAAGCGAAAAATAATGAGGAAGCAATGTGCAAGGTTCTACTTTCCATCCTTGTTGTATAAATTTTCACTTGTAATACCACAAGAGCTTTGAAATTATCGGATATTTCCTGACAGGTTCGTTGCAAACAAATGAACGAGTCAAGTTTTCCAGGTTAAAAAATCACGAGCGCTTAGCGCGAGTGATTTTTCTGGAAAACTTGACGAGTTTATTTGTTTGCAGGGAACCTGGAGGGAAATATCAGATTAATTTCGAAGCTCGAGTGGTATTCGGGGGATTATTTTTTCTATTCAAATTGCGACAAATGGAATTGCACCATGAGACAAAAATTATCGTTCTCACAAGGAAATTTCATAATCAGAACAAAAACCTTTTAATTCATGTTTAAAGTATTGCAGTTAAATACACAATTATTATAGACATTTGTATATTGATTCCAGACTGAGGTTTTCGATTTAATCGTATTAACAGGGACATTTTCCTTTACTTTTTCATCAATAGTTTGCAAGGATTCAACTCCAAACCTACTCATATCAAATATAAATCCTTTGACTGCCAGAATAAAATTCAATCTGTCAGTTTGACAGATGGTTGACGCGGCTAAATGATTTTTCGTTTTATATATATAACCAACACGCAAAATTATCAAAAAATTATCAGTATAATACCGTGTAGCTTGCCCCACGTGACGTCGAATGGTGCAATTCCATTGGTCGAAATTTGGATAGGAAAAATAATCATCTCAATTTGTCACGCCGTTCGAGAGTTATGAGCGATTCTATTTTGGGACAAGCGGTCATTATAAATTTTAAAAAATGAAAATTATATATGAATCAATGTGTAAAGTTCTACGAAAATCGTTTTTTTTTTGTAAATTTCAAAATGTCGTAAAATCTAAACTACTTTACCGATCATCGTCAAATTTGGTACGTGGCATAGCTGCATGTTCCTTTTCATTTGTAAAACATTTCAGTTAAATTGGTAAAATTCGACGTGATTTATTTAAAAAAATGATTTTTTTCGAAAAATTCAAACATCTATAAAATTTGAACCGCTTTACCGATTTTGCCCAAATGCAATGCCAAACAACATAGAACGTATATTTATTTATAAACAACTATTTAGCAAAACCGTCTAATTTTTACGGAAGTTAGAGCGACCACGCCCTTTTTTCAAAAAATTAAAAGTACTATAAAATCAAAATGGCTGATTTTTTTTTCACAAATCTCAAGATTCAAAGCGGGGCAACTACTTGCGTATCAAGTTTGAGCCATATCGCTCGAACGGCTACTGAGTAATAGTTCATCGAATTTTCGGAGCCCAGGACACACACACACACACACACACACGCACATACATACGGACATTTTTTCTAAACCACTTTTCTCGACGTTTTGGACAATTCTAAGCATACTGACATGAAAATCCCGAAAAAAAATATTTTCATGAAAACAAAGCTTCTTCTATGAGGAAGCAAAATTGCACAAGTTACCGTGTACAACTCGTTTGCGCATTTGAAAAAAAAATGTAATGTATGGTCGTCACAATAAATGAAAATTATTACAAATAAAGGAAAATGTTCGGTTTGCTAGCTCACCGAATTTCATTCCAGTAGTTTAACCGGACTTCAAGTTTTATGAGCGATTTAAGACTAAAACCATTGCCATACATTCAAGCACCGAAGATTCTTTTCCAGATCACTCTGCCTGACATTTCAGACGATTTTAAGTATCTGAACATTAGAAATACAAAAAATTTTGTCTCAAAAACAAAACTTTCTTTATAGAAACACAAAAAAAAGCATTTAACATAAAAATTTTGCCAGATTATATATGGGGTAAACGAATTTTTCATTTCAATAAAAAGTTTTCAAATTTGTTGAGGATGTTGGTCTGGCTGAAAACAAAAATTACAAATTTTTTCAGATTTTTTTATCGCATATTTCAGCCGTTACAAAAAACTGAAAATAATAATCATTAATTTTTTAACGCCAAAACTACAGCTCTCGCAAAAAAATCACGTGAACAAAAAATTTAAGGTATTGAACGTTCTTTTCAATAAATTTTTTTGCAAAATCATCCTATTCTGTTTTATGCTATTTTTCAATGGAATAAAATTAAAATATTTTTTTTCTCCAAAACTGCGTTCCCGATTCGGCTGAAATTTTTACATTTTGTTCCTTAATATGTCTAGAATCTGAGAAAAAATTGGCGAGATGGGCGACGATTTCATTCCACTGTTAAAGCTCTTCAAACGATCGAATACCAGGGCAATCTAATGTGTAATTGCTCTGTACGTTCAACAGACTGTCTACACAATAATTCTAAAGCCCGCACTACATTTTTTGCATCGGATATTTTTCCCTCTTCAATTTTTGGGTTTTTTAATACATTTGTTTTATCGACTGATGGAATTGAAACTGTTTTCCTGATGACACGTAATACATCATCGTGCTCTTTTCTGATCAATCGAAAATTGGCAAAACGTGGTGAATGAATGTCTCTTGAGTTCAATATTCACGTGCTCAATGTTACACGACCATTGTTCTGCGTTGTGAACACAAAGTGTGGACAACAGGTACGGGGGAATTTGCCAATTAACCTAATTTAAAAAAAAATTTTAATTAAAAATAACAAAAAAAAAAATAAACAAGTGATGCGGGCTTTAGATTTTTTCTATTAACAGTCTCAACCCTGTTGAATGCAGAGAGCAATTACACATTAGATTACCGTTATGTTCGATCATTCGAAGAGCTGTAACTGTGGACCGAAGTCGCCGTCCATCTCGCCAATTTTTTTTTTCAGATTCTTAACATATTAAGGAACAAAATGTAAAAATCTCATCAGAATCGAGAACGCAGCTTCGGAGAAAAAAAATTGAAATATTATTTAATTGAAAAATAGCATAAAACGGAGTAGGAAGATTTTGCAAAAAATGTATTGAAAAGAACGTTAAATACCTTAAATTTTTTGTCCACGTGTTTTTTTTGCGAGAGCTGTAGTTTTGGCGTTAAGAAATTAACGATTATTATTTTCAGTTTTTTGTAATGGCTGAAATATGCGATAAAAAAATCTGAAAAATTTGTAAGTTTGTTTTCAGCCAGACCAACATCCCCAAAAAATTTGAAAACTTTTTATTGAAATGAATAATTCGTGTGGTCGACTTGACGTGTTTTACCCTAGCATTAAGTACAAGATAAAATTTGTTGTATTCTCTCTGTTTTTTACAAGGTTGCGTGTCTTGAAGCTATGGTATTATGTAATAAGAAACCCTCATTACATTTTTTTTAGTTTTGAAATGATAAAAAAAAATGTTAGAGGTATTTTGTGTATTTTTTTTTCGTTTTGCGGTTTTATTTCTTTTTTCTTATTATTTAATATTCGAAACAATTTGAGTCACATTTCTTTTTCATGGATAAACTACGGCAGTCATACTTACCTTCATAATTGATTGAGATTACATACACTTTTACTTTTTAAAACTCGTGTTATTATTTTTTACTTGTATTTTTTCTCCAACGGCCTACATTCTTGAAATTTTAAAAACTTATTTTACATATTTCAAATATTTCAAATAAAATGAATATCTATTGCTCCTAAATTATTTAATTTGCCACTTAGCCATTCTGCATACTTCTTCATAATGGGTCAGTGAAGATAGAAAAAAAATCAGTTCAATAGAGGAAGGCCCTTACTTAGAAAACTTAGATTAAATGAAAAAAAAATTGCAATAAAATTATATCTCGTACGTTATTGCGTTTGCCACTTAGTCCTACGACATACTTCTTCATAATGGGTCAGTGAAAATTAAAAAAATATATTGAGTGCAATAGAGGAAGGCCCTTACTTAGAAAACTTAGATTAAAGAGAAAAAAATTATAATTAAATTTGACGAAATGTAATAAAAATTTATATAAAGAGTACGCAAATAAACGAAGATTTTCATATTTTTTAAGTCACAATAGTAACTTGAAAAATAGTAACTTTGTAGTTATCGAGATATCACCAAAGCAAACAAAATATAAGCAAATGGTTTATCTCGTAAACGAAACACCGTAGGCTCTTGAAATTTGGTACTTTTTCTAAGTGAATATATTATTACAATATTGAAAAATTACAACATTTTTCGGAAACTTTGAAAAATGGGGTAGCTAAATTGGTATAGAATGTCTCATATGTATAACAGTATTTCTAAAAATTGATCTTTTGAACAATATGAATGGCCTATAGCCGCAATATGAATGTCCTATAGCCGCTTTTACATGATATCATATTTACTGCGTAGGTAAAACGGAAAATACGATTTGAAAATCCCATAAAAATTAACGCCTATGATTTTTACCGTTTTGCTTTCCCTTTTTATTCGATATTTCTTACTTTTCTCTGAGTGACTCATCGCGCAATCGCGTCTCGTATTCAACCTGTGCACACCTCCTTTGCCAAGTGTAGTACAAGTATAACGTGGATGACTTTCCCGGTGCGAGGTCCGTAGCCTCGAACGACCGGCAGAATCGTGTGAAGCACCGGCACAGCACGTGCGTAGCTGTTGCTCCTGCTGCTGCCGGTGCTGCGAAAGAGCTCTCCATCGTGAATAGTGGCCGCGATCGCCTCGAGCAAAGATGCGATCGAGTGATCGGCAAAGCGGTATACGTCGCTCGATTTGTGAACGGACCATGAAGACCGCACAGAGTGGGAGGTTCCATTCACCAAATTAAAGTTCCCCGAGGTGTAAATGTGTGTGTGGGTGGTGCCCATTCCGAGATTTACTCAGATACAACAGCCTGGAGGAATATCCGATTTTCTTCATCTTTATAGCAGCTTTGCAATTTATTTTTTGCAGATGGTTTTTTTAAATGATTCTTTTCGTAATTCGGGCTATTGAATGATGACATTACAGGCATTCAATACGAAACGTTGAATTGCCATTAATGTTATGAAAATGTTATAAGGTGATCATTGTATTAGACCATTTGGATGATTAATTTACTTTTTTTATGTTTTATGTATTTTAGTGTTTAGAATAACACATTCATAAGCAATTATGTTGCATTCCATCGAGCATACGGCAATAGTTTTATGTTCTATCAACTTTTATGATTTCATTGCACTTTTATTTTCGTTATTTATTGCTGGATTAACATTTACTACAAATTGCGATATTTATTTTCAACTTTTGCATTATCGAGTATTTTCATTCGGGTCACGCGAGATACTGATTAGATAAAATTAAATCGATGACGTCTATGAATCCGATAATTATATTCATACCAGCTACGGATTGAAATGCTTAATAATTGATACACAGAATATTATACGGCGGGATATACATCCTGTGATTGCTTGTAGATTGTCGAAAAGTGCGTATGTCCTAAACATAGGTGATTGGCCTAAAGTTGGCATTTCAGTGTCGTGTCATTTCATTTTGCCAAATTGTTTCAAAGGAACGCCTTGGGGCTGTCGGTCAGACCTGCATTTGTATAAAACTCTTCTCTATTATGAAAAACAATTCATCGTAAATCATCGATGAGATAAAAAAAATATGAAGAGGTCATTTTTTTCATTTTTTTCCGTAAAAGTTCTCATGTATATGTTTACATTTCTTGCATTACACATCTAAAACTATCATAAAATAATAACGGAGTGTCGCAGTGATATCCAGAATCAGTACACTCATGTAATGCAAAAAATGTACACATATACGTGAAAATTTTCACTGAAAAGAATTTAAGAACAAGGAAATTTTAAAATTCCGTCGCGACATCTACATATTTTTTTATCTTATTGATGATTTGCGAGGAATTGTTTTTCATAATAGAGAACAGTTTCATGGGGTGCCCCTTACAAAAAATATATTGTGTAAAAATGGACCGCCGTACCGTATACATAAAAAACTGATGTTTTCATGCAGCACAATCGATAATGCACTGAGAATAGAATCGCGTGAACTTACTAAATTATTGGTGACAAGAGCATACAATCGTACATTATGCTACAAGGGAGGAAAGTGCATGATTTTAGCTGAAGGTGAAGATATCACCCGCAGGGTTCGACAAGGGTCGAAAGTTCGCGGAACGACGAGTGTGAGGATTGCCGCTCGAGCGAAGCGAGGGCTGCAACCACATGACTCGCAAAGGCCAATTTGGACACTTGGTGCACACTATATTTTTTGTATCAAGTGCATGAATTGTGGTGCTTTAAATGGTAGTTTTGCGGAACGAACAGGAAAAAGTAACGTTATAAATTACCGTCTCTAGGGATGAAAGTGAAACAAACAAGGGACGAAAGTGAAGGAGTCAGTAACTGTGCATGCGCCAACCTATTGCTTCAACACTGCCATGAAACTAGCCACTTTCGTATCGCAAAACTGCCATAGAATGCACCGCTGTTCATGCACGTACTACGAAAATTATTTTCTTCCCGATATCGCTAAAAATAACCACATCCCATGCTTGCAATAAGGTCGAAAAAAATTCTTATTTTTAACCAATGACGAGTACGGTTTTATTACCAGGAATATCCGGTTGCATTACTAGGAAGTAATGCAACCGGATTGCGCATGCGGTCGGGTCAGAGGTTGAAAAAGAACAATTTTGAGCCTGTGCTACGCGTACGAAATGAGGTTATTTTAGATAAGTCGTAAAAAAGTAGTATGTTACGATACGAGTGCAGTAAATTTTTTTCTGACCGGTGGGTTTGCAGCACGCGCCGATGGCGAGTATTTCAATCATACCCCAAGACACGGTCTTACATTCAGGTCTGGAAAAACTGGCCAATTCCAGTGGTGGGGCTAGGTTGCTTAAAGAATATGATTTTAATCTCTATCACAGCCACTATTCGTAGCTGCCATCTAAAATCCAGATAAACGTTGGCGAACATAACCCAAAAAGTATAGACGAGACCATGAGTGGAACAGAGACAAGCATAACCCCCCGCCCCGTCTTCGGCGCCCCTCGCCACCAAGTGCTTTCCGAAGGCAGCGACACAAGCGGCCACTGCAGTAGTAAAAGCTGTTGTCACTAAGCGACCTACCCCTTTCACTGAAGTTTCCAGACCTGTATGTAAGACCGTGCCCCAGGTGCGGTTGACCGACACTCTGAAAGAAACAAGTAGTTGTAAAAACTGATTTATCGGTCCCGATAACCGATCGAAATAGTTAGAGTAGCGCCAACTACTCGGTCGGTTGAAGAAACTATAACCTCGTTGGTTATCGATAGTAACAATGACTAGCTGAGATCATAACCTCAACTCCCATGTTGGTTGGCGTAACGAATCATTGGAATTAGATAGCAGCCGTGATATATTAATAGTTGCAGGAACCAAGTTGTTAGTTATACGTACTATTTTTGCTACCAATCGAAAAAAATTGAGACTACGATTCCGATTTAGTTTCAGTAACTAACACGCAGCACAGCATATGCTGGAATTGGTAGCCAGAACTACTTTTTTCTTTCCGTGCATGCAGAGCACACAGTCGGCGGTAAGTTGGCAACAAGTCGGCAGCCGACTCCGTGCCAACGGTGAACAACCGATTGTTACGGAGTCGGGCTAACATCATGTTCATGGCACCGGTCTACGGACACTGTACGGACGTAGGCACAAGACCTAATTCTCGCAGCGCAGGCATGACAATATCTAGCCACTATCGAAATGACATGTGTTTGTTCCCGTCGAGTACTGATAAAAGCTCGGGATATAACGTCCTGCCGTTGTTGTGCATGTTGTTATCGGCGCAACAATGTCGCGCCGACGTGCCACGTCTGCCGGCGCTGTCCCGGCGCTCACCCGACTCTAAAACCATACCTGCGAAGAGTTAAGAAAAAGTTTATCCAACGAGAATTGTACAAAATTTGACTCCACAAGGTATGAATATGCCCAGCAGGAAAAACGTGCAGTGCCGGTCGGGACTGCGTGCCGTCAGAAATGGGTAACGTGCGACCGAATGTAGCGACACGGTGCCAGCACGGCGTGCAGTGTAGAGAGACTGCACGATATACCGGAACGGTGCTGACACAGTGCCGGTTTTAGCACGTTGTACCGTCACCGTGTCGTTACATTCGGTCGCACATAACTGCACGGTACCGACACGTCGTGCTCTGCGGTGTCGCCACCGTGCCGTCTTCGTGTCGCCATATTTCTATCTGAATGGGGATTATGTCACATGAAAAAAAATGTTTGTAAGATATATGCATACGAAAAGTTGTATATTTTGCATATATATCTCATGTATCTTTGCTAAAATATATGACGACTATATGTCAAATATGTACAAACGATCTATATGTAGTTAACCTGCCAACATGTTATATATATTTCACATATGTTATGCACATATATTTATTTCACGTAGGATATGCGTAAAGCGTCCATTACACAGAATGAAAAGATTAATTACCACAACCAAAAAATGAATTGACACAACCAATCGATTATTCTATTTTCCTTACAATCCAAATGGTACTTAGTTGCCAACGATTCGAATGGTAGTCCCAACTATTGTATTGGTTACGCTTACTAATCTCGCCAGAATCAATCGTTATAAGTTGAGGTTATTATACGATATGGTTGGGGCCACTAATTTTTGAGACCTTGTGTGCACCAAATTGAAAACGTACTTGTCACAACCAAATATTTCTTTCCGTCTATCGTACCGAGTAAAGTAAAAAAAAACTATTATAGAAGAACTGGTTATATTTCGAATTACAATATATGACCGATCCTCATCTGGCACCGGTAAGAAATAACCACTTCATCGATTGGCCTCGCGTGAAGCGGACGAAGCTGTCCGAAACGACCGTAAAGAACAGGTAAAACAGGGAAGACACGAAGCATTCTTTAAAAAGAATTATTAATTTACGCATCAATTGGGCGATCATAAAAAAGGATCGCGTGCTGGTTAATTAAAGGAATGAGAAGTACAAAGTGCGAAGATCGTGACTGGAAGAAAAGTAAAGCGTGAAGCGTATATTAAAGCCGATAGGTCAGGTGTGTAAAGGAGTGTGGTCGGTGTGCGTTGCATCCTTAAAAACGAAGTGGTCCTTTCGAATGGGCGCATACATCCGACCTCGGCCCCGAAACAATTTATTACCGAGCGACTACATGCAAACGAATACGAGCAGTCAGAACTTTCGGGTCTGTGTATGAAAACACGAAGCCCGCTGCACTGCACACGACTGGTGGTTGCATGCGGAGCTCACAATCTTTAAGGGTTACCCATTGCATCCTTAAAAACGAAGTGGTCCTTTCAAATTGACGCATACATCCGACCTCGGGATCGAAAAAATTTATTACCAAGTTACTACACAAGAGCGATTACGTCCAGTCAAGCTATCGGTGCTGGATATGAAAAAGCGAAACACGTGTAATGCACTCAGCTGGCAAGTCCAAGCAGAGGGAAAAAACTTTAAGATAGCTACTGCATTTCACACTCGTTAAATCAGTGCTCAATTTTTGTAAGTATTTCGACAATTTTCCACGTTTTAATTGACTATTTTGAAACGTGCCATATGCAGCATCATGACTTCTTAATAAATATACATTCACGTTTTAAAATAAAAATCGACAGATATATGCTAATATCTGATTAGATATTTAGCAGAACTATATTTTCAAAGAATGAATCATTAAATTTTTCTTATTATGACGAGTTTATTACTCGTCATAGTAGGTTCGGGTATTAAAAATTGTAGAAATCGTTTTAAAAAGTGAGTTCTGGTCTAACTAGAGAAACAGCTGTTACCTAAAAAATGCTTAAAAAATAAACTTTGTTGAGACAACGAGAAAATTGGTTAGGTGTAACTAATGATTAGTACTAATTTTTCATCGTATGCGACTATTCTCGGTCAATATTTTTAATGATGGAATCTCGGGTCTGAGACAGTGATCGCTAGATTCAAAGCGCCCGAAACGCTTCTTAAGCAGCCACAGTCGATATTTGTAAAAAGATTCGCATTAATGAAATTTGAATTGGGCTTCGGTGTTGCGCGCTTTGAATCGAGCGATCACTGTCTCAGACCTGAGATGTCCTTCGCAAAATTCCAACATTAAAAATATTGACCCAGAAGAGTCGCATACGATGAAAAATTAATATTAACAATACACGGTCGCTGCCTATAATATACTATAACTAATGGGACGGTCTGTTTAATCAGTTGTTAGACGAACCAATTAATTGCTTGGGCCGAGATGGCCATTTTTTTTAACCTCACTCAACTCAAGTAGAAATTTGGAGCGTTATATAAGGCGTTAATCTGGTGCTGTTAAAGATCTGTCAGGGTCTTCTCATCATCCGATCAGGGCCGCCTGTTTTGTCTTAATTAAAATCTCAAAATCAAATGATCATAAAATCTTGAGCATGACATTTTGCTATCTGGATACTAGTCACTGTAACAATAGAAAAAGTTAATATAAACATAAGAATAGTCGCTCCGACTAACAATTATTTGGTGTCACTTAATAGTTACTAAGCGTACCACGATTTATCTCAGTAAATATTGATCAAGACATTTTATATCAATATTTCGATTTAATTCTTGTTGCAGAATTTTTTGACAATTTCTTAATCTACTTTTTCAACAACCTCTATCAGAATCGTTTTATGACAATGTTTTCGAAATGTGATGTACATAAGAACAACAAAACCTGTGGTGGTTCTTAAGCTTGAGTAAAGAAGCCTATACAAAAAATATGATTATTAATTTACGTATTAAAATTATTATTACCCGGGATAATAACTGCAATTTATTAGTTCGTGTTAATAATAATACCGAAGTCGATAGTGATAAAATGACGGAAATGTAAACACCTACATTATCGGAGTAATCGAACGGTTCTCGTTTATTGATTAACCAAGGAGTCGTGACGGAATCATTAATTATCGGTGCTTGTCTCTATGATAAAATACAGCACGGTGGGAGCGCGTTGGGAGAGCGATTCGATCCGCAAATAAACGTTCAAGGATCGTGTTTTGCGTAAGCAAGGAGCAACACAACTATGTAGTTTTCCGACAAGATGATATTACTCTCGGCTAGTTATTCAATTTCCATCGGTCTTAATTTCAAATTCGTTCCAAGCCAACGCTACTACTCGATGTAATGTCGGACTATCTCACTAATAACATTATAATTACTTAGCTTCCAATGTCTTAGAACATTCCCACTGTGGTTTTCCGTTTGCTCAGTCATCCTCTCATGCATCTTAAATATGTGGTTATTAAATGTGAAGTCTTTGAAATGCATTTGCAGTACGCTATAACTTTTGATTACTTCATTTTTTCGTACTTCTCACACTTTTAAACTTTATTTTATCTTTATTTCAATGTTTTAGTTAATCTGACACATTTTTCAATTCTCATTTTTTTAAGTTATGTATTTGCTTTTGTGGAATCATTTAAGAAAAAGAAATTGAGTAACGTTATGAAAGAACTTGAGTAACGTTATAATTGGGATGTTACATGAAACGCTTAAGCACTCTAAATTTTATCTCGTCATATGAAACTACAACTAATAGTGAACTTGCAGAAGAATACGATAAAACCTCAAATAGTTACACTTAAAAAACCAATCGGACTTTGTAAATTAAACTTTTATTATCGTATTCATAATGGCTTCATGCAGCTACCATTCAAAGCCCTTTGAATATTTTTTAACATTAAAGCTTATTAATTAAGTTTACCTATAATTTAGGCCTAAGCAGATATCATTTGGATGCTCGCAAGCCGAAAGGTCGTGCATACAATAGTCTATACATTGGAGTAAGTTGGAATATTACAAATTGACCTATAATATGCAATTTTAGTCGGTAAATATAAGTATATTCCAGAGAGTTATATTTCGTGACGTCAGGATTCTTATTTAGAGTTACTGTTTAGGCGTTAATAGCGCCATAGCGATTCTATTCTCCTATTCTTCTATTGTCTAATTGGCCTTTGAATTCCGTAAAAAATGTAATTGAACGAAAACCAGAATAAATATCCAAGTTGATGAAAGATAGATATTGAAGGTATCGAAACAGCTGCTAAACTTCACCTCGATACCCAGATAGACAAGTGGAACGAAACGGTTGCAATTGACACCATCAACGTGACATGATCCGTACATGCCGCATTTGTGGCGTCAAATACTAACATTTTAGACTTGCTTTCTTACTGCGTAGCTTAAAAGGTACTTGAGTTGTTAGCGTTTTCATTTTTCCAATTGCTCAGACATTTGTTTTTTATTATATTGACGACGTCGATTCAAATGTCCTTTATATTCATTGCAACGAATTGTAGCAAGTGAAGAATGATTCCGATTTTTACAATACTAGGATTAGGCGGACGATTGGCCATTAGAAAATATATATTATATTTTTTAAAAAAATGTATACTTGTAATCAAATAATAGTATATTACGATACAAATGCGGTAAACCTTTTTTACTGGCGAGAGTAACAATCGCACGAGTTAGGAAAACTTTTGCCAACAAAAATTGCACAAATTTTTATTTCATAAGGTGTGAACGTTGGAATTAAACGTTGTAAAATACAATTCCAGTATTTGTATTTCGGATCATTTAAAATTAACACAAAATCGCAAACGAAAAGTGATTCATTTAGCCCCTGTCTCCCTTATTTCCTGTTTACACAATGACGGACTGAGTACAATTAAAGTTTATGTAAGATATCTAAAAAATCAAAATTCAGGCGCTCATTATTATGTAGGCAATAGTCCCGAGCTATTTTCGTAATTCATCATATTCGATCCTTAGATCATGAAGTCACTTCCTTCAATCATTTGCGTAATCGTTGAGACGGGTTAATCATCTTATTCATAGTTTTTTGTGATATGCGTTAGGAAGTTGCAAATTACGAGCCTTGGGCGACTTATTATGTCATCCATAATTCTTTCGCAAATCAGATTTGAGTACTTCAATGATTTAGCAAATATTGAAAGACCAATTAGGATTTTGTTGCAAGCGTTTTTATCGTCTTTGAATTTGATCTTCTGATTATCTCTTCAATTTCCGTCAGCCTACTATAATCAGAAATAATAATCTATTATGGAAACACCTTTTTTTGTTTTAGGCTTAGAAATATATTAAACGCTGCATGGAAGGCATTTTACACGCCGCTCCCTACAATTTGTTAGAGCCCATAATTTTACGTAGCTTTTTTTTATTGCAGCATCCGCAGCTTTGCTTGAACATCCTCGCTCGTGTAAAGGCCTTATTTATAAACTCGTAGAACCGATAACAAAAACGCGTAGCACGTACTTACCTTCGTGTTACGTTGTGAATTACAAGCAAAACCGAGCGTTGCAACTGTTCGCGTAGGTGCAGCCCTCATTATCCACGTGGGCGTCATCTTCAATTCGCTCATTGTAAACGTGTCGCTCTTAAATATTGTTGTCTGTTTTATCTATCATTATAAAAAAAAACTAAAAAAAGTAACATACAACTATTTCTGTATAAAAATGGCAATGCTATTGCGATTAATGATAATCGATTCTTAATTTATCATCGCAATAATTTCGAACATAGAATCATAAGTAGACTTTGGCAGACCCTTTTTACGAAAAATATTTGAGCGACACATTCTTCATAGTCCACAATGTCAACATACACTGATAAAAAATTTTTTGAATGAAGTACATCGGCATACACCCTCTTCAAACGAATTTTTCGTTGGGACAACCAAATGTTTAGTTCCTTCAATAATTCTTAGATTCAGTTGTCTAAAATATATTTGCGGTGACCAAAATATTTGTTATACCAACTAAAAATTCGTTTGAACGAGGGTGTACGCCGATTAAGTTCATCCAAACTTTTTTTTAGTGTACATTTCTCCACTCGCTCGAATGTCGACACTGCCATTACTACCGAATTTTATGTTACACAACTCATTACTCCACAAGCTCGATACTGTACAGTTCCTTCATAACGCATTTGCAATTTACTACATGTGTGTAGTATACTTTGGATACTACACAAATTTTTTATGGCATAACACAATACTACAATAGTATATTACGATATAAGTGCGGAAAAGCTTTTTTTCGCCACTACGCTGAAAAAACCACATTCCATGCCTGCACCGTGGGTGGAAAGTTGTAGATTTTTTACCGGCAGCCCGAAAAGTAACACAGCAGGAGGAAAAGTAACGCAGCGGGGAGAAAAGTGTTGCAGCAGGAGGAAAAGTGCTGCAGCAGGAAAGTGGTTGCAGCACTTTTCTGCGCGCTGCTGGACTTTTCATCATTATGTAATATTTTAACCTATTTATACCATTGCGCCGTTGCAGTCATAAAAATATGGTCATTTTTTAAAGTAGTTGAAAAAACAGTATAGTATGCTACACTGGAGGGAGTGCTTTTTCACCTCGTATGATTTCAGCCCTCGCTTCGCGCGGGCAGCAAAGTTCGCGCTCGGCGAAAAATACACACTTCTCTCCCTTGTAGCATAATGTACGATTTCTGACGATTATCAGTTTGCAGCACGCTCCTAAGGCGGTGTTGCAATTACACGAGTCAAGAAAATGTTTTTCCAACGAATATTGTACAAAATTTTACTTCACAAAGAGTGAAAATGGTGATTTATGCACGCGTGGTGGGCGTAAAACACATCGAGTGAAGAAAAAGCTTTTTACGACACTGTCTCCAATCTCTACAGTCACTACTACGTGTCATGGTGTCGTCAAGAGCTTCGACTATTGAAGTAGCTTGTGTAGTTTCGGGATCAACATTTTCACATTTCTGCAATAAAAGATGAATAATTTAGATAAAACATTATTTTTTAATGAATTCTAATATCAAATAGACGTAATAATTCATTATCATTCCATCATTAAAGTATTTTTTTTTACTTTGCATTGAATGCCCATCCCTCAATGGCATACATTGTGAACAGCTTGAGTATTGTAAAGAATGGAGCATAAAAACCTTGTATTCTCTTTTAATATACTATAAAGTTTGTGCTGAGAGATTCCACTACATTTTTCAAGGTGAAAATGTTTTTGATGTTTCAACGAAGAAAATAGGTAGTATTTTCCGAATTGCTCGTAGTCAAATCTCAAAAATCCCGTGAATAAATCATTATTAGCACATAATTGTATATTTTTAGCAAAGTATACTTGTGCCAGTAATGTTGACCTTCTCATCTGCTCAAATGTGTATACATTAAACCGTGACGAAAAGGGAATAACGAAAGTGAATTGCAAATCTCCAAAACGTCGTAACCATCGAGCTGATGCTGCCAAGCCCACCGTATTGCATTAGTTCACCACATTGGTGGTGATTCCTCCGGGCGCTATGAGTCATTGATACAAAAACAAGTGAACAAAAAAAAGCAAAGCAAAGAGTTTAGCACGTGAATGAGCACAGGAAAAAAAGATAACTATAGCCATTTGACAGCCGTCGAAACGTCCTGGTCAGTTAGTAGCTGGGCAAGGAGATGCAGAGAAAAAAGGCCCAGGGAGATCCGGCGAGCAAAAGAAAAGTACACTAGGGTTTTAGGGTGGGAGGAAGTGCACGAGTGCTGCGAACTAGTCCGAGATACAGCAAACACATCGACGCAAGGCAGACACGGTGAATACTCGTTGAGTCGGAAAGTCCGAGCATAAAGAATGAGTGAGTGAGTAGGTTGTCAGAGCCTTCGGGGCAGAATTGCACCATCCCGTGAGCAGTTAGACCCCCTTGGGCGAATCCGCGGCCTTATTTACCCTTCTACCAACGTGCCTCGAGCCAACCAACAGCCACAGCCACTGAAGCAGTTCCACAGTGCGTAGTTTATAGTACGATACACATAGTACCATGTCGTATTGGACGTGCACGCTCACGATTCATGATCGCTTTATGTACTAAGTATATACGATCGTATAGAATTTTGCTAACGAAGATCAACGCGTCGTTTCACGAGGAATCCCTAAAGCGTTTCCACTCGTTTGCATGTCATGAAACTTATACATAGCAGTTTGCTGTGTTTAGTATTTGCGATGGTCTTGACCGATTGTGACTCTGGAGGCAACCTATCACGTGCCTCCGCAATTCGTGATGGTCAAGTGCTATTGGGTTAACAAATTAAGAATATGACCTAGGGGCACTGTTCTGTAAATTTGTCACTGGTGATTAAAACCATAAAATTGAAACATGTTATGTTTTCGCACTAGAAACATGTTCTTAACTTTGTTCTCTTTCCTCTATTGTCAGTGATGAAGTTGTGCGATAAGAATCAAGGTGAATCTCATGTATCGCTCCAATATAGTTTGACCGTAAGACTCCATGCTATAGTTTGACCATAAGACTCCATGTCATAGTTTGGCCATTAGATTTCATACTCAAACTGACTCGAAATATAAGTCGGCTGCGTACAATTGACATATTTTGGCTTCGGATTGAATACAGCATTAAAGAGTCGATTCATTAGTATATAAATTATGGAGAAATTATACGTGATTGACAAATTATAACTTAAAATAGAACCTCGAGATATATTGATGATTGAAACTAGAAGAATACTAAAAAATATCCAGGATTATAGCGCTTTTTAAGACGGTGTTTAGAGTTCAGATTGTATCCATAGAAATTAGTTTCGCAGTTCTTCTGTATTTTTTCACTTGGCCATAATCAACTATAAGCCAATCGGTCGATTGGTAGAAAAAAAAAACAAAGTTTTATTTGAATTTTGTAATGGGACGCTTTGGCGTTTGGTTCTATAGAATCGATCAAGTTCCAACAATTATAACCCCGATTACACGGCCGGTAGCTAGTTAAGTTCATTCAACGATTCAACTTACGTTAGTCTCAAAACTGCCTCAACTTACGTCGTTTCCAACTGCCGTCATATCCAACTTTCGACGTCTTCAAGTCCGTTACTGAGAACTTTTCCGAGTTATGACTTGAGCATTTAGAGCGTCATAATGACATATTCTACGACTCTGGCTACGACATATTATTGGTTCACGGGATTGGATAGGCCAATCAGAGAGCGGAACATATCGTTATGACGATATGTACGCCTAAGTCGTAACTAGGAATAGGGTCAATTTTACGAAAGTTAGAGCAACTGCGACCTTTTGGTGACAAATTTTTGAGAGCGGAAAATCCAAACCTCTGCATAAAAATTGCAACAATTGCACCCGGGTAATTGCTTCACTTGTGGGCCAAATTTCAGCTCAATAAGTTGAACGGTTCTTCGTTATAGGATAATTGAATTGGGAAGCTCTGCACATACGCACATACACACACACATATGGGCACTTACTTCCATACCACTTTATTCAACATTTCGGACCATTCTGAGAATCCTTCCGCGTACAAATGATGTTCAAGCCATCATGAACATCATGGGATTTGATCCGATCCCATTATCCATCCTGGATTACCCAGGCTCCATCCTGGATTACCCAGGCTCCATCCTGGATTACCCAGGCTCCATTCTGGATTCTGTCCTGTATTCCATCCTGGATTCTGTCCTGTATTCCATCCTTGATTCCGTCCTGGCTTCCATCCTGGATTCCATCCTGGTTTCCGCCCTGGACTCCAGATCTTTTCTACACGGGCTGGCATCGAAATCTGAACAAGAAACATTTTTATGTCAACAAAGCTTCCAAAGAGTAAAGTCAAATGAATGTATTTAAAGCATTTGAAAAGAATATGCTTTTCTGACTACGAATCCGATGTTGGCAAGTCTGTATTCGCTAAAATATCTCAAATTGCATGGGTAAACATACTATTTTTTTTTTTTTTTTTTTTATATATGCATTTCCCCCCGCCTGGAGGCATTACACCTATTGCAGGGTCGGCCCGGATCAGTAGCTAGTCCCCCCTGGGGGTCTGGTCCGGATTAGTAACCAGGCCCCCATGCAGCCGCATCCGACTTCCCCCTCTATATCGCATTCGCCATAGCATTTCTGCTATGGGCATAGGAAAACTGCGGAAAACCTATGCCGATATAGCCGGTCTCGAGTTCGCTTCACGGCACCGGAGCTACGTCACGTTTCGTCGAGAACGTAAACACAGACTACAGCTGTATACATGTGACCTCCACAGGTATTTATACCTGTGTGGGTCTCATGTATACATCTGGAGCTTCATCGCGCCCGTATTTATATTTTCAACGAAAATCGACGGCACCGGGAATCGAACCCGCGACCTACCGATGCTCTGGACTAGAGGCCAGTCCACTGACCACTAGACCACCGCACCGGCCAGGGTAAACATACTAGTTACCATAATTATTATGATGGCATCTACTCGTGCCATGAGATTTCACTTGCTTGAACTCATATAAATTCCATTCATGGCAATTTGAAATGTTCAATTTAGATAAATTCAAATATTCAATCTGTATTGCCCGGTTTAAATACATTTCTTTTTACTGGAATTAGACGGTTAGGGTAATAGTTAATTTGGAACACCAATCTGGTTTGTTATCGGGGTTGGTTTTAGCTTGATAGTGTGAACACGAACGTTGGGGGGCGCCACAAGAAAACGATCCACTCAGCGCGTATAAAATTGTTGGCTGTCAAAAACAAGCCAAGATCGAAGACAAATGATTGACAGTTTACAAGATGGAAATGCACTTTAATTATGTTTCGAAAAAATTAATTATATAAAGGAATATGTAATTTTGTGGGAGAACATCTTGGAAGTCTTCGTCGTTGAGAAAACTGCGACGTCCCTCTCGTCGCGGAGGGCAAAGGTTCCCTAGAATCTTCATTGTGTTTGCTTTGTCTTCTGTATTCTTTTACCTGCTTTCCAGTTCAATGGAAATATCGCTCTCAGGCTTATCCTCGCCTCTGATGATGGAAAGTGATCGATGAGAGGACCCCCCCCCCCCCCTCTCCGTGTGGCCTTGGAACATGGAATTCCTACCCCCTTTTGTTCATCCGCAAGGCATTAATATATGTTATCGCGGTTATAATAATCAATGAGCTGTATTAATACTGACACGGCCCCTAGTCGACAGAGGCTTTAAACCTTTAACGTCACTCGAGTTTTAATGAAAGAATAAACAGTTTGCGGCCCAAGTGAGCGATTCAGAAATGAGGGCTTATAAAAGTCTCGACATAAAAAACATAAAAACAACATAACAAGGAATAACAACTGTACTATATTTATTGAGATTAAGAAGAGATGTCACATGTATTACGTGACATATGAGTGCGAGAGAGATAGCTGCAATTTTTCATACAATGCCACTGAAAACAGATGTGATTTTAAGAAAAAGCAACGTGTCAGCAGACGCAGAATTAAATTCCGCGTCTGATAGCACTTTGCTTTTACTGGAAACGTTTACGAAATCTAAATTCCACAGTTAATTTCACAATTTTTTTAACCGTTTGAGTAGGTTTCGCCTCGCCTTGAGATCTGTGCCACATGTTATCTATCTCTCTCAGATTGCTATAAGTGCAAGAGAGATATGTGCATTTTCCAAAGCAAATTTCTCCGTCACGGTTAATTTATCGAATAGAAGATTAGACCGGATGAGAGCAGAATTCTGAAACGCAATCAACCCTTTTCGCTTTTGAACCGATAACTCAATTTAGGCCGAGAAAGATGCTTCACGGTTTTTGTTATCGACTGACCAATATCACATCAATATTAACGTGATGTTCTAGAAGTATTTGTGGTTGTCTCTTACTTTTCCGGTATTATCAATGGCGTTATCTCTCTCGCATTCACGGCGGCTCAGTCGATATAGCACACAATTTTAAGGGGACCCAGTCATTTAAAAGAGTGATCAGAAAAAAAAAAATTTATCGCTGATTCTATTCTTCCTAAAAATATTACATTTACACTCCATAAAGTTCATATCAAGTACTACAATTGTGCAATTTTGAACAACCATGTGGAATACCAGAATGGTGTAAGGTGAAATGTAAAATTTGCCACTTTGCCCAGCTTTCGAATCAAATCAGTGAACAGATTAGAACTTCCAATGTCTTATTTTGTTTGTGAGGGAGGTCATTTCGTAATGAGTACAGTGATTGAAGATGCAGTGTAAATTAGATTACCTGCAGCCCATTATTCAGTGAGTTTTTAATAAAGATTTCAATACGCATTTACATTCATAACTTTCGTATAAAGACCTGGCATAAAAATCCCTATAGGCCTAACGGAATTACCTCCTTCAGAGACAAAATAAGATATTGAAAGCTCAAATTTGTTCACTGGTTTGATTCAAAAGCTGCGCAAAGTGACAAATTTTACATTTCACCTAACACCATTCTGGTGTTCCATATGTTTGTACAAAATTGTACGATTATAGTACTTGATATGTACTTTATGAAGATTAAATATAAGATTTTTGGAAAGAAAAAAATCATGAATAAAAAATCTTTTCTGGTGACTTTTTTTAGGTGACTGGGTCAACTTAAGAGGAGGCGAAAGCTACTCACAAAATAAGAGTTAACGTGTTTTTGGTTTTTCCCGAAAACCACAATTTGACACGGTGAAGATGACTCAAGACAGATAGTATCTTTTATCTAAACACTGGACGGATTTACATGAAAGTTGATATGAATCTATCTCTTGTTAACAGCATCCAGAAAGGATATCATCCGGGTGCACTCCTTTAAGGGGGCGATTTACCCATATCAAACTTTGTTTTTGTTTTTCGAAGCCAAAGAATTCGACTAAACGATCAGAAACTAAGCCTATTTTTATAATTCCGCGTATTCTCTCAATATCGATCGAAATTTTGACACCGCAAATCTACGCGTAAGCTTAGAGCGGTAAAAGTCTCGTCGATGTCGACTCGTTAAAAACATGTTATGAAGCCGTTTGGAAAAATATAGGTTTAAAAATTGTGGAAGTGGTGGGGGAAGTGGCACTGCCTCTTAACGCCAAAGGTATAAATCTAAATTGCGTTCTCGGTGGAACAACAGAAAAACTCTGCATTGGAGGTCTTCCGTCCCCTTAAGGTGATGGGATATTCCAGAGTAGAAAATTCGAGCGCTTCATCAGGCGTGAATCTGGCGCTGCTCATGCTTTTCCCAACGCCTAGTCAGGGCCTGATTTGTGATTGGAACATCACTAAAAATTTTGCTTCTATAACTTTAATTCAACTTTCACTGTCACGGTTGATTTGTTTACGAATTCTGTAGGGCACTATTTTACCTCTAAGCCGACCGATAATCCACCGGAGCAAAATTTTTGGTGAAAAAATTATTTTTATTTATCTATTTCTATCACACCTATATGTTTTACATCGCACTTTTATGCGCGTGAATCAGCAAATAATGTTTTATTCCATTTTCTTAGAACTTTTCTAAAGACAAAAATGAATTTGGTAAAATTTGCGATATAATCGCTCCCTTCACGTAAAGTAATAAATAAAGCTTACATTATATCCTTAAGAAGACGAATTAGAATGAAATGAGAGAAGATCTGTCACAGCATTATGTGGAATAATCTTATATGAAAAAAAAAATTGAAAGTCTCGTGCAGAACTTCGATTACACGAGGTAATGCATATTACCGAAAGATGTGCAATCGTGCGCGGTAATCGGTGGGCTCCTCTTTTAAATGCTGCCGCACGCCGTGTACCGTACGAATATGGTAGCAATGAATTTTTCGAGTGGCAATAGTGTGTAAGAGGTGCTCCTTACTTTCGCGAGTACTTAACGAAAAAAAATACGTTATATCGCGTGGGATTCCAGGTATATTCGAATACATGTGCCATATGAGTGTGTTTTGCACACTTATAATCGTCCCTGGGCTTCTGCAAAAAATGGCCCTTGTATAGTAGCGGTAACACGTACGAATAATAACGTAGGTATATAGGCCCGAATATAAACGGGGCAAGCTTAAGACAAAAAAAAAAGTTTGCGAGAGCGTTTCATTAGGTTTGCGCAACCTTTAATTTATTGCGATTAAATCGACGTTGTGCCGCGCGCGGCGTTCGCCTCACTTCGGCTTTTGCTTCGCTCCGCGATCCTTGCTGAATATATTGGTACAGTAGGTACACACACCTATAGGTATTCCCCGACGAGTCTTGCCGTGGCTCAATGTTCGGAAATCGCGTGCCGTTTTTTCGATCCGCCCAGGGCGGTACGAAACGTAGGAAGAAACAAAAATAATAATTATGAGCAATATAAGCGGAAACAAAGCGATGCGGGGCGAGTATAGGAAAACCGACGGGTCGGGGTCATGAATCGTATATTAAAAAGAGATCGCTCAATCTGATTTCTAAGACCTTCTTGAACCCTTTCGGTCCTGGGGCTATATGCTTGTGCCAAACCTTTTATACGTTACTTTCATTTATTTTCATCGATGCTTCGACAAAATTCCATAGAAAATATTTAACAGTAGCTATTGTTGCATGCAAATGGTGGTAAAATTAAGCGTCTTGATAAACGGAGGAAAATAATGAGTTTTCTCAGCAAATTAGAATGGTTACATACGCTCGAGGCGATGAAATTGGTTGGTATCGACGAATTAGTTGTATGCGCCTAAAAATTATTTGCTTGTTGACGAATTAAGTTGGTGTCTCGATAAATTTGTTCGCCCATCGAATAAATTTGTTAACACCAATCAATTTCATCGCCTGGCCCTTATTTAACCAATTATTGTCCTCAGTTCACTGAGAACAAAAGTTGGTTGGATTTGGTAAGATCTTGGTTAAAAATGTTATCAAGAAAAATTTGGCTGACTCAACCAAGTTATTGACTAGGCGTACTAAATACTTAGGTTTCTTACCAATTTCTTGGTTGTGCCTACCAAGTTTTTGCTCACCAAGCATTTTTTCTGTATGCGTAGAAGCAGGAGATGCGACCATCCCATTACTCTCGAAATCACTCTATTTATGTACTTATGTAGTACATAATTTGATGTCCATCAGTTTTTATGGAATAGCTATATTGAATTGTAAAAAGTGCGAAAAATTTAATTATAATCGAAAAATTATTATCCTGCGTAGATTCATTTTATTTTATTCATTTAAGTGCCATAACAAAACAAATAATGAATTATGCGAACTATAATTGCACATTACCTTCAATTTATTACTTGATTTATATTGTATTATAATGATTTTTTCGTTTTGAATTGAATAAAGCGTTTTGTAATTTTTTTTGCCAATATCGCGTGGTATTCTGGAAAAATAATTAATACGACATTATTTATTACAAAAATTAGCAAATATAACAGGAAAATAACAGACTACCTTTATTGTTAAAGATCACTATTAAAATACGTTTGTATTAGGTATTATCGTTTTTATAGTCCATAAAAATACGTCTTTTTGCAAAGGAATTTTTTGTAATTAACATATACGTCTATTTGCGCCCCGAATGTAGATAAAGTGCGGCCATCATCGCGAATAGAAACTATATATCGAATCGCACACGGCAGCTAATCAGAGTACCGGAAACGGTCTGACAGGGTTTCGAGATTTTTTTTATAGTGGAAAAAAACCATAGAAACAAGAACAGAATCAACCAAATAAAAAGAGATAAATAGACGTTATGGGAATGAAGAAAAAAGGAAGGCTGTCATTTTTTACCCTCCCAGACGTGCAATATCGTGCCCACAGCAAACGACGAATGACTAATATATTCAAATTAGAGTTTGACTGCGGTCTGACGTATATATGTTGCGACACACTCGGCATGCAAAGATCTCTGTACGAAAAATCGAATGAGCCGCAAAGAGCTCACGTGAAACGCCCTGAAGCACATCCGACCTCTTATCTCATCCGCAAGCAACGTTAATACAGTTCAGCAATCGGAATCCCCTTCGAAAATGGAGTGCTATGATTTGATATTTTATCATTTAAATTCCATATGCTCAAAAATCCAAAAGAGCATATATTTAATCCTGATAAAAAGAAAAAAAAACCCAGTAAAAAATATAATTACGTAAAATCTCCGTGCCAGTTTTCGTAAATGACAAACCGATTTTATTTATTTGACAATTTTATCTATACACTCGGATTTGATTAGAGAATTTAAATTTACAACAAAAAGTGACCAAAATAAATTTGTACAATTTACGACATTATATTTATGAAATTAGAAGCGACCAAAGACATTTGTAAAACCGTAAAACTTATAAATATTATATTGTAAAAGAATGTAACTAATTTTTTTCTGTAAAAAAGACAAAAATTATTTCGTGGAATAAAAGTACACTAAAAAATGACAATTTAATTATAATGTTAACAAAAAATTCCTGTGCACAATTGTGATCGAAAACATTCTTTTGAAAGCAAAAAGAAAATATCGATTCAATTTTCACTGTGCAGGTTAGAGGGTTTTTAATTTTTTACTGCAATGTATTTCCAACAAGCGTACACGGAAAAAAGTTTGGTTGTGACAACTACGTTTTCGATTTGCTGTACACAATGTCTAAAAAATTAGTTGCCTCAACCATATCGAATAGTAACCTCATCTATTCACCAGTAGTATACCAGTCGAATAGTTGGGCTACCATTCGAATCGTCGGTATTATCATTCGAATCATTGGTATTAGCATTTGAGTTGCTAGGGAAATAGAATAATCGATTGGTTGTGTCAACTCATTTCTTGGTTATGGCAACTAATCTTTTTTTTCCGTGTAGACTGCAAATCCCACATGTATAGATGATACCTACATAATTATCGAACACCTTGTATACAGCTCGAAGGTTCAGAGTGCAAACCGATAATCCGTTTCGCACTTGCCTTATCAGACAGATTTACTAAATTATTCTTCGCCGAAAGCGTCCTGTCACTTTTCCTTTCAGCAGCGAGGCAGCCAGCGAGTGTTGTCTGGGCCGCACCGTGTTCACCAAACACCTCCATTATACAAACGTATAACCCAAAGTATTACGCTCATTTGAGAGTTGCAACCTCGAAAATACGCCGGTTATTCTGTCAATATTTGAACAGACAGATTGAGAGTTGTGAGACGACGAGTCTTTTCATCAGGCCTGACAGTCACCAATCGCTTCGAAACAGGTCGATGCCGTTCAGGAGGCATTGGTAGGCGTTGCGCTGCACGGTACTTGCCAAAAGTTCAATAATTCTTAGCGCCTGTTACAAGGATGCCTCTTAAAACGATGTACGATGCCGACTGATTTCCCATAAATGCGAAAGCAACAGCACCATTAGCGATCGCAGTAGAGTGAGTAAGAATGATGAGTGGGGGTCAAAATAACGAATGGCTGAAATACCAAATTTGATAATGATGGCCATTCTAGATTCAGACGTTACTTATTTTGAAATGCGCTATTTTGGTAATTCGCTATATTGAACCCCACCCAGAATAATAAGAACGTGTTCAGAGAGAAAGAGAGAGTTTTCTCTTCTTTAATACGTTTAGCATCGACTGTACAAAAATGCCGACCGAGAAAAAAGATTTCATTAATTCCAAAGAAATGGGTGAATTGTCTTTTTTTCATTGACTTTAAGGACATGTTTCTTTGCTTTCTATTAAATGATGTATTTAAATTTCTAAGAAAGGGTTTCATTGATTCAAAAAAACAGTTTCCTTGACGTCACCCGGTCCGCCAACGGTTAGCGCGATCGCGTCAGTCGCGTTCAGTCATTAGTTGCGAGAAGTTGACAAAAATGGATAGGCAGATATCGGCGTTTGTTAAAATAAATTATTTATTTCACTCAGTGCGAGAAACGCGGTTTTACGCACGCTTCGCGTGGATAAATCCTCATTTTCACACCTTCTCAAATAAAATTTTGTACAATACTCGTGCGATAAACCTTTTCTTAATTCGTGTGATTACAACACTCGCCAGAAATAGTATATTTCGATACAAGTGCGAAAAAGCTTTTTCTGGCGAGTGCGAGTTTGCAGCCCGAGCCGAAGGCGAGGGTTGCAACCACACGAGTTAGAAAAAGTGTTTCGCACGAGTGTCGAACGATATTTTATGTTACGATGTGAGAAAATGCAGTTTAACGCACGCGAAGCGTGCGTAAAATCGCATTTTACGCACAGTGTGACATAAAAGTTTTATCGCACTAGTATCGTAAACTACTATTCTATAACCTTTTTGTATCTAGTACGGCATGGAAAAACATTTTTTTAAAAGCAACCTCTGTCGTGCTTTCATTCCTTTAGCAACATATCATTTTATAGATTACTTTTTTCTTTTAAAAGGTTCACGGAAAGTTTTCGGATCATTCAAACAAACTATAATATTAGCTTAAGTATTTCATTGATTTCAAAGAAATGTTTCATAGGTTGGGATTTTAATGAAATTTCTTTGAATCAAGGAAACTTTTTCTCTCGATGCGGTAACAAACATTGTGATACATACTTTTCTAACATGGTTGATCTTATGCATAAAAGCCGACGACGTTGAACTATAGAATTAGGCACAGTTGGGTAATTCTCTTGCGGACACTGTGTTCAGGACCGGTTGCACGAAACTTGAAAGATGTTAATTGAATCCGCAAAGGTATTTGCTTCATTAAGCATTATACAATGTTGACTCGGCTATTTAATTATCTAATGGATGCAATAATGGCATAAATTGATCGCAATGCGATGCCTATATTTGTATAGATCTTGCTGAAGAGATTGACAAAGAATTTCACCAGAAGAGAAACTTACAGCCGAAGAATACCTTTTTTGACGCGCCGAACATCTTCAGAATTTGTTTACCTTGAAATTACGGTTTTCTGCAGCTCGGACGCCACACAATTACCCTGCAACCTAACACGCGTCTCTGTACCTATCATCGACGTTTGTCGGACTTAGACAAATTTAAACCTGTTAGGGGGATGAGGCGCTTCTTGAGTTCCTTAAAAAATGCAGGACTGGGCACGCTCATAAAACCAAAGTGTCCATTAGAGAACAACCATCACGCTACTCCATTTCCCATTTCCAGACTAATGATGTCCAAAAAAGCAGGTTATTGAATGATAATATTCACAATGCGTCCATAAAAGTTTGACATGAATTCTGATAACCAAACATCGGTTGACGGAACCAATCAATTATTGTAATTCCCATGGCGCTCCACAGCGTGTCGGAACTATGTAAGCACAGCACCGGCATTCCTGCTATTATGCACGCCGTACCGTTATTATTGCGTCAAAATGCTGTAGTACATGACGCGTTTCTGCCGATATGCTGTGTGGCACTCTTTTCTATCTGGACATACTTTTTTCATCGATACTTTTCCGGATAAAGACTAAAAAAATCAGTGCCTGAGGAGATTAGGGATTGAGGATCAAGATCTGATAGAGAAACTTCGAAAAACCAGAGCCTGATTGGTCTTAAGGTGATGTGTTATATGTCGTCTGTCTCTCTCAGATCGGCATAAGTGCGAGTGAGATAGCTGAATCTCCCCGAAATGTTATTCTTCGCCACGGTTGATTTTTCGAATAAAAGTCAAGAAGTACTGACTATAGACTGCCAAGACGCAGTCAGTACTGCTCGTCTTTTGCGTGAAACATCAATTGTGACCAAGAACAACGATTTACAGATTTTGTTGCCGACCGAGCTGAAACACATAATCTTAAAGGGTCTTAGAACAAACAGGGTTTGGAGGGAGGAATAAAGGGACTAAGAATACTCAGGGCCTGGAGGGGGCTCATAAAGGCCCGAATAATACAGGACTGTAGATAATAATAATCCAAGCACTGACCTTGGCGATCACCCGAGTCAAAATTTTAACCCTCTGTTAGTCCTCCCAGGAATCCCAAATCCTTCGACGAGGCAAAGGCCGACGCCGGTTTCGCCCTCCGTACAGCCGACAGTGACCCTGCTTGGAGGTTCAACCGTGATTTGCCACCCTCCGTAGAGTCTTCCTCACTCCGTGTAGAGCCTCCTACGACCTACGCACCCTAAATGAGGTATAGAACCCTGATTGAGCCTATGTAACCTATTGAAATCCAGATAACCCTACTTAAGCTGCAAACATAGAAAAAAAAGTGTCCTGATGAAAACTCACGAAGAGTTCAACATCTTATTGGTGTGAGTAATATATTTGAAGGAATGCAAACCAATTCACTCGTTACGATGAATCCAGAAGAAGTTTCTTACTCGTTATCGTACTTTCTTCACATGTAATTCTACTCTGATTGTACTGACAAAGCTATATCTTTCTTGAGGCTTCGAGCGAATAATCTTTTTTTATTTCTATTTTTTCCCTACTTTCTTAAACGATTCATATTTCGGTCTAAACCGATCAGATTCACATGAAATAGGATATAGATGTATCTGAATCTAATTTGATTTTGTCTTTAATTTTAAAGAAGCAATATTAATAATTTCTAAGAAAATAGGAAACAATTTTTTTACTTCGTTGGTATCTCACATCACCTTCAAATGGTATATATCTTAAGGGGAGGGAGTCAGGTCAAAATAATTAAATTTGTAAATTCAATATCATCCAAATTCTCTTGCATATAAAAATGACCAATGAACTATATTGTTGGTACTCGATGAAAGGATTTTTGACTGCCATCTGACTTGCATATGCCTTTCAATATTATCTTAAGCAAAGTTCTCAGATTTTTCACTCTACGCGTGATTCAGACCAAACAGCTAGGCAGATTGGGCTAGTTGACGTCTCATTTTCTTCTTCATAAAAACATACACCGGCTAAATGGAGCAAACTATTGTTTTTTTTTCATTCTGAAAGCAAAGTTAATCACTGATTTAGAAAATAGCATAAAATTTATTTAGTAATAATTATGTCACTTAAAAAATATTACCTTTTATTAACATTTGCTCCATTTAGCCGGTGTATCTTTTCATGAAGAAGAAAATAAGACATCAACCAGCCCAATCTGCCTAGTAGTTTGGTCTGAATCACACGCAGAATAGATTTAAAACCAAGTTTCGGCAAATGGCATCCAAAGTTTACCACTCAAATAAAAATGTTTATGCTGCTTTCATATTTGGGGCACCTTAGTACCTTTAATGAACAAAATAAAAATATTATTTGCAAGTCAGATTACAGAATATTATTAATAATGTTATTAATAAATGTTTTTTTTACAAATAAAAAAGTAAATGAATGCATAATTTGAAAAAAATCTGTAAATAATATGGGGATGTTCACTTTTATTGACAACATCACTGAAAATTTATACAGTGTTGACACATTCACAAATGTGCTGCACAAACATTAAATCATCACTTCATAACAAATTATACATATCTGACCACTTCTGATGATTGTTGATTCTGTTTTAACCACTATTGATTGAAAAAAAAACCGTAAATGGCCAACGGAACCAAGCTAATAGCATAATATGAACGAAAAATAAAAACGTCAATTCGAGGTTATGCGTCTCGAGTGTAGCAGAAGTAACTGTTCGCGACAGTAACACGCTGCGCATCCGATACGCGCTAAGATATCACAGCGCATGTCCCATTATTCGCGCGAATTCGAATATAATGTAAGTGTTACGTATTGCGTTGGAGACATCACACTGTCATCGCATCATTTATATTGCGTTTCACTGACTGGTTTAAAAAATGGTAAACAAATAAAAATTTATTTACAAATACGTAATAAACTTTTTATTATATAGAAAAAAATCATAAAAATGCAGGTATATTGCAGAAATCGGCCATTTTTTCGGCATCATGTCTAAGATTTTGCAGATTCAGAGGTTATACTTATCTAAACGAAACTGCCGAAGAGAAAAAAAAAATTTATTTTTTTATTTTTTCAACACCCTTAATTATTTTGTGTGAACAAAAAATCGGCCATAATGTCAGCATATAACAATAATAAATAAATAAAACAATTTAAAATTCAAATATAATATTCTGGTAATTTTTTACGACATTTGAGAAAATTAAATATGAATGGTACCGTAGAAACTTGGCCATTTTTGCGAATTCCGGCTTAGAACTTTACTAATAGATAGATGACATGGAAATGAATGTTTTCACAGAAAAAAAAATCGATTTTTTTTTACTTTTGACCTGACCCCCCCCTAAATAGAGATTGTTTCTTTTATCGAAAAAAAATTTTATATAAAAATATTGTTGACATTAAATAAAAATGTATTATGTCTATGCCATTGTAAAAAGTTTAATAAACACTTTTGTCTTTCTGAATTTGTTTCTTATATTCATAATATAAATAATTATACTTCAATTGATATTTGGTTTAACGGAGGGGGTAATAGTGTATGCGGAAGGAACTTTCGCAGGGTCAACGAAGGGTATGGAGATTTCTGTGGTAGGTTCACCGGAGGTTCTGGGAGATTCTGCGGTAGGCTCAACGGGGGGTCTGGGAGGTTCTATGGTAGATTCTATGTAGGTTTTTTAGGGTCTGCTTCACCCTCCGTGAACCTCCGCTAAGTCGAGATGTCTACTTTCTGCCATTTGAGGAGTCTCGTAGGGTGAAATTCAAAAAGAAGGTGAAAGAAGGCACTGCAGAGTGCCTTCTTTCACCCTCCAGACTACGGCAGAAGTCATCAGTCATTTTAGGTTAAAAGGAGGGTAAAAATTTGGTCTCGGGGCAGTACTTCAATAAATAAGATCTCCTGGCTCGATCTTCGTGATATAATAACATATTTTATTTCGTATGATACTCGTGCGAAAAACGTTTTCTGAACTCGTGTGATTCCAGCACTCGCGCTGTAGACTCTCACTCATCAGAGAAACTTTTATCGCACTAGTATCGTAAAGTATTATTACTTCGTAGATTCAAAATTTACAAACTTTAAACTTATCAAAGAAGCAAGAAATTTAAATGTAGATATCTTGTTTTGATCCTTCCTATCATACTGATATTAAAAAACAACTATTTCCTATAATGTCGTGCATATTGCTTCCTTTTTCACAATGTACTCGGAAAAATGTATGGTGCATTGTGCTGTACGATATATTTTCTTGATAGAACAACAATGCTTTTATGGTCACGGCAGCAATAAGTAATGCATCCAGCGACTAAATTGTTCTTCGTGTGACTATTTATTTAGTAGATTTCACTATATTGAGCTAATGCAATTTAAGTGACTTCATGTTGATTGTAATGTATTTCGATACGACGCAAGATTAACTGATCCATCAATATGCTAATTTTTTTAGCGAATAGTTTACAATGTTCTCTTGTTACAGATGATTCATTTTTTGGCCCATGGCAATGTACATACAGACACACCCATACAAAAAAGCAGACATAAAAAACATAGTGGTTTGTTTTTTTTACGACAAAAATTTGTAAATTGACTTTTTAATTACCTGCGTATACGGGATCTCGGAATATTGCAACACTACCACTCTGGCCATTAATGCAAACGTGGCCCCCGAAACAAATGAACTTCAAAAATCCCAGTAGCAAAAGGTTAATTACGACATCCAAGTGAAGGACAAAGTTGCATGGTTAACTGATCTTACTAACGACCAAAATACCCGATAGCTATCTTTTGATATTTATACGATTCCCCTTGCCAGATTCAGGTTGAACAGATAAACACCAAATTCGACTGTTTGGAACCGGCACATCATGTTGCAAAATCCCATGCTATTTTAAAGAAATTTTCTTTTTTATTTAATACATTTTTCATTTTACTTTATATATACAATTAACCCGACTTCGCCTTAATTTTTGTTAATCATCTGTCAACTTGCTTATGCCTCTTACCTTAAACCCTTATAAGTATACTAAAAATAATAATAATAAATCAATCGATGCTTAACGATATAAAACTTCAAACGACCAAATGTATCAATACCGTTTCATTTACGCATGCAATAACGTTTGTACAGGTTTGAACATAATAAATCTAGCTTAGAGTTCATAATTGACATCCCCGCATTAACGCACACACAAAAATTGAAACCGCAAAATATTTTCTCACGTTATAGCGTCGTATCATATCACAAAAAAATAGCTCTGAAAGGATAGCTGACTGGACGCAGGTTGTATTAGGCAATGTGTTGGCGGAGGGGGCAATTAGCCTGATATTTATGATGCCTCCGAATCAGGTGTCGACCCCCTTTTCGCAGTTTTAATTAATACTCACTTAACTGCTCGGCTCGGGTATTGGTTTGCCTACTACAAGAGCCGGTAATAGTCGGAAGGCTTCGTGATGCGGATTAATATTAGCCTTAGGATGGGTGTAAGAAATGCTAGCAGTCGCGAGGTTCTGGCTTGAGTCGTGCTCCAATAGAATCTTGGGTAGGCAAAAACCTAAGTCATAAATTACTAGCTCAGCGTGGAAAGGTTACAGGACGATAAACGTTTCTGTGGTTACATCCCCCACCTCAACTATGATCATTTGCTTCGTCATTATTCAACATGCAGCTTACCTACGATTTTTTTCCATAAGTAAAAAAAAAAGTGGGAGAACGGTTTTCGACAGAAGAATGACGTTATGACATTCGAGGAATCGGACGGGTTATATCCATCACAGGATTGTAACACAGCAGAAGCAAAACCGCAACAGTAAAAAATGTGAACACACATAAGTTTTGCAGCAACGTCTCAGCGCCGTCACTTTCTCGTGCAGTTCACGCAGAGCCTTTGAGGACACGAAGATACAGGCCCTGTATTAAAATGAGATTAAAATGATATTCATCATCCTTGCGCTAAATAAGACGAATCAAGCTTTTTCGAACCCGAAGAACAAACTCATGAGGAAATTAGTCGAACAGTTGTCCCCATACATTTATGTGAATATGACAAAATAATGGGTGCATGCACTTTGAGGTACCCAGTGCCAGTCGGTTTCACCGACGCAAGATAAAGAAAGACGTGGACCTCGCAAAATACATTTTTGATTACGCTCTTTAAAAAGTACTTTTTAGTAAACTCTTGGAATTCCATTATCGAAGATTTTTTAAATTCATGTCATCTGATCCTTTGATATTTTCGGTACCAAAAATTTCTTAAGTGAGTTTCTGACAGAATAAGGTGCAGCGCTAAACGCGTGAGTCAATATATAAGTAATAGTAATGGCAAATAAATTTTTAAATAAATGGGTTTCGAAAATATTTCGCAAGCTTAACGAATTTCAAAGCCTAAAATGTCTCTTCTGATCTGTTGATTTTTAATTCCGTTCGAATAGGGACAAATGGAGAATATCGCAATATTCTACTAGCCTTTGGAATCTTCGTAACTTTGAGTATCACAAATAAAAACGACGTTTGCGATGAAGCGATAATAGACTTAACAATCTTGTTTACAGAAAGTACTGTCGTGTGGTGCTCTTCGTGAAATGGGATATACTATTCAATTCTGATTTTTTAAATTGTGGCACAAAACTTAAATTATTTCAAAAGATGATTTGTATCTTATAACAGATGCCATACTTGTGAAATAAAGATGAGCTTCTAAATTCTTTCATAGTACCGAAGTAGCTGAAGGTTTTAATTGATGAACGTGGGGTACACTTTCATCAATTAACACATCAGACATCAGATATAAGAATTTCCACATAACATTTATCAGCCTACCTCGGCCCATTGTTAGTTCGACGCTCGGCACCCAGCATCGCGCTGGTCGTAGCCCATATTTCAGCATCGACAGAACCGGCTATGACAACTATCATCATCTCATTTGTCATCATAGCAACCGTCGTCATATGACCTGTTATCGTAGCAATCGTCGCAATTAGATCTGTTATAATATCAACCCTCTTCATATCAACCTTCACTATTTGAGGTCTTCTGTAGACACCTGCGTCTTCATAATAAAATTAAAATTGAGATTATTTCAGTGCAAGCGTGTATCAAAGATGCGGTAGCATTTCGACGCCAAGTAAACTTTACTCTAAAGCAAGCATGAAACATTTGAATTATCGACGGATATAGATTTATGACAATACTTGTGGCAAATCAATTTCTCTGTAGATATTTCCAGGTCGGGAATATAATAAGAAGTCACAGGTTTCTGTGATAAGTGAAGACAGGTTATTTGTTCATTTGAATGCTCGGATACTTGGCACTCAAGCCATGCAAAAAATTGGACGTTATCTAATGCAATCTTTAGTCTATATTATTTGTGTATAGTCAGGCACTGTGAGATATCCCGAGCGGAAATATAAGCCGACTGGAATGTCGCCCTGATTAGACGTACTTTAAATTAGTATCCCGGGTAGAAAATTTGTAGCGTTATATCCAGCGTCAATCACGTCCCGTATAGTGCTCACTGATATCTGATTCCGCCCTGATCTGGCTAATACACAGTCAACCGGATACGGGAAAACGAATTGCAATCAGATCCGGCTCTGATATGGGTGGTACTTAGTGAGCCGAATCCGACAAAATGAATTAAAATCATATCTGGTCCATATCTGGCGAATATCAGACCATCGCGATTAGGCATCCCTTACTAATATCTGTTTCGGTCCGGACCAGGTCGACGTCAGGCCAGCCTGGTTAGACGCGCCTTATTGATATCAATTCCGTTCCGGATCAGGTGGACATCAGGCAAGTCTGTTCAGGGATACCTTAATGACACCTGATCCGGCCCCAATAAAACTTTAGGCTTACCGGATTACATTTCTGCTCGGGATATTCTATACACTTGATTATTGGATATGATGAGGATATTATCTATTTTACACCAGATATCTTTACCAAAAACACTGGACGGAAAGCAGGAGACGGACTTCGCTGAATGCGTTAGTAAGTGGGTTAGAGAAATTCGGGGCATCTGCTTGAGCTCGACGGATATCGACGCCGAAAGACTTCTGCTTATTTGATAATCCCGAAAAACTAGATCGTTATAGCCTTTATTAAATTTGAATACAATATATACCCGAGTAGAAATTTCATCAGGCATGCCTGCTGTCACACGAGGTTCAGATCAGTTTTAGGTACGGTAACCTTATTTGGGTCCACCGCAAATTCACCTGCTCAAGATCATGTAAGGCTGAGATATGGCATTCGTACTTAATAATGCCGTCTTTCCACCGGATCAGGCTGATGTCAAGCTAGATATGGTAACCTTATTTAGGGGTCTTCGTAAGTTCACCTGATCCGGTCCATATAAGGCCGAGATATGGCATTCTACCTTAAAAATTCCGTCTTTCCACCGGATCAAGCCCATGTCAGGCTTTACATACGGTAACCTCATATAGATATGCCATTCATCGACCTTATCTGTTTCGCATAAGGTCTTCCTGTGGCATTTGGACCAAGATTTTGTCCAATTTACCTTTACTTTCCCTGGTCAGATTCTCATACGGTCTTCGTATGGCACAGTTTTTTTTAAATATACCGTAAATTTACATTATCGGGTTCGTGTAAGGGCTAGATACGGCATTCGTTAAAAACATTAAAAAGTTATTGTTGTGCAAAATCAATCTTTTCAGCACCTTGCGTGTGCTGGATTTTTTCACATCTTTATCCCATCAAGAAGTATTCGAAATTTTCGCTGAAACTCACGTTTTACGGGACTGTACCGCTAGAATTACTTTGAAATCTATCCAGGTACTGACCGTCAAACGCCAGTACCTGGATGGGTGACCGCCCCATCATGTTTGAATTTTGAATATTTCGGTCGTAATCACAATAAATGGATGTACAGTTTTGACGTGTTTTCATTTTAAGTATACTTCAAATAGACAATAAATATATAAACTTTCTAAGATATCAGCGGCCGAGTGGGCTAAGGCGCAGAACTGTCACCCAGAGGATCAAGGTTCGATTCCCACCGACGGCAAATAAATTTACATGTGTTTTTTTCAGCAATTAATATGTACTGAAAACTAAATAAGCTCGAATATCTAATAGAAAGTGCAAAATAAATCGGATTCGATGAGCGCAGATAATTATTTTGTAATTTATTTGCCGTTTTTATAAGTAGGGGATTGTAAGGCAGCCTCTGTCCGGCCCTTGTCTGGAAAACTTAATCTGGCCCTCATCATGCGCTGCGTTACTTTCCTGCAAGGCCCGTATAAGGTTGCCGGGCAGGGGCCTTAGATTTAAATCCGGCTACCACGCTAGGGCCTGATATTCCCCCTAGCTGAATTTCTACTCGGGTATATATTACAATATTCTTATTGTTCGGTTAGTTTAGTATTCAAAATAAACAGAAGTTATTACAGAAAATAACTACATTATGTTCCTGCCGATTGTTTTCTACCCCTTCCCATTGTAAACTAGACAACTTTGAGGGTACATTTATAAGGAAGTATCCCGTAAAAAAAAAATTAAATTATTTTGAGATTCAACATGCTTTCATTTGCCAATTAGCGGAATTTCGACGATATTAATCCTAAACGTCTTTTGATAAGAATATCCTTAAGGCACGCTCCTAAGAAAATCACCTACTTCACATCGTACTTGTTTCTGTAAAACAGCTGAGTTTCGACGTATACAAACAAAATTCAATTAATCAAAGAAATAGAACAGATACCAATTTTGGCAGTTATGACCCTGATAATACGATTGTCTGTTAAGAAAAAAAAAGTTAACCGTGAGAATTTCTCTCGAAGAAGATTGAACAGGTCTGTTGTGTGTGTATATCAAGCGCAACAGTTACCTTAGAAGTATTAGGCAGCGGATCAGTTATAAGCTGACGTTTTACAGTGGCGCTGTGATCGCCACGAAACAGACCTATGTGTCAGGTTCGTCAGGCAGTTTATAAGTGACGGGTCGACAAATGATCGCTCCGAAAGCGTCTACTTAAGAATTCCACAGTTCTATAGAGTAGAATGATAGAGAGTATAGAATAATTATGTGTACAGGTATATCTCCAGTGCAAGTGAGCGAGTGTGAATGTTTGCCGGATGCTGCGATTTTTCTCAGCCGATCTGGCTCGCTCTCCGCGAGGATAATGAATCATTATACTGGCATGCCCTGGGCTAAATTCGGTGTCCTTTACGGACATCGGCTCGCAGAATCCTCCGGCCAGGCGCGAGAAAGTCAACTCCTGAGGCATCGAGGCACCGTACTGCGATGACTAATATAGCTGTGTAATATTGTATCAGTTATATCACTCTGCCCCAGCACGACACAATGATGTGATTATTGTGAGATAATATTTGGAACTGTATTATTCAGCGTTTGACGTTTGTCTCGTTATTGGTACTCGAACGTCTCTCGGATCAATGAGCACACTCTCTCCACTAGCCCATTCAAATCATCCCGTAACGATAAAATCATATTCTCATCACCGTGCAATGATAATCACAAATTCAAAATCGCTTTGCTTGGAATTATTTAAGCTATGCTTGAAGTGGAACTAATGTGACAATATCAAATTGAACATTTTCGTCCCATGAGATATCTAAATGATACGTTTTTTAACCATGCATTATTTAATCGATCCATCATAGGAAAATCTAATTAGCATATAACATTGACGAGTTAGTGTTTGGTAATACAGGATATATTATTTATTTTTTCAAAACTTTCTTTTGCTATATCTGTCACATCGGTGACGGTGAACGTACACTTTTGCACATACTGTACGCTCTGTGCACCGAAATGTCGATCCCATATCTAATACGATAACTAAAAATGTTATTGGTGTCTCAAGACCGTGTCTTGACAATCAGTCGGGCAGACACTGTAATTTTTTATTTATTTCCTATCACCCCTCTCTAACGTATACTTTTAAAAATTTAATTCTAATTTTATTTTCAGTAAACATTGGAACGTATCATTTTTATATATTTTGTAAATGGTTTACTTGTAAATTTTGCCAAGTTAAAGTGTAAATATCTCGCTTCAGAAAAGGTCAAAGTTTTGTAAATTTCAGGTGCTCAGATATACGGGGAGAAGAATCTGATCAAACTTACCAGACGCTATGGTAAAAATTATCAAACGCGCCTAATATTGGGAAGCCATAGCCGCCACCTGACGAAAAGTACAAGAACTATGAGAATTTATATCATATACATAGAATTTTTAACCATATTTCGTGATAAAAATTCTCGTAGTTCTCATACTTTTGATAGCGTCATGGTTCCCCTATACCAGGAATTTACGGTACTTTTTACTAGAATTATGGTAAAAAATATCAGATCCTTCTCTCCGTGTACCATATTCAGGAACCTGTGAGCCATTTATTTGTCGACGTCTTAAAATTATGAGTTGTTGTTGATATTATCTTAAATTAATTTAAAAATACGTTAACTCACTTCAAACTTTAAATGATGACCAATATTCGAATAAAAATGTATTTAAAATCATTTTTGGCGACTATTTAAAAATGAACATTCAAATTATATACCAACTATAATTAAAAAATGTTTTTATTGCTATTCGTTAAGTATTATTCAGTTATTCAAACCGATAAGTACTTTGAATATATTTTTATTGAAATATTGAAATTTGAACGAGATCTGAATAAAAAGAAATTACACATTGACGTCTTCTTTATAATATCCTTATACAATGTCATTCAGACTACAAAATCGCTTCACAATAATGGAACAATTCCGTTGTCATTGTTAATATTTTATTTCGCAACTTAACAAAAAATTTGTTAAACTTGTGAGAAGTTTTAGGTTATAACGGTGGATCAAATTGGCTTTGCAATTGTTAAACATGTCCATCAAATGTCCATTTGGAGGTTTTCATCAATAAATACAAAGCAAAAAAAATGGTGAAAAATTACTACATAAATACAAAACAACTGCGAGTGAGTAAATCACATAGGCAAGAACTTCAAATAGACATTCTTGTTCTTGGACTGAGTACTCGAAGCAAGCTCTGGATTCTGTTTAAACTTTTCAATCTGTATAACGTTACAAATTGAAAATAGTAAAAAATACATGAACGGTTGAAGTAGCCTAAAAAATAAGTTTTCTTATATCAAGCTGCAAAAATGCATGCATCAATCGCAAAACAATTTAATTTTAATAATTTTCAGGTGACTCCCTTAATGAAAAATGACCCCTATATAATAAAAGTACTAAATAAATAATCCTTATTTGAACAAGAAATATGTCAGTGTTTGTGCTTAGGTTTAATAGACATCATAAAAAAACACAATAATTCTTGCAATGTCGGTGCGCATTAAAAGTATATATTTTCTTGCACTGCTTTCAGTATGAAATTTAAACAAATTTTTACAATATAATTGGTTGATTCGAACAACGAATATATTCACTAATTTGACATACATCGAACGATCCATCGTCGGGCTCAAGCAATACTTGGCACTCAAGGATCGAGAGGCTACAGGATGCGATTTCTTAATGCGCTTGAACTCGATTCCTTCACAGCGAGCGAATATAAGCTCCTTTGGCAAATATTAGAGTCATCGCGCGCGCCTTGTGTTTGAGCTTGTTATACGGTGCGCCATTCCGCAGCCGCGAGAAGCCCTCGGGGCTCGTATAGCCCCGACGTTACAGGTAAAGACCGCTCCCTCGAGTACCGGAGTGCTCGACTCTTCGGGACGTACTCGAGCAGTCATTCTTGAGTATGAGCGCGATTCGTTGTGTAATAAACGATACCAAAAACGCCAAAGATCATTGGCCTGATGGTCGCAGTTCTGTAATATCGCCACGTGCAGATCCCGTCACAATATATTGTGCGCGAAAGAAATTTTCTTTTTTTTTTCTTTAAATATATTTGAGTATTTCTAGTCATTTTTAATGTTTATTACTGTATGGGAATATAAATGTACAACAACAATGATAAAATATTGTTTATGCCATACTCGTGCGCGAAGAACGATTTCGCGCACGTTCCGCTTTGCGTCGTGTGTGCGAAATCGTACTTCGCACACTGGTAACATAAAATTTTGTTCGGAACTCGTGTGAGAAACTTTTTCTCAAAGATTGTTTCGTCGCACTCGTATCGAAAACTACTATATTGTTATGGTACTTAATTTGATATCGTCCAAATATTTTCAATCGCGCACCAAGATTATTGAGATGGAAAAACGAGATATTGCTAACGCGTCAAGATAAAGAGAAGAGGAAAATTTTATTTTTTATTTTTTAAAGCAATGTATATTTTTTTCCCCAACTTTGCTAATGAAACGAAAACTAGTTCATTACTCTTCAGCGGATGTAATGAACGCCATACTGCGCATGCGTAATCGGCATTGGTTAAAAATAAGCAATTCTTGCATCCTTGTTACAAGCACGGAATGTGATAATTTTTTAGTGAAATCGAAAAAAAAAACTGTCGTATGGTACACGGGTAATGTTCAACTCGTTAGATCGCTTCACCCTCGGCAAAAATCACACACTTGTAGCATAATACTATTTTATCACACTAAATGCAACTACAGTTTTTTAATGCCGCTAACTTCTTTATCGCTTATTCTACCAATATTTTTTTGCAAAATCGACTTACAACATGAAAAAAGGATTCAAAGTAAAACCTTGCACATTGCTTCCTCGTTCTTCTTCGCTTTTTACAAAGCCGCCTCTATGAGGAAGTTTCTTTATTTTATTTTTGGCTTCCTCAGAGGAAGCTTCGCGAAAGATGAAAATTATTGACGAAGTTGATTATTTTTTACGTTTTACGAAATCCAGAGCGACACCAATCAATTTTTGAAAATTTCAAAACCACGTAAAATCCGACTCACTTTACCGATCATCACCAAATTTGGTACGTAGAAGGGCTAAATGTTATTTTTCCTCCCGAGTCGAAATTTTTACCCTCCTTTTAACCTAAAATTTCTGAGATCTACTGCCATAATCTGGAGGGTGAATGAAAGCAGTCTGCAGGGTGAAAGGAGGGTATCGCGCATAGATTAATATTTGAATTTCAGCCTGGCAGACTCCCCAAATGGCAGAAAGTAGACATCTCGACTTAACGGAGGTTCACGGAGGGTGAAGCAGACCCTAAAAAAAACTTCATAGATCCTACCATACCTCCCAGACCCCCCGTTGAGCCTACTGCAGAATCTCCCAGACCCTCCGCTGAGCCTACCACAGAAACCCCCATACCCTTTGTTGACCCTGCGACAGTTCCTTCCACATACACTATTACACCCTCCGTTAACCCAAACGTCAATGGAAGTATAATTATTTATGTTATAAATATAAGAAACAAATTCAGAAAGACAAAAGCGTTTATTAAACTTTTTATAATGTTTATATCTATGATACGCTTTTGTCTACATTTTTATTTAATATCAACAATATTTTTATATAATTTTTTTTTTCGTTAAAAGAAACAGTCTCTATTTAAGACATATAACATTTGAAAGTGATGTGAGATACCAACGAAGTAAAAAAATTGTTTCCTATTTTCTTAGAAATTATTAATGTCGCTTCTTTAAGATTAAAGACAAAACCAAATTAGATTCAGATACATCTATATCTTTTTGCATGAGAATGTGATCGATTTTAGTCCGAAATATGAATTGTGTAAGAATGTAGGGGAAAAAATAAAGAAAAAATGGAAATAGGAAAAGATTATTCGCTCGAAGCCTCAACAAAGATATAGCTTTGTCAGTACAATCACAGTGCAATTACATGTGAAGAAATTACGATAATGAGTAAGAAACTTTTTCTGGATTTATCGTAACGAGCGAATTGGTTTGCATTCCTCAAAATATATTACGCACACCAATAAGATGTGAAGCTCTTCGTGAGTTTTCATCAGAGCACGTTTTTTTATGTTTGTAGCTTAAGTAGGGTTATCTGGATTTCAATAGGTTACATAGGCTCAACGGGGGTTCTATACCTCATTAGGAGGGTCTATGGATAGGGCGAGTAGGCCGTCGGAGGCTCTACATGGAGTAAGGAAGACTCTACGGAGGGTGGCAAATAACGGTCGAACCTCCAAATAGGGTCACTGTCAGCTGTACGGAGGGTGAAACCGTCGTCGGCTTTTGCCTCGTCAAAGGATTTGGGTTTCCCGGAGGGCTAACCGAGGGTTAAAATTTTGACTCGGGCTGTGTAGAAAATCTCGGTCGATTTGTCAAAATATTACCTAAATTAGAGCAAAACGAACATTTTTCGAAAAATTCAAAATCTCATAAGAACCGAACCGCTTTACCGATTAGTCCCAAAGCCTATACCAAAGGTCATATCATTTTGTTCAATTTTAATACGAAGTTTCAGCCAGATAGCTAAAAATTCGTTCGAGCTAGAGCATTTACGTACTTTTTTCAAAATTCTTATAAAAATGAAATGAATTAAGCGATTTTTGTAGAACTTATACCAATTGAAGATTAGCCAGTACTGTACATGTTGTTTAAATTTTAGCTGATTCGGTCGAATACTTTATTCGCTCCGTGCAAGTCAGCCGAAATGCGAAAAATTTGGAGACTATGGCCGTAAATGGGTGTGGAAAAGCTTTTAAAAATGTGATAAAATGAAATTAAAGACGTATTTCGGGATGAACTTCACACAATTGTGTACAGCATTTTTTTGTTACAATATAATCTAATGAAACACTTAAGTAAATTCATTATCTGAATTATATCATTACGCATATTTGCATGATTATTCGATGCATTTTGAGGTTACGTATGTATTTCGCTGTTGATAACTGGTAGAATTTGCATTCGCTATTTACACTATTGTAATTACAATTCGATGTACAACGAGGAGAATGTCCCATTTCATTAAATAACGCGATTCTCATGCATCGGAGTTTCTAAATTTGATTCTCATTTTCGCCACCCAGTGCGTGCACGTCGGTTCGTTTATCTCCTCCAAAGGCTTGCACGGAGCGAATAAGTTACAGTTGCATGAATTTTTGGCCTTGGACAATTTTTCTAAACTACTTTTCTCGACGTTTCAGACCATTTTGAAAGTTTTGACATGAAAATCTCGAAAAAAAAATTTTCATGAAAACAAAGCTTCCTCTATGAGGAAGCAAAATTGGCACGTATTTATATTAGCAGTCCGGTGAGAATTTATTTTTAAAAAATATTTATAAAACGGTACAGCATCAACTGTGGTTTCAAGATTCGTACGTTCAGTACGAAAGATGACGGAACTCCTTTTCTATGTTATTTCAACTTTTTAGACGATCAATTTTTCTTGATTGAGCAAAATCGTCGTTAATATGGAACTTAGCCCGCATATTTCTTCACAGTTCGTCGAGCTGAAATTATTTCACTTAGAAACAATATTTGCTTGTATTTTTAAGATAATTTGGCGTTAATAATTTTTTTTTGTTAATTGTACACTGAAATCGATTTTTTATGCAAGGCGCTTTATGTCGAGGCGCCCGCTTCTGGGCCTATTATTGTTACTCATATACCTCCTATTATTGTGCCCAAAGATTGCTTGGAACAGTGCATACAGGCCACCAGGAGACAGTAAACCTGTGCGCCACTGCGTTTCTCGGCACTTGTTGCAGCCTCTGCCATAAAAACAACTAAAAAAAAACACCCAGTCGACCTGCCGCAAAACGTTTAATGTTTCGCTTGAGGCGTCGACTCGTTTCACTCGGCACCGTGTAGGAATTATACTATCCAGTCCCTTCTAATTACCATTGTGCAGTATAAATGTAGGTACACACGTTATACGTGCCTATAATAATATTCTCCATTGACGAGAGTCACTTTTTAATCTTTCTCGCCTTCGTCGTTTAGACTGTATATATAACGTACCTGCATATTATATTCCAAATGCAAATGCTACGCCGATTTTCGCATCAACATTTTTTTATTACTTTTCTAATCCACATAATATGGTAATAATTATGGCTCCAATATAAATAAACACCAGTTATGCGCACATAAGCACTCAATTTCGAAGAATTGGCTATTAAATAAAATAGAAGTGCAATGAACTGTTCACAAAACTGCTGGTTATGTTTTTGTGAATTCTAGATATGAACGACTAAATATAAAGCGTTCTATCGAAAACGATGGAAAAAGTTGTTGACAAGTCCCATTCGCTAACGTTAAAAAACAACCAATTACATTTCGCCTGCAGCAATGTATGTGACGGTTTTTTTTTCACCATTTGAATATTTTACCTTCAGATATTTAAGCATTTAACAGTATAAACACATCATTGCAAACGTCTGACCCTTCACCATTTTTTTTCAATCGTTCTACTTTTTCCATGTCAGAAATAAATTAAAACTATTTTTATCAGCCATAAACTCTGATATTTAAAAAAATAGCCACTTACAATTGATTTATAACTGCAAATGCTGTAATATGTCTGAATTTCTTGTCATTTGACTAGGCAGCAAAACCTGTAATTACGACTATTCAGATTCCATTAAATATTATTGAAGTGATAAATTTTAAGTTATTCCTAGAGTATTTTTGAAAAATGCTTTTATACCGATTTATGGCGTAGACTGTATATTACATACCAAAGAAAGCTAGTGATGAAACCTCTAAATCTCAATTTCCATCGTAATTTGAATATTTCAGTAATATACTAAGTTACCGTGCGGTTTCTTGCACTTTATGTTCACATATTTTATCAAGAATCTTGGAAAAGCCCCGCGGGCCATCTTCGCAAACGTTAACACCTCGTCAAATAAATTTCCCGCAAAACTGAGGTAACGGTGTGTCTAAGAGATCACGTTTGACGCCAATCCCATAATAACCATGCGAGATGATTAATGGGTTTCAATTTTTCGCTGGAAATATGATTTACGTATGGCTGATATATATAGAGACATCTGGACGATTATATCTTGGCAACTTATTTATCCGTGCGTTTATCTATTTGCGGTGTCTGTATGGAAAATTGCATGTTGACGTATCGATGGCAAAAGGTTATAAATTAAAAGTCTGAATCGCGTGGTAAATTGTGTATTGATTCACAGGTATTAAGCAGCCCTGTCGAAGTGATCGCTGAGAGAATAACGAGATGATGAGTGAAAGATCCTAATGGAGACACACGGAGGCCTCGCGCTATAATGTTTCACTGCCAGCGACAGCATCAGAAAACACTGAGAGCGACAGAAGTCCTCTTCTGAGAGGCCCAGTTTCTTCGCTAAGTGCGTCGAACGTCGATCTCAGTTCAACTGGCAAAGAATTTTGTAACACCAAATGCGTGTGTCTGATTCATAGAACTTGTTGTGAGGTCTTTGCAGCTGCAATATGTCATGAGAAACACTAGCGGGCTCGGGACTAGGAGTATAATAATTGAAAGGTAACGAGTTTGGGCTAGAAATTATGAGTGTCACATGTGTGAATCTTCATCAAAATTTAGGACAAATTTATCAAAGGCGATGGTCATACTGACAGACCGAAAATCGATTGTATTGCTAAATTATGTTTTGCCATAATATATACAAAATTGAGACAGTGCGATCTATTCACATGTTACTAATTCACACCCAGAGAAATCAGTTTGATTGGTTTCTTTGAATCAAATATAGGATCTATATCAAATTAATAAAATTTCATTTCGATCAAATAAAACTTACTTGAAACGGTTGAAGACGTCTTAAAAGAACTTGATACGCAGAGAAAAAAATCGGTTAGATCTATGTAATTAATAAACAAATTGGGTAAATGAAAAATGGTCAAATAAGAATCATTCGCATATTATAGTCGGGAGGTAAATTCGTCAAGAGTAATCTCCCCACTATAATATGCGACTGATAATTATTTAACCATTTTTCATTTACCCCCTAGCAGATCCGGCCACCGAACAAACCACCGTCGAAATCACCATGGTGGTTTTGTACAAAAAGTTCACTTAGAATTTTGACAAAACCGTGGTGGTTTTGTCCCTTCTCTCGGTGTGTATGTATGGAAAGGCCAAAAGATGGCAGTCCTAACTTTACTTCACTTTGTTCCACCGTCTGTGTATAAGTACTGTGAGTTTACGCATGAGCTCATTCTCCATTGTTCTTCTGAAAAGGATGAAATGAAAATAATTTTATAAAAATTAATAGACTCCTGACTGAAAAAAAAGAGTTTGTTTTTGTTATATTGCATTTCCCCTCGTCTGCAGGCATTACGCCTATTACAGGGTCGGCCCGGGTCAGTAGGCAGTCCCCCTGGGGATCTGGTCCGGATTAGTAACCAGACCCCCAGGCGGCCGCATCCGACTTTCCCCTCTATATCGCATTCGCCATAGCATTTCTGCTATGGGCATAGGATCGTTCAATTTAAAAGAATACTGCTAGAAGCGATATCCGTGCATTCCCGAAACCGAAATATCGTTGAATGACCCCTAGTTCTATTTTTGCTTGTCAGCGTATCAATTGTTGAAGAGATATCCAGTTAAAGACCAGCCTATGAGGTCTTGGTGCGGTCTCGCAGATGCTTTATACTCTGGCCTAGATCATGAGACATAAAAGATTCACAAATGTACATTTCTGTACTCCTTATGTATTCTGAAGACAACTGCAGGATATTTCTTCTTATACAAGTTGATTTCCAAATCTTGGCTTGTGGGTAACTTTTGGGGATCTATACGGAGAGAATTTTCTGGTAATCACAATTCAAAAAGTTTGACGATGTTTCCCATACAGCGTAGTAAATTCGGTTTATTTGACCAGTCTGGCGATGATTGCCATGCATTAACGCGAATTTTTCGTGTCTAATATACAGTATGGCAAACGGTGCCAGTTGTGTTCACGATTCACTTATCAACGTTATATATTGCTGATTAAACGCAGCATAGTGACGATTGCTAGGCCGGTTACGTACTTACTTCTGCATCGTATACCAGTTAATGTCGGGAATTCGTGCAGTTAAAATGATACTTAAATTAATAGAAAGTAAAGGTATGTAAAGGTAGAATAGGGTAGGATACAAAAATGTAGCATAAAAAAATGCACGTTGTTTTGTTAAATGATTAAACATTTATTTATTTTTCTTAAAATGAAATGACATTTTAAAAATAAAAACGCCATCACCACTTTTCGCCCTGATCTCGGAGGTCACTAAATAGCAGGTTATGCCACGTTGCAAATAGTTACGCATCGATTTACAACGACGACGACATGTAACGATTTTCTTATAGTACAGACGAAGAATACATAGATAATATATCTTTAAACAAGACGTGCACTTGCTTTTTCGTTTTGATAATTCCTTGTGTATAAATAGTAACGATAGTAACTCTATAGGAAAATATAGAAATAGACGCCAGAAGCGCTGAATATACCGAGTTTACTATACTAAATCGGGTAATGATTACCAGACTCTTCTCTCCGTGTATTATATTTATTCAGGTATTTATTTATTTCTGGCCGTCTCCCGAGTCAAAATTGTAACCCTCGGTTAGCCCTCCGGGAATGCCGAATCCTTTGACGAGGCAAAAGCCGACGCCGGTTTCACCCTCCGTACAGCCGATAGTGACCCTGCTCGGAGGTTCAACCGTAAATTGCCACCCTCCGTAGAAACTTCCTCAGTCCGTGTAGAGCCTCCGAAGGCCTACTCGCCCTATCCTTAGACCCTCCTACGATCTACTCACCCTAAATGAGGTATAGAACCCCCGTTGAGCCTATATAACCTATTGAAATCCAGATAACCCTACTTAAGCTACAAACATAGAAAAAACTACGTGCCGTGATGAAAAGTCACGAAAAGTTCAACATCTTATTGGTGTAAATAATACATTTTGAGAAATGCAAAGTAATTCACTCGTTACGATAAATCCAGAAAAAGTTTCTTACTCATTGTCGTACTTTCGTCACATGTAATTGTAATGTGATATAGAAAGCTATATCTTTCTTGACGCTTCGAGCGAATAATCTTTTTTTATTTATATTGTATCTTTATTTTTTTCCGTACTTTTTTAGTTGTTTCATATTTCGGACTAAAATCGATCAGATTCACATGCAAGAAGATATAGATGTATCTGAATCTAATTTGGTTTTATCTTTAATTTTAAAGAAGCAATATTCATAATTTGTAAGAAAATAGGAAACAATTTTTTTATTTCGTTGGTATCTCACATCACCTTCAAATGACCTTGAAATTTTCTGCATCTGCAAAAAATTTTGTTTAGCAAGGTGTAGCGTCTAAACTATTGACTTGAGAAAAAAAAGTCTAGGGACTTTTCGTTTCCTTTTTCGTTTATCTTCCAACGGATTTTTTCAGATATTTTATTAGACTGTTTTTCGAAGAACTAGAGTTAATTCTTTGCTTTGACACGCTGTTACGTCTTAGATATTGCTTGAACAACAACATTTTATAAGACTTTTTTGTTTCTTTTTTGATTACCCAACAACGGATTTTTCGAAAAAAAATGTTAGAATTTTTTTTTTTTTTTTAGCAAGGCGTAGCGCCTAAACTATTGACTTGGGAAAACAAAGTCTCGGGACTTTTCTTTTCCTTTTTCATTTATCTTTCAACGGATTTTCTACAAAATTTTATTAGACTGTTTTTCGAAGAACTAGAGTCAATTCTTTGCTTTGACACGCTGTTACTTCTTAGATATTGCTTGAACAACAACATTTTATAAGACTTTTTTGTTTCTTTTTCGATTACCCAACAACGGATTTTTCGAAAAAAATTGTTAGAATTTTTTTTTTTTTTAGCAAGGCGTAGCGCCTAAACTATTGACTTGGGAAAACAAAGTCTGAAGACTTTTCTTTTCCTTTTTCATTTATCTTCCAACGGATTTTTTCAAATATTTTATTAGACTGTTTTTCGAAGAACTAGAGTAAATTCTTTGCTTTGACACGCTGTTACGTCTTAGATATTGCTTGAACAACAACATTTTATAAGACTTTTTTGTTTCTTTTTCGATTACCCAACAACGGATTTTACGAAAAAAATGGTTAGAATTTTTTTTTTAGCAAGGCGTAGCGTCTAAACTATTGACTTTGGAAAACAAAGTCTGGGGATTTTTCTTTTCCTTTTTCATTTATCTTTCAACGGATTTTTTACAAAATTTTATTAGACTGTTTTTCGAAGAACTAGAGTCAATTCTTTGCTTTGACACGCTGTTACGTCTTAGTTATTGCGTGAACAACAACATTTTATAAGACTTTTTTGTTTCTTTTTCGATTACCCAACAACGGATTTTTCGAAAAAAATTGTTAGAATTTTTTTTTTAGCAAGGCGTAGCGCCTTAACTATTGACTTGGGAAAATATAGTCTGGGGACTTTTCTTTTCCTTTTTCATTTATCTTCCAACGGATTTTTTCAAATATTTTATTAGACTTTTTTTCGAAGAACTAGAGTCAGTTCTTTGCTTTGACACGCTGTTACGTCTTAGTTATTGCGTGAACAACAACATTTTATAAGACTTTTTTGTTTCTTTTTCGATTACCTAACAACGGATTTTTCGAAAAAAAATTTTAGAATTTTTTTTTTAGCAAGGCGTAGCGCCTAAACTATTGACTTGGGAAAATGAAGTCTGGGGACTTTTCTTTTCCTTTTTCATTTATCTTTCAACGGATTTTTTACAAAATTTTATTAGACTGTTTTTTGAAAAAGTGAAGTCAACTTTTTGCTTTGAAACGCTGTTACATCTTAGATATTGCTTGAAAAACAACATTTTATAAGACTTTTTTGTTTCTTTTTCGATTACGTAATAACGGATTTTTCGAAATATTTTTTCACCATTTTTTTAATTCGAATTTATTAAATTGCCATGCATTATTTATTTATCGAGATGAAAAACAGTCTAATAAAATGTTGTAAAAAATCCGTTGAAAGATAAAGAAAAAAGAAAAAGAAAAGTCCGCAGACTTTTTTTTCTCAAGTCAATAGTTTAGGCGCTACACCTTGCTAAACAAAATTTTTTGCAGATGCAGAAAATTTCAAGGTCATCACCTTCAAATGTTATATGTCTTAAATAGAGATTGTTCCTTTCATGGAAAAAAATGTATATTAAAATATTGTTGATATTAAATAAGAATAGATATATATATCTATATTATATCTATGGCAATATAAAAAGTTTAATAAACGCTTTTGTCTTTCTGAATTTGTTTCTTATATTCATAATATAAATAATTGTACTTCCATTAATGTTTGGGTTAACGGAGGGCGTACTAGTGTATGTAGAAGGAACTTTCGCAGGGTCAACAAAGGGTATGGGGATTTCTGTAGTAGACTCAGAGGAGGGTCTGGGAGATTCAGCGATAGGTACAACGGGGGGCCTGGGAGATTCTGCGGTAGGCTCAACGGGGGTTCTGGGAGGTTCTATGAAGGTTTTTTAGGTTCTATGAAGGTTTTTTAGGTCACCCTCCGTGACTCTCCCTTAAGCCGAGATGTCTACTTTCTGTCATTTGGGGAGTCTGGTAGGGTGAAATTCAAATGTTAATCTATGCACGATACCCTCCTTTCACCCTACAGAGTGCCTTCTTTCACCCTCCAGACTACGGCAGGAGTCATCAGTCATTTTAGGTTAAAACGAGGGTAAAAATTCCGACTCGGGCTGTCATCTGATTTTGATTTTGATTATTAAAATTGGGAATATATCTTCGCGAGAGTCAATAATGTTTAGGAATCAATTTTTATAATCATTATTCGGAGCAAGGTTCGAATTGATATAAAATTAGCGTGTAGAATTTAAGCAAATAGGTTCTTGTTCTTCTTAGAAAAACGATGGTAAGATCCTTCGAGGCATGGCGCAAACTATGCAGCCAGCTTTAATATAAGGATGTTTAATAATAATTAACACGGAGAATTCAATTCCCCAAGCAAGCAAATATTTTGTTAAAATAGTTATAACATTGTGTTACGTGCTAGTCTAAACACAATTTTATTAGCCTAGCAAGAAATTTTGATGAACCAAGAAGGAAATTATCAGACTAGGAAAACCAATTTGTTAGATGAGCAAAATATTTTTATTAATCCAGCAAATAATGAAATATTGTGACTATATTAATACTTATACTTATCACGCATATGATCTCGACTAGGATCGCCGGATTTCAGTGAAAACTTGGCGAAGCCCTACAGCGGTTTTACACTCGTACCTGGATGATACTGATATACTCAATATGTAATCATTATGTATCCTGAAGACATCTTCATGTCTTCATGTCATAAAAATTACAAATCTCGCCTTATGACCCACTTTTAACAAGTATATTTATTTATAGATATTTCGCTTCTGATTTCAATTTCAATTAGTAAAGTTTAACAAAAATAATTCTTAATAGCCAACAATGTTTAGGAATCAAGTTTTATAGTTTCTGTTTTGCCCACGAGTAAAAGCTTGAAATCGGTGTGAAATTGACGAGTGGGCTTCAAGCGGATGTCTTCTTCTTCTTCTTCTTCTTGAAAAAAAAACCATGGTAAAAACCTCGGGGGCATGGAGGAAAGTGAATCGCGCTATCCCGAAGCAAACTATGCCAGCTGTAGTATAAGGATGTTTAGTAATCGTTAAGTATTACACATTTGATCTCGAATCGGGTGGTCGGAGCGTAGGTGAGGCCCCTTGCAACAGCAATTAGTGTGAGAATGTAGATATTATATATGTGATGTACATATAGTACGGCCCATATGTATATATGCTCGACTCACATAAACACGTAACACGCGTGACGATGACTCCGGGCTGTGGGTCGAAAGGCCCCGCGGGCACGAAAATTGTGAGCTAATTCGAGATACGCGCTCGCTCGTTCGCTCGATGTGTGCGATCTATAGGTTGTCGAGGACACTGGCCTCCCGACGATCACTACTATATAGCGTATACACCGTGGAACGTAATTATAGTATAGTAATAGTGGTCTGCTAGTTACAGACTTGTAATTCGTTGACTTGGAACTGTCAAGAATTCCAGGACTATCGAATTTCTAACTTCTAACTATACATTTTGATTTATGATATTTTTCATTGGTAAAATATAACCACTTTGAGAAAAGTAATTTTAGTAATCATATTACAAAAAACTGGACAAAATGCTATTTATCATAATTATTTTAATGAGAAAACATCTTCAGCGACACTGTTTCAGAAAAAAGTGTCCTCAGAAAGCGTAACACATCCAGAGCGGTTTGATGGGTTTATTTGAATTAAATATGGGATCTATTTCAAATTACAACATTTTTATTTCGATCAAATAGAATTACTTGAAATCAATACCATTCATGTAAATTAAATAAATTCAATTCGACCAAAATAAAATCCTATTATGCTAGCATTTGAAGAAGAAATTTATTTAATGGCTGGACTGATAGGATTTTATTTTGCTGAAATGGAATTTATTGCATACAAATAAATCGTATTACCTTTTAATAAAATTTATGTGATTCAAATAAAATGTAATTTAATTGAAATGGAACTCATATTTGATTTAAATAAACCTATCAGACCAATTTGTCTGGGGGAAAACTTGCAGGAAAATTTGTAAAATGGCGATAGTGTCTTCAAAATTACAGCGGGTCCTGCCGAAAAATTTATAAAATGGACCAAATATTCCCACAAAGCATAAAGGCCCATTTGGAAGATTTGTAACATGAAGCAAGTGTCCTCAAAACAGACTTGCTAGAAAATTTGTAAAATGGATGAAGTTGTCATCTGAAAGAAAAACGGCCCTTCAGGATTACGTTGTCAACAAAAGTCAGAAAGGAAAATTACGTTGTCAACCCAGAAAACCATTGATAGAAACCCAAGTAAAAATATTATATATAGAATATATAAAAAATATACATAGTTTTAAACATAGAAATGGGCTTTATGTAGACTCTATAAAATCTATATACAAGTTATATACAATTTATAGGATAATCCATGGAATGGTTATTTGCCCTGAGCTACGGACGTAAAGTCCGTAATCATGCGATTTTTTACACATATTATCATTGTACTAATTATAGCTGCAATGAGCCGCTAACGCGAATCTTTCGGGATGGCAATTCTGCCTCACTGTTCATTGACTTTTTTGTCTCCCCACTTTTGATTTTTACCTATTCCTTAAATCAGTATATTATACTTAGAGACCCCTCATAGTAATCTCAAGTTTGTGAATCTGTCCTAAGTTCGGACTTAAGCAATGTGATATGTGTTATAATATGTAATTATCTGTAATGTGTCATCTTTGTTATGATGTTTCAATAAATAAATCAATAAATTAATTTAAAAACCCAAATTTACAGATGAGCATACGTATAAATAGCATATAGATTGTATATAGGATTTATACAGACTACCCGGAGAAAAAAAAGTAGTTGGGTACACCCAAGAAGCAGTTGCACGGACTCACTTTTCGTAAGTCCATACAACCTCAAATTTTGTGAGTTGAGACAACTGCTTTTAGTTAGTTGTATAGGCTGGGTTGCCGTGACCATCTATTATGGTTGTATGCAACCCACCGGTTAGTTGGCACAGTTAATTTGCCAAACAGAACACCATTTGACCCGGCTATCGGTAGAAATTGCGCGTATTTATTAAAAATGCAATGAATTGACATATGGTCGATAAAATTAAAGCGGTTCGACGTTATGCTTGATGAAATTGATACAGTTTGAGGTTACAGTTGATATGGTTAATTCAGTTTGAGATTACAGTTGATAAAATTAAGACGGTTTGAGGTTATAATGTTCGATGTCTTATTTCATCTGTCGAAGAGTGCATGCTAAGATGAGTATGGCATCCTATCGATAGCATTTCTTTGCAAAAAATGTGCATCGATAGCAATTCTTTGCAAAAAATGTCTATCGACAGCATTTGCAAAAAAGACTATCGATAGACAGCATTTTCTTGCAAAAAAAGTCTATCGATAAACAGCATTTTCTTGCAAAAAAAGTCTATCGATAGCATTTTTTTGCAAAAAATATCTATGTCTAATAGTGACGCGAAACTTCACGAAAATACGCGTTCGCCACACTTCGATTATCACGCACGCTTCGATTAAAAGAAAAATATTTGACTGCGAGTGCTCGTTACGTTGGTTTAAAGTGGTCGCGCAGTCTCACTGATTAGTTGGGCAAACTCACTAGAGAGTTGGGCAGACTCACTTTTCGATGTCACGACAACTATTCGAGATTGTTATAGGCACCGAGTAAATCGTTGTAGCAACTCATTTCTGGCCAACTCATTAAAGCTGTGTTGGCCCAACTACTCTTTTTTCTCCGTGTATATACCCATGAACACGGAGAAAAGGGTGTAATTGTAGGAACTACGGATACGTGCCAACCAACAGGCACGGTAAAATATGGTATTAGCAAGTTATTGCGTGTCTGAACCAACCGATTGATGTTAACCAACCGATTGGTAACGCCCACCAATCGATTGGTGGTGCCAACCAACCGATTGGTGGCGCGAACCAACCGATTGGTAGTACCAACCAACCGATTGGTAATGCCAACCAAACTACATCTAACGCTCCAAGCATTTAAAGGTTAGCTTTCTCAACTAATCCGTTTTCTTCGTGAAGGGTGGTCGGACATGGCCGATAATCGGCCCGCGCTCGATGCCGAGATTGCCAACATTGGCATGTTCAACTGGGCGATCATCGGGCCGAGTCTTGGATGATAAGTGTGGCTCGATATTGGCAGCCAATAATTGTCCTATATTGAAGTACGAGAAACGGCCGAGTGTCGCGTACGACAATCTAATAATAAAAAAATAATAAATATATATTTTTTTACATTCGTACGTACGCGTAATTCAGACTTTTATGTTTCTGCTGTATGAGAATACATCAGAAACTGGGAAAAACTGACCGCGAATCGGGATGCTTAACATCAGAGATTACCGGAGCCACTCTCCGACCGCGCGGCCATTGTTGTCGATGATAATAATAAATAATTGATATCTCTTAGGTGGCGCAGATTTTATCGATTTACATGTGAAGTTGATAAATAAGAACCCTTAACGCATTGTGCGCTACTGTTGTGGCAAATTAAATGAGTATAAAATAAATAAAATCTGGGTACCGGAGCCGTTCCTTGTGATTGGGCCATTGGCCCCTAATCGGATAACCAACGATCGGCGAGTCGATTCTCGGCCGAGCATATCGACAAACTAACGATTGACAAGTCAATAATCGGCCAAGCATTGGTCTCATATCGACAAACCAACAATTGGCGAGTCAACAATCGACTGAGCACTGGTGTTATACCGACAAACCAATAATCGGCGAGTCGATTCTCGGCCGAGCATTGGCCTTAACTCCGCAAATCATCGATTGACATGTCGATATTCGGCCGACCATTGGCCTAAGATTGCGAAGTCCATAATCGTCACACCAACGTTGACCCGAGTATTGGCCGTTTCAGTTTTATCGGCAAAACCTACATGGGATATGCCCAAATCCATATGTCGGACTATATATAATATTTTTACTTGGGAAGACTACATGTAGTTTTCATATAGAACTTTTAGTGTGGACTTTAAACAAGCGGCCTAACTGTTATAGACTCATTACCATGCGTATAGATCATCATTCAACAACGAATGGTTCTTCGGACATCACATTCCTGAGAATGAAAACACGGTAGTGTACTAAATGCTTACTAATGAACCCTTCGGCGTTGTCAGGGTGAAGAGAACATCGTTAATCCAACTGATCTTAGCCTCAAAAATCGGTAGGCTTTTTTCTAAAAAATGACTCGCATCGTACTACCCCAAGAATTTTAAAAGTCGTTTTCATATAGCATTATAAATACACCGACACCGAGAAAAAAAATGGTAAGACCAACCGAATGTGCGGTTGCGGATGGCGAAATAAACATTTGGTTAATTGAACATGTATATTTGGTTGAACGAACCAACGCATAGTTGAATCAACTTTCCTTAATTCACAATAACTATTATTTCGTTCACGGAACAAAATATTTCTTTCGCCACCCGCAACCGCACATTTGATTGGTTTTTTTTCTCAGTACAGTTTACTTATCGATTTTTGAAAATTCGTGACATGTTTAAAAAAATGGCAATACTCACATACATGGCAAATGGTTAAATATCCTATAGTTTCGAAACTTAAAATTTTTTTTTAAATATAAAATTTAACAATCTTGAGAACTGGATTAACGTAATAATACAGAATTTTTTTTCAGAAAATCAGTCGACATAAATTTTTTTTAAAGCGTTACATATTGTGTAATTTATAACATGGCAAAATTTTTACTTTACGCAAATGAATTTATTAAAAGTCATATAAAATGACATTGTTCTTTCAATTACTTCCATTACTGTCTACTATTTGTTCGTGCGCGTCGGCACTAATTATTGTTAATAAAAGACTGCGAGCCTGAACGAGATTCTACCACGCGATCCTTTTCAATCCGACGTGCGCTCGTGCGACCGCCAGCACCGCATCGATATACAATGATAGATTGTCCAAGCAATTAATCTTTGTCCGTGCGAAGGTTGCGAGCCTTGGGGTGGCAAAGACACAGAGGGGAAGGAGAAAGCATAAGGGTCAGCTGCGCCACCGTTGGATTTATTTCAATCACGTTAAGATAACATCTTCCACGTAATGTATCTGATCACTCCTAGTTAATTCATATGAATTAATGTTACGATTCAAAATTGCGAATGGCTCTTTATTACCTTTAACTACCCCTCCATAAACCATTAATTTAGTGTGCATTTGAGCTCTTCAGTTCCAAAGGTGACCAAGTAAGAAAATAAAATACGCTTTGAGTACCTGCCATAAAAGGAAGGGTCGTACTTTTACGAGCTAAGCGGTCTTTAAGGCTCACAAAAGATTAATAAAAACAAAAAACGATATTCACGTTTTGTAATACCAGTCGTAGACTGCAATTTAAGAAATGAAAAGTGGACCGGCTCGTTTAAACAAATAAATACGTCAAACACCCAATTTGAAACATATACAACGCATGATTCTTTACAACAGTAATTTTACTTTTCAAACCTCAGAAATTAAGTCCTCTTAAATAGGGCCATTATATTTGGAATATTTTATCAACAATATTGAGAAAAGCCTATCGAACAGAATTTAAAAAATGTAACGTCCCAAATATGGTTAATGAATTTTTGTAAACTTGTATCGCCTAAAAGATCGTAATTGCATTATTCTGATAGGAAAAGCCATGGCACAGGGGTTCGAAAAAACAGTATAATAAAAACGTCTTGAATCGTTTCTGCCATATATGATCATGCGAAAGCGATTAAAAAAGGTTCTTAAAAGTCGAGAATAACCCAAGGCCCTTAAAAGGACAGGGAGCGTCAAAACTAAATGGCATTGAATTGCATAATGAAAAAGGATCGAAAAAAGTCGAGAAAAAATGTAACTTTCCACATGTGTCTCATAAGTTTTACAAATTTGTATCTCAGAAACTATACCGTGACAAGTAGTTGAATCCAATAAGAAAAATGTAATAGGCCATGAGAATAATGTTATAGGTTGAAAAAACCTCTGAAGCAGTTTTTATCATTCCCGACAACGGGAAAACTATTGACAAAGATCCGCAAAAGACTAGAAAATGAAATAAAAATCACATAGAATTGCATGGCAAAACCGTATCAAAATAATTACAATGATACTTAATAGATTTTGTAAATTCGTATCGCTCAAGAGATACACTATTCTAAGTAAATGATTCTGATAAAGTATCGTCCATACAACAGAGGATCTCGAAAAATGTCATAGTTAGTAATGCCTCCTAGCAATTCCAATATTGGTAGAATATATGTTTTGTAATGACATCTTTTTAAATTTCAATCCAAACAATCTGCTAAAATTGACTAAAGAGTGGAATTCAGAATGCATCTTTCATTTTTGTTTTATTAAGAAACAAAAAACATGTATACATAAAAATTGCAATAGCGAATTTTTCAATACTGTCATTTCTCTACTGTTTTGATTTAAAAGTTCGCAACTCAATAGTTTATTACCACTAACAAACTGTTTTATACTCGGCATCTCCGCTTTTGAGAGAAACTTAGGTTAATCGATTTTTTGGTTGGACCGACAAACTAGTTGGTTGTGACCCCCAATTCGTTAGTTGTCAAGCAATTAATTTACTGGCCCATCCAATTGGTTTGTCGCCCCAAATAACTGATTTGTTTTCAAATTCGTCACGTGAAGCCTATTCAACCAATTATTTGTTTCCGTGAACCTTTCCACTGAAAATCGTTCTTACCGTTAGAATGTTAAATATTTAGTATCATGCACGCCATGCACGGAAAAAAGGCTTGGTTGGAACAACCAAGTGCCTTGGTTATATATGCGCCAGACAATTAATTGGTTAGCTTACCAAGTGACTTGGTTAGTCCGACCAAGAAATTGGTAGCCTAACAAATAACTTGGTTGGTCTAACCAATTAATTGTCTGGCGCATATCGAACCAAGGCACTTGGTTGTTCCAACCAAGCCTTTTTTCCGTGTGCAAAAAGGCTTTAAAAACGGCACTAAAAAGTTAACAATAGCCGAAGGACCTTAAAAGGGCAGAGAAAGTAAAAGCTAAATGACATACAATTGAACACAAATAGTGCAAGAACTGCTGAGTGAGGCTGTGTTAAAGTTTCATTTAGTGGATATACCGAGTGAAATAAACCACCGAGTCGCTTACTCACCGTTTTATTTAAAGGTGTATTCATCCTTCATTGGCATAGAATAAATATGCAGTCGGCGGTATCCGCCAGGTTTTCCGCCATTTCTCGGTGTTTTTGTGCAAATGCGATACAATAGTGCATTGGCAAAGGTAGCATACAAAAAGGCTTTAAAAGCGCCGCTAAAAAGTTAACAATAGCCCAAGGACCTCAAAACGGCAAAGAAAGTAAAAGCTAAATGCCATAGAATTGAATATCGAGTCGAAACACCACTTTCACAAATAGTGCAAGACCTGCTCAGTAAGACTGTGTTAAAGTTTGCTAACAGGGGGCAAAATGACTCGCCGGCGTCTTGGCGGTATCAGCCGGCATCATCACCTGGCACGCGTGGTACTTCTATACGCCTTACGCATACATTACCATACACGTGTATGCTCGCATGACGTCGTGTGTAAAAAAAGAAGAAAAAAAAATGGAAGAGAGGAAAAGAGATGGAGAGGTGACGAGGATGAAAAGAAAAAAGAAAAAAAAAACAAGTGCGGTCTAGAGGGTTGCGCAATAGCGACAAGTCGCGCGGGGCGCGCATGCATTTGGCTCTGTGATCGCCCGGGGGGCCCGGAGACCTTGCCGGCGTGCATGAGAACTGGGCCGCCGGGCCCCTGGCACAGCACGATCCCGCACAGAGTCCATCGTACCCGAATCGGATCTGCAACAGCAGCGCCAGCAACGCCACAGCCAATCTAGACTATTTCTTACAATCCTCTTGAGCACGAGGCTGCGAGCGAAGACTCACATGCATTTTCGTCTGGCAAGTGCCAGAAACTCGTGGATCATGCGCGCATGCTGATGAATGACCCGAGAAGCGCGCGCTCTTTTGCCTCTGATCACTCGCCCCTTTTTGTCTCACAGATTGAAAGGAAATTCTATATGCCCCGCGCCCCCGCCGCCCCCCAACTTCCACTCCTCCTTCCACGACACGGGTTGGGCTATGCTATTCGATGTCTCACGAGTGTCGTCGTACACTTCGTTTCGAAGCTTTTATTGAAGCGGAGACCTTTTCCGAAGCTGTTATGGCAACATTCATTCTATTCCGGACCTTTTACAATTTTTATTTTATGAACAATTACCAATGATCGCTCTGCGGGTTCACTCCAAGTCACTGCAAATACTGAGAATACTGATGTGTATAAATATATTATATTCAACTGAATTTGTGATGTTAATTAACACACTAAAAACATGTTGTTTATTCAAAAATAAGTCGCTTGCGGGCTACCAAAAATAATTGTGTTTAAATTAACTTAGTTCTTGTTCTTATAATCCCATTTAACATTGAAACAATAAAATATGGTTTCCCATTTGAGAGTTATTGTTTCAATCTGTTATCAAATTGTAGAAATTGGAAGTAAAATTAAATTGAGACCGCTTATTTTTGGCAAACCCGCAAATGAATTGTGTTTTAATCAATGACATTTTTTTATGCAGAATTACTACTTATGGATTAACCATTCAACAACCCAGAACCTTTTTCCACTGAAAAAAAAAGTTTCTTAAAAAAAAAAATTTTGAATCTTGGATATTCTTCGAATAAAAATAGTAAACAAATTACACGTTTTTTAAACGTCTTTTTTTCACGAGATAACATTTTTGCCCTGTATTAAAAAATGAATATTGAAAAAGACATTTTAATTAAAAAATTCCTTTTGTCTAACCCTTTATATTTATTATAATATTTGATGCATTGATCGTTAAAGGGTTAAGAATAAGTTTGCATTAGATCGAGGATCTAACTCTCAATCTAGTACGGGAGTATTCTATTATCCATTTTCAGGAGCATTTTACATAAATTTTCTTTTTTTTTATATGTAAAGCGCGTTATTTAAATGGTAATTAAATCAAAAAATCGTTTTATTGATTCTACAGATTTTCATGAGATTCATACTGAATGTTCGCCTATGTATTGATGTTACAGGTTCTTGGACCGATATCAGGATGCCATGTGAATCCAGCAGTGACGGTGGGTCTTCTGTCAAGTGGTAACTGCACCCTTCTCAAGGCACTCTGCTACGTAGTCTGTCAATGTTGCGGAGCAATAGCCGGTGCTGCGGTACTCAAGGTAATTACATTTTTTCTAAGTTCTTCTTAGTCCAATTCTAGTTGATATTGAGGTTCGAACGATGCAGTCACAATCTAAAGGACTGAAACGCAGGGATATAGGCACCATTCGAATAGAAATACATTAGCAATATTCTTTAAAATAAATTATCATAATTGTTTATTGTGAGAAAATAAAAATTCTAGTGCAGCAATTATAAGTAATTGATAGTAATTATTCAAATAAATATATTTCAAATAAATTGTGCATGTTTGTCGACGAAACAGACTTGATAGTTATGATTTTGCAACAATTATCTGCAATTTTTATTCATATATGGATGTCCAATTTTTGAATAACTGCTGAGAAACGAATATAAAAAAACTTCACAGTAAGAAATGTAATGCCACAGAGACGGCGCGGTAGCGTCAGGTCACGACATGCTGCGATGCTACCGTTGCGTTATGGGCGTCCGAATGGGATGCAAATGTAGTGCAAAATGTAGCAAATTTCTGTGTTGTGATAACATAAAACGAGAACAAAAAAAATCGTTACGTTAAGCTGGCAAATCTTTTGTTCGGCTGACAAATGTTTTCGCTGGGCTGACCAATTTTTTTGTTAGTTTAACAAAATGATTTTTGTTGTCGCCGTTTTATGTTGTCACGACACAGAAATTTTTCTCCGTTTAGGGACGCTGTAACCCTAGCAGATCTAAAAAGAATTCGTAGGTGGATGCCCTCTTTCGGCAAGGCGGCGGTCGGTCGTAACTGTTCAAATATGGAGCGTGTAGAGCTATGATGGCTGTGTCGAACTATGATGGTGTAGAGATGCGCCGTGTAGAACTTTGCGCACGGAAAAAAAAGTTCGGTTGTGGCAACTACGTTTTACGTAGTTTTATTTTATTAGTTAGGTTAACTAATCCAATCATTGGGACTACCACTCGAATAGTTGGGACTACCATTCGAATCGTCGGTATTATCATTCGAATCGTTGGTATTACCATTTAAGTTGCTAGGGAAATAGAATAATCGATTGGTTATGTGAACTCATTTCTTGGTTATAGCAACTAATCTTTTTTTTCCGTGCGGTGTCGGACTCTAGCATGTTAATCTTTTGCGGTGTCGGACTTTTGCGTGTACAATTTTTGCGTCTCGAACTCTTGCAGTGTAGAACATTTAAGGTGTCGAACTTTTTCGTGTTGAACTTTTGCGTGTCGAAATTCCGCGGTGTCCGACTTTTCTCGTGTAGAGCTCACTGCGTGTACAACTTTCGTTGTGCAAACTTGTTGCGTGTAGTAAAATTCGGTGTACAAATGCCCGTGTAGAAATGAGGCTGTGTAGAGATGAGCTCTGTAGAATCGAGGTGCTGTCTTATCGACCCAACCCAAAAACTAACCAAGCTTTCAAATGCTCGCAGGTTGTGGATAGGTTATAGTCCCTAGGTTGTGGAAACACCGGTCTAAGCGGGATTCCAACCATCGAACGAAGCACCGATCGGTTGGCCCGCAGCTTTTTGCTAGGGAACGCTATATTTGCATCACATTCGGACACATGTGACGGTACTGTGGCGTCCACCGTGCCGTCACCGTGGCGTTACTTTCCATTTCAGCGCTCTTTCTTTCTGAGTTCTGTAGATTCCTCCATTGTTTCTCACAATTTATCGTGAAATTGGATTGACAATTATTTTTTAGCTGTTAAATGCAAGTTTAAACATATTTATATAGCCTGCACATGTTATTATTATGAAACAATAATTATGAAAATCATTTCACCATTAACTTACATTTAAAAAAGAAAGAGGTTCTTACCACCCTGATAATAACCTATAATCATTTTGACGAAAAAGTATTTTAAGTACTTAAACATTCGAATGGCGCCCAACTCTGCTGGAGACATGTTTGGTAAGTATACCAGTGAATCAACATTTTCGTATATTATTTGAAAAACTTTAAATATGATGACATTTTTCTAGAAAGTATCCATAGTCCAATGAACTAGTGATAGACAGAACTGTATTTTATTACAATAAATGTCAGTTTTCCGTAAAGAAATTATTTCAAACACTCAATTCAGTGGATATACCGATGTAATGGACCACTTAATGGATGTAATGGTGCCGCTTAATAGGAGGTTTATTTGAAAATGTATTCACATTTCCGCCGTTTCTCTGCGCTTTTGTGCAAATGCGGCACAGAAGTGCATTGGTAAAAGTAGCTGCGGACAACATTCTACACTAAAAAGAATACTTGGTTGTATAGGCTCCAAGTGATAAAATTGGTTCGGCCAATATACTAGTTGGTTACGGAAACATCATTTGTTGCTCGAGGCAATAAATCAGTTGGTTCGGCCAATAAATCAATCGGTTAGCAACAAACGAATTTAGTCACAATTAACTAGTTTAAGGGCCCAACGAAGAAATGGTCAACTTAGTTAACCGGACAACTTAGTCGCTTGGAACATATTTAGCCACACTGTTAAGGAGGCATCTGTAGGTCATGCTAGTCAACCAACGCACTATTAGAAATTTTCATATAAATGACAAAAAAAATTGAAATTTGTACTGCATATTGCTCTACATTTCCCCTTCAGTCACTGTGTAGGGTGTTAAGGCGAAATGTAATTCCTTCTATTTTATTTTTACGAATTACGGAATGCAAAGTCACTCATATGACTATTGTGCCAACCTTATTTTGAGCGAAATAAAGTCGGCTGTCGCGTGTCGGGACGTCCCGCAGAGCTCGTGGCAACGTCGCACATATGTTGAGGTTAGTATCGCTGAGTTTACTTTCAGCGCGTGTTTAAATCTCAAAAATTTATCATTACTTATTGACTACAAAGCAGTCATATAATTACAATCGAGCGTTGATCAGCTTGAGTTGAGTCTCAAAAAATGCTAATTTCCGGGATTCCGGAATTGTTTTACGTTATATTTGCTAAGAAGAAGCTTTAATCTCACAAAATGCGAAAATTAACTTTCGAAATTCTCGCCGTAGACGACTCCGTTCTGCTAGTCCGCTATTTCCCCTCAGAATATGCGGCGTTGCCAAATCTCTTCGATTGAGATTGAAAATTTCACAAAAGTAATTAGTTGAACACTGTTTTTGACTGTGTTACTGCGGTTATAGACGTTTTTTTAAAATTTTAATGCTTTGTAAGAATTCAGTCTATCATTTGAAATCATTACTTTTAATGCATCTTCTCTATTAGCATATAAAATTCACCGATAAAGTGCGAGCGAAGTAACTACGACTGCCATTTGAGACCGTGTTAAAAAAGGCATATTTCAATTTGGAATATTTTAATTTATAAACGGTCAAATCCTTTCTAATTTTTTGAGATCGTTCAGAATGTTTCAATCTACAATATATATTAATTTTGTAATTTAATCTTCTAAATCGATATGTGAGGACGCCTCCTTAAAAGAATCTACTGGAAATTTAATTTAAAAGTGCTGAAAGTTTTTATGCAGTGAAATAAAAAACAATTTTTACACAATAATTTTCTTATTTTTACTGTAAAAACACATTAATTTCGAATCACATTACCTTTAACTGACGAGTTTATGCATAAAAACTTCCGATCTTTTCTGATAGTGCACGTGAGTTGCTTAGAACAACCAATTATTTATCTCGGTGTAGGGATTCACTATAGAGCAATATATAGGAACGGGAAGAAAATAATAATAAATAATTTCATCGATTGAAAAAAAAAATTCTCGGAAAATCCAAAAAGAGTTCTCTGTGTACATCTTATGTAATCATGTACCGCCTCCCTATTTCTTATTTTTTTGGTGCAGAACACGTTTGGATATGAAACTTTGATACAGTCACGTGCAATAAATATAATCATAAGATGAAAAAAAAATGAAACGAAATAACGATTTTTACTCTGCTGTCGGGTGCTATCCTCCTCGATGGTGAAAAGGCCCGGGGGTCGTGGGAGCAAGTCCCAGAAAAATAACCTTCGCAATTGCCTTTGCACGGTGCAACTTCGCATATGTGGGCATAGGTGGTCCGTACTATATATGTACCTTCTCTTCCTATACGATATATACCTGCCAGTGTGCGGTAAATGGTAAAGAGGTCGACCTATCCGGTCGATCTATACCCGGGGGCAGCCACGCGCGCTTCTCCCGAATATATAACTACTGCAGGAGTTGGTACGTACGTGGATACGTATGGCACAAAGCAGCATTGAAAAGTAAAATCACGACGGTGCGTGATTGCCCAGGGGCGCAAACAAATGAGAGTGAAAACGAGCGAAATCAAAGTGTTTATCGGATCTTCAAACACCTAACGATCAAGACAACTAAAAAAAAAATCAAATAGAAAATGTGGTGGATACTAGAAAAAAATATAATGAAGTAAATTTGATAAAACTTATGCAATAGTCTAAACATCAGAGATCTTCTACTTTATCAAATAAAATTGTATAGTCTCATTTGTTTCATAATAATTGTTCAATAATAATAACCTACAGTGCTTATAAAAAGCATGCTTGCGGTTTAGAATAACTTCAATAGAAATGTATTTTCAATAATAAAAAATGTAGCGGAGAAGTGGATTAGTATAAGCCTTTTTTTATTATTCAATCCACTATGCATGCCTCAATTTTTTAAAGCAAATGTTCGTTAAACTTCATAAAACATCTTTTTCTTAGCTTTTTTTTTATTAAATTGAATACAGTTTTACAAAAGCTGCAGATAATTGATTCGCAACAATAACTATATATTAAGAAAACTATATATTATAAAAATTGTACGTTTAATGTTTATCAAATATTATAATGGAGGGTTTCACGCCTGCTAAATACCAGTGCTCAATTTTCTAGGATTAATGAACAATAATGAAGAAATTTTCTATAAACAAGACGCTCATCCAAGGCGACAAAGCTGTCAGACAAAACCCTTTATTTTTTTTCTTTCAAATTGCATTATAGTGTTATCTCGTGTTAGAACCAACGTATTATTCGTTGGTTGCAATAAATACTATTACTTCACAAGGTGTGAAAATGGGGTTTTACGCAGGCGAAACGCGCTTTATAGATACTTCAATAGCGTATAGTACATAGCTATCAGATTTATAAATATGGCACGGTATTAAGAAAATCAAAAACAGTAGAACTAAAAAAACTAGAGAAAAATCATATCTACAGAAGAGTATTTTGAAATATTTGGGGTCGATAAAAATTCCTAAATATAGTTTTGTTGAAAAAAAAAAACCTAAAAAGTATCGACTAAGATGAACGACTTTTACAGCGATTTTATCATCCTATATACAAAGAAGTAAAATATACAAGCCTGTTCCGTATTATTAAATTAAATTGCCAAATTGAAACTTTCATTTCTTTTTTATCTTTTTTGATAATTCCGCTGTTTTTCAATGCAAAACATTGCTCATCTCAGCACCACGGAAAAAAAATAACACGTCGGTTGTTGCAAAATTTCGGAAATTGGTCAGCTCGCAGTATGCAGAGGCGTTGCAACGTGCACGATTCCGATTCCCATCGGAAAGACGAGAGAGGCGGCTACTCGATTCATAAAGGAACATGCGGGGAGATTTATTCTACACGGGATGAACGTGCGCGCCGAGGCCTTTGCCGAAGCCGCTCAATTAAAGTGTCACTGAGCAAGGTCAAGGTTTCGCACAGCACTGGCACAAGAACGCTTCAGTACTGACGGGGAAAACCCCCGTCGGGCGTCCAGCTCGGTCCTCGCGAACAGTTCCATTCCGTCCCGTAATCCGGTCGGCTGGTGTCCCGAGTATATACGTCCGTAGGAGTATCATATTACATATATATATATACAACATATACAAGAAAGCCCGTTACATCAGAACTGGTACCGCCCAACTCAAAGACTAATACTACTTATTCTACTTATATGGTGTACACACAACAGTACATATTTTTTACTGTAAACGCTACAGTCACTAACAATTCGTCATCTAAACATCCATTTATTGACAAGAGTGTTTCTATTTCTGACAAAAACGTCCTAATATTTTATTAATTCTGTAGTTCCATATATTCCTCCCAAACAATTGCAGGCTGAAAATAATGTTACTTGAAATTCATGTAAATTGAAATAAAGATCCCTGGTGAAAATAGATAGAATACGATTTTTTTAAATCCTATCGTTCCGAACACGGCCTTTGGTTCGCGAATTTACAAACTACTATCATAAATTTACAATCGAAATCTTATGTTTCTTCTAAAAATATACGATCGTAGGAATAACATTAATAATATTACATTTTTCATTATGAAAAAAGTTTTAAATGAAAGTAAAAAAATTATTATATAAATGATAGAAAACTGTTTAATTTATATCAGTGTTTCACGATAAATTATGGTTATTCTTTCAGTCTAAAATAGATAGAAAATAATAAGATCACTCTATTGATGCCTCTTTGTTTGCGACCGATTAATGTTGAATCATATGGGCGAATCTCCGGAACCTTTAACTTTCATCATTATGAAAAAAAAATTCAAAAAATTAAAAGCACATCTGTTTAATACACAAATTATGGTTTCAAAATTGAAAAACTATCATCAAATGCAGCAGAACATCGTTTTTTCCAGTGCCCGCGGTTGAGAAATTAATAAACAAACTATAACCTAAATTTGTCATTTTTTGCAATAATTTTCATAAGTAAAAAATCTAATTAAATCACAAATTCGAATGCAATTCAACATATATATGTTTTAACTTATTATGAATTCCTGTAAATACATTTTTTACAATATTTACCACATTCTTTTCTCAACTGCAAATACACAACATATAAACTTTTTTGGCTCTGTTTAAAATTTTTAGTACTAGCCTTTTGCTGTAATTTTTTGCTAAATCTATTCTTCGTCCTCAATATTTCTCTCTTCCTGTCCCTCTCCCTCTTTCTCTCCCTCTTTCTCTCCCTCTTCCTCGCCCTCTTCCTCTCCCTACTTCTACTGTACTCTTTTGCAATTTTCCGGGGTTTGTTCTTTTTTTTATTATTTCATTTTCACTGAAGATCATTTTATCATCGCTCAAAAAGTCTGTCAATTCATTCAATTTTCTTTTTCTTGTTTTTGGTTCTGCAGCTTTTTCTACAAATAAAAATGATTTTGGATTCAAACTGAAATGATCACAAGGTGGATTTGAAATACATTTTGTGCATGATAAATAATTTAAAAATATTTTGTGTCGATCTTCGCGTGTCCAAATCAATTAATGCAACATCTTTGTGTTCGGAATTGTTTTGAGATTATCAGGAACCGTTTTCACGACTTTTTCAATTTCGTTGTTATCAATTAAAAACATTTTTACTTTCGAATTTTGTTGCTTCGAAACAACGCGAATCACATCTTCAGCAGAGATGATGTCAGTATCATACATAACTGCTTTATCACAAATGCCTTTGACAGTTCCACCTGTACCATCTGCACAACTTTTTCCGTGACCAGCAGTTGAAAAATTCCAAGTCGCGTGACTCAATCCTAGTTCTTGGCATCGAGCATGAAAAAAATAAAAATTGGTCTTATTTTTGTACTGGGTACTGGGTCCGTCACTCTGAAAGTGTATAGTGTCTAAATTCGGAATCAAAACTTTTACAAGCTTCAAAATGGGAACCATGTGAGCCCACATTGATGCAGCATCATGTCGCAGATTTTCGGAAACTGTGCAAAAAGATATACACTCAGTTTCTTCTTCCTCTTTTTTCTTATAAAAAATGGCTCCAATGTGCAAAGAAATTTGTTTTTGAGAAGCTCCGAAATGCTTGAGGTGCTCTGATTTTACAAATATCTTTATAAATTTCAATATAATTTCAAAAAACCATTATAATTATATTTACAAAAAATGAATTAAAAAAATTAAAATACATACTTTTAACCGTATTTAATTATAGTTTTTATCAATATATTCAATAAAAACCAAGTTTATGTTACTTAATTTGAATTTTCAACATTGATTATGACAAGATTTCGGTTGTGACGGAATTTCGGTCGTGACATTTAATGGTTACATCAAAATCTTTAAAAATAGTCTAAATTTATCAAAGCACACTTACCCACTGATAAAGGAAACAAAAACGATTTTGTGCATATAAATTTTAAATGAATTTATTGGTAACTGTTCAAGTCCGCGAGGATTTAAATTGTGACATTGTAACCTAGACAGGCTGACAGATAATGTGTCTTCGTCTATAAACAATATAAAGAAATTTTTTTTTGAAAATAAATCGATACGTTTTTTTCTATTTGATTTGAATTTCATGTGCAATACAAAAAATTAGCTTTATATTAACAATTACTTACTTTATTTTTGAAAATTCCGTGATTTCGGTCGTGACACCTCAAATTGAGAGACAAACTTTAACTGATCGAATATGTCAAATTAAACAACGGATGTCATTAAAATATATTAAATCGAATTTTCGAATTAAAAATTCATTGTTTTCCATGTTTAAAGTTTTAACTAGTTAATGTATTAATTACAAAATAGTATAATAAAAGTAAGAAATCGTGAAAAGACAGCCGAAATATTGTTACAGGTATAGTATGTGAAGTCAAAATCAAGGATAATTAATATTTAGACATCATTAAAATCGTAAAAAAAGCTAGTAATGATAAACCGATTTGATAGTTATTCATTTTTTTAGATGTTTTATTATTCATTTAATTGGCTAATCATACGAGAAGTCGTAAGACATATAGATTAAAGATTCCGGAGATTCGCCCATATATTTGCGACATAACACGATACACTAAAAGCAGATAAAAATTTACAAGTGACGAAACGTAAAGTCAATATAAAATATTATAAATCCGTTGGTACACCATACATACCGATAACATATGTATCGTATTTAACCCATAGAAAACGAAAACTATAGGAAACTAATAACAACGATTCAACTTGTATAAAATGATCAAAGTCCGAAGAGATAGAGATAGTACATACGATTAAATCCCATTCACGAATAATCCTGCATTTTAATTAAATATAACGTCTTCCACTACATGATGGTACATATTCATAAGCCGGATTGAGCTCCGAAGTAGACAAGACTATATATTGGTAGGGTTCTAGAACAGATTCCCTATTGTGGATGCCACGTTTATGCCCAAGAAGACCCCTTATTTTACCGCGGCTGTTCGAACGAATTGTTGCTCCTTCTAATGTGTACAATCGAAATGTGTTAGAAAAGTTTTTGTTGGATCGATTGTGAAGGATTAAAACGGGCGGCAATGCCCCTGTGGGTGATCGGGTTGTGTAGTAAAGAATGTATGCAATTGATTTGGGTTGTAATGAAAGGTTTTGATAAATTTCTAAATAATCACAAACTTGGCGTCAAGATACTGTCGCATTTCTTGATGTTGCTTATTTCCATCATCAATCTAAGCAAAAAATGTAAATTATATTGCGAACTCCTCGACTGCAAGAAAAACGCACTTATAGTGATGAAAACGGCCGAAACAAGAACAATCCGAAACCTAACGCGCATCCGACACCCAGACAATCCGTTGCACAATTCTAGCAATACTCTCCTCTACGAGTTAATATGAATAACTCCGATAGTAAGTAGGACTCAGCATCTCTCCACTCAATTTGCCTGCAAACAATTAGAAAACATCAACGAACTATGTATCAGACCCCTTCAGAGCAACCGCAAATCGAAATATATCACACACACACACACACACACAACAATTCACCAAATTCTAGAAAGACTAGCTGTAGACAACGACCCGATATAATAATTACATTCCACTACGATTGCTCAGGTAAACCGCAATAAAAAGATTCTCTATCTATATACACCTTTATAAATGAACATCGGAATTTGAGACAGCTACTCATGGCTGAAGGACTCCGGTCGGTGGCCTGTTGCCATTATGTATATATAAAATTATAAGTGTTTATCTGTCAAGATCTTTTGTAATGCAATCCAATCACCATGTATAATGTCAATAAATTCATTTTACTACTACTACTATACTGTGAACAGTACAATGCACGTTATGAAAGGATGTGCTTTGTAAATTCATCAAAATCATGAAAAGTCGCGGTGTTTTTCATTGAATCAACATGTTACAAGTGCAACAACCTATGTAAAATAACTAAATGCGCATTTTTTTAAATTCATTTAAACGCAAACCTATAACTGAATACATCCATAAGGTTTCGGCTCACATTTGTAATTCAAATAGCAAAAATGACCATAAATAGCAATTTTATTTGTTTTTAAGTTTCAATAATTATTGTATCAACAAATCTCGATCTACCCAATACTAATTTTAAATATTTGCTTCTTTTGTTGAAGGCGTCAATTCCACAGGCGAAAGCGAATTTGGGTCTGGGTGCAACAAATCTCGGCTATGACGTTGAACGTGGTCAGGGTGTGTTAATCGAAGCAATCGTCACATTTCTGCTGGTGCTCGTGGTACACGCTGTCACAGATCCGAAAAGAACCGACACTAAGGGTTGGGCACCGCTTGCCATCGGTCTCACGATTTCCGTGGCTCACATGGCCGCAGTTCCGGTTACCGGAAGCAGCATGAATCCCGCAAGAACACTCGGACCCGCGGTGATCCTCGGTATTTGGTCGAATCATTGGGTTTACTGGGTCGGTCCCCTTGTCGGCGCCATTGTTGCCGGTGGACTGTATAAAATCGGACTGCGGGCTAAGAACAAGGAAGAGGATGAGGCATCTTACGATTTCTAACACTTTCTTCTCGCCATCGCCGCCTCCGAATGGGACGTCGGTCACACTAATACTCATGATTCATGCTCCGTATCGCACGATTTTCACGATTCCGATCACTTCTGAGATACGAAATTTAGAGAAAATTGGGAGAGTTGCAAGAAAACGCTTCTATCGATCAAATCGAACCGACTATCGAGATTTATCGATTTTTCATAGCATCAATCTGAATTGCAGGCCAGTTATTTTACATTAAATCCTTGAGTTTTTTATTCTGAAAAAAAATATTGACTTTTTATTACTTCTCTGAATCAACTGGTAATCGGAAAGATATTAAAATTTTGAAGAAACAAAGTCTTATTTATATTCAAAAAATAAAAATGCAATAACGTGCGTGATCGATGTTTATTAGAATTTTTATACTTTTCTTCAAATGCGCATTCGTCGGAATTATCAAATTTATTTTATTCTTCAAGGTTAAAATCTATTCGGTATCAGCTGTTATATCTGTTTCTTAGAATGGAAGTGACAAAATCAGAAATCACCTGTTCTATGCATTGGAAAACTTAGGGATCTAATTCAAATTCCAATTAAACAATATTCGATTGCAGGCGGATTATTTAAAAAATGGATGCGCTCGTGTACAGAAATAGAGTTCCGGCATCAACGATTTGAATACTCGAAAACTTTCTTTTATCTATAATTTCGGAACGTTGACTGTCGGAAAAATGATTGGTGTAGAAAATCCAACTGATGGATTTACACGAACATTTATGCGCTTTAGAGTTTTTAACTTGTTCGATCTATAAAATGAACGAGGGTACTACGACTTCTGCAGGGCAGAACGAGTTATCTTTAAATGTTTCATAGTGTTTATCACATCGACGTTGAGGCGAACCAAATCAAAAAACTTCATTAAACAAATATAAAATAACTGAAAAAAAACAACCATTCTTCGCAAGAATATCACCGAAATACATACAAAACTCGAATAGACTATTTAATTATATTATTTACTTCGATACTTCTCCCTTAGTATTTGTCAATATTATAAATAGTATGTGTCGATTCTTCGCATAACATCGTATATTTCTGATTAAGAATTGTATATATTGTATACTTCATAATTGTAGCAATTTAGCCGTAGCTTGTTCGAATTTGCACGTAAATGAAAAAATACATTATAAAGTTTTTGTATTACACACTCTGAGTGTTGAACTAGCGATTTAAGTTCTCTTACACTATATGTCTATTAATTAAATTATGATGAAACGCATAGCTGACTTTTATTCGAAAAACCCTGAAGCTGTATCCTTCATTCCAATCTTTGTAATAACAATTAGTTGCAGGATTTTTTATGCATAAATATAACCCTAGACACATTGACCCACAATCACGACGCACTAGACCCAAAACATCATCCAAGCTACTAAGCCTCGTTTCTGCTCGATAAAGTAACAAGTTTATATTAATAAATCGAAAAAATCCTTGAACTTAATTAATAGCAATCATTAAAATTGTTTTTGCGTCTTTTCACTGCAGATGACGGAGAAATGACACACAATTTTAAATATGGCAATGAAGTTTTTATTTTCTGTAAAGTTATTGGGACTCCATTAAATATTTCAACATTTTCAATAAACGGAAATGTATTTTTTATTATATTAATTGTCTAACACGATTTATAACTTCGTTTCGTCCCAAAAAAAGTAACGCATTTTTACTGATAAATTTTAAAAAAGACTAAAAAATAAAAATCATTTATTTACAAATACTAAATTTGACTTTGTGTTTATTCACTCCAAGGAAACAAAAAGTGGCACGTCCATTTAACAATGTTGAAGATATTATTTTCCGCATAGATAGATAGAAAAATAATTAATATTTTTACATCGTCAAGAAATCGAAATACCTTTTTTATTGTATTAATCGTATTACAAAGTTTCCTTTTTCAATTACAAGGACATTTTGTTGAACATCGATTAAATATTTTGTAACTGATCCCACACCAGGAGAACACGTGCTTTCTCGAACCTTTTACTTTCTCGCGTCCACTGGTGATTAAAATAGATGCACCGAAATAGTATCAATGGGTTAGTGCAGCACCCGCACTTCTACCAGTTTCATCTAGGAGCTCGTCGAGACTTCATCGTCGTCGCCGAACATCATTTTTTTTACCATAACGTTCATACGTTAAGTTTTTTTTGTTAGTAATTAGACGTATATCTGTAACGATGTTGAGCGAAGATTCGGACAAGGATATCGCGGATTTCTTTCGGTCGAACTTACTGACTGTGCGGAAGGCAGTCAGTCCGAGTGATTTTAAGAAATTTGCCGCCTTAACGACCAACGGTGAAAGAGTCAATTTTATTCTCAATTATTCGGAGGCTCACTCTCTGCCACTGGAGGTCGAAGCCAATCACAGAAAAGATCTGGAAAAAGCACTTAAGCTGAAGGAAGCTGGAAATAAATATTTCACCGCTGGACATTATTTACTTGCGCTTGAAAGTTACTCCAATGCCATTCTCTTGGCACCACGAAAGGGTAAAAAAGCTAGAATACCTTATTAATATACTCTATTAATGTAATTAGTAATTATTGCGTTTCTCGTAGAAATGATAATATGAAATTTGCATTGCTATCAAAATATTATATGCGTAATATTAATATTTGTATGATGATAAATTACGAGCGATTTACAAATTTACTCGAAATGCATTAGCGCATTAAATTTAATGATTTACGTAATTTATTTAAATATTAAGTACTTAAAAAATATATAATTCAGAACTAAAGAATAAAATCGTAATTATTTTTTTCAAGTATAATATCACAATAAGTGTGTTGTATAAATTGTATTTAACAATAATATTATTGTAGATTTGGGAATATTTTTCGCAAATCGATCTGCCGCGCTTCACAATATCGGAAGGCATGATCTTGCTCTGGCGGATGTCGAGGAATGTCTAAAAGTTGGCTACCCTCAGGAACTGTTGTACAAAGTCGAAGAAAGGCGAGCGCGATGCCTGCTAGCATTGGAAAATCATTCAAAAGCCATCGAGGCATTCAGGAAAACTTTGCGAGCCTTGGATCATGCTAAAATTCCCATAGAACGTAGGCAAAAGATCGAGTCGGATGTCAGACTGATGCTCGCAGTAATGGACAAAAGTAGACAGATGAAAGGGAAAAAAGGTGCAAAGAATTTGCAACCACCGCCGATAGTCCGAGCAAAGAAAATTTTACCGGAAAGCGAAGTCAAATCGATTCCGCAAATAACGGAAGTCAATCCTATGTATCCTTCGTGCAGCAAAGCTGTAGAGATTCGTGACGAGGGTGGTGTTGTTGGAAGACACGCGATTGCCACTAGAGATATCAACCCCGGTGAATTATTGGTCGTCGAGAAACCGCATTCTGCTGTTTTGCTCGGCGAGTACAGGTACATCTAAATAATATACCAAGTCATGTCCAAACAACACGCAACAGTATATCCGCCTTTGTTTTCCTAACGTAATCTTGACGTGCTTTGGACACAGACTGACGCCTATCGCACACGAACCGACAACTTGTTTAACGACAATTAAAGAGCTTGAAACAATTCACTTTCGAGTCAAAGAGACACTAAATTTTTATAATTTATTCTGAAAAATGCTATGCTTTAAATAATAATAGCACAGCGGGGTTAATTTTGCTACGTGTCAAGCACACAGATTCTACATAATTTCCAAAATCTGACAAAATGTACTACAAAAACGTGGCGACTCTTTTGGAAAATGTATTAAATAGAGAAAATTGTTGTCAATAATCGCAATGACACTTCTGGAAAATTTGTAAAATTGAGCTAGTGTCCTCAAAAAGCATAACGAACGCTTTGGAAAATTTGAAAAATGGGAAGATGTTATCGTATAATACAATTAATAATGACCCTGAAGATATTTCCATCAGACAAAGTGCCATCTTTGGCACACTGTAGCTTCCGTCTTTATGATTTGATAGACTTTGTTTAGGGCTTATTTGATTCATTATGGAATTATCTAGGCGAACTTATAAGCAAACAGCTGTAAGTATTAAAAGTTTAACACTATGAAATATATAGGTGGTCAATGTGTACAGCATCTCTTAAGAAAAAGAATAGGCCTTGCCGGATTAAAATTGATAAAAGAATTAAGCATTCACATGGACAAAAAAAAATCAAAATGAAGCGCTTCAAAAATCGCCATCAATCAGTTAATAATAATTTTATTAATCGATCGCAATAAATTTCGCTCCTGGTTATGAACACATGCTGTAATACAAATTACTCTTCACTGTGGCCAATTGATTTGTAAAACTTTTCAAAAGTGATAAAAAATATTCAGAACTGATTTTACTAGTGTGTGGCCCTCTAACCTTCTTAACACTCCTGTTATTAACCCACAAAGTTTCTTCGTAATCGATTTTGTAAAAATTTATTGTATGTTTTTCTTAATTGTTTGTCATTTTTAATTTAGGTTGTCGCATTGTCAAATGTGTTTCGCGAGGCTCGTGGCTCCGTTTCCAGCGGCCTGCGATTCTTGCGATTTAGTTGCTTACTGCAGCGTACGTTGCAGAGACGCGCACGGAAAAGTTCACAAAAACGAGTGCGAACTTTTGGAAGCTTTGTGGCTCTCGCAGGCCTCAGTCACCTGTCTCATAGCCCTGAAATCCGTACTGCAATGTCCGTTTTCGAAACTCTATAAGATGAAGGAGGACATTGAAAATGGAAACCACGAAGTTTCGCAGGATCGACCTTATAGCCCCAAAGATTATTTGGCACTTCACGGTCTAAGTATGTAGCACCACTAAATTTATTTATTGAACTCATAGTACTGCAGACAGTGACCGTATATTGCTACTTTTTATTTTTATCCTCAATTTGATTTTCATCCTTACTTCGATTTTTATCCTCAATTTGATTTTCATCCTTACTACGATTATTATCCTCAATTTGATTTTCATCCTTACTTCGATTTTTATCCTCAATCTGATTTTCATCCTTACATCAATTTTTATCCTTGTTGTGATTTTTATGCAATACTTTGATCGTATTCTTACGTTGACTTTTATTCAATACTTTGATTTTTATAATATTCTTTGATTTCTATCCTACATTTTGATATTTACTGTATACTTCCGATCAATTTTAATGATGGAAGATTACGAAGCACATCTTGGGATCTGAGATAATGATCGCTAGGTACAAACCGAAGCTTAATTCGAATTTCATTGATAGCAATCTTCGCGATAATCGATGTATCTGGCTAATCAATTGAATAATTTGATAATCAGACACAATCATACTTCATTGAACAAAAATATTGCGAGAGTAAATTATGATGATTTTATTGAATTTCGTTTGCAGTTACGCACGAGAACGAAAGAGTCGCTGATGATCTGTTTCACAGATCTTTCATTGCCGCCTGGTTGCTTAGACTTTTGAAGAGAAGCAACTACTTTCCTGAAAATGTTAAAACGCCAGACGATGGAGGGCACGATTTATCTGAAGAAGAAAAATTCATCGCTGGTCTTATACTCCACAATCTGCAACTATTACCTTTTAACGCTCACGAGGTAAAACCTTGTAAATGTATTTATATTTATTCTTGGCCTAATCATTGTTTATTTTCGTGATAAAAAGATCTAGATCTCCATGTTGTGACGATCCTACATTGCAAATAAGACGATTTGAATGAGAGAATTGGATAGGTCCGTCTCGAATCCCGATGATCACCATATATTTTCCTTCTTCGACAATAGGTCAGATCATCCGTACTACCCACACACAACTTCCATACTCTGTCCTTTCCAATCCTTACAATGTCTAGAATATTCAAAATTATCTAAATCATGGAGCAAAGAATTTGAAAATTTATTATTATGTTTTATAACAGCATCTTCATTGAAATTGATACCATATATCTAAATTTAGTGAAGATCTGCAGAGGAGTTCGAATTTTATGGAACATATTTTTATATGCCAGAGTGTGTAATTGTAACCCCAGCACAATTTTTTATTTTTAATATTGTCAATATTTATGAAGGTTGTTTGGAAATATTGACGTTCTAAAAAGAATAATTTAGCTCAAGTCAAGAATATTGTTCAGAAGTTATGAAACGTATTATCCTGCCATTTACAACGCCTTTGAATTGAAGTAAAAAATGACTTCGCAAACTTTTTATTTCACGAAAATATTAACGATTTACTGCGACCATAAAAGTAATAGTGAGCATGAAATCGAAAGTGAATGCAACAATTTTAAATAAATAATAAAATATAGTAAATAATAATAAAATATAATAAAGTAATTAAATATTTTTTTTTTGTTCTTATGTAAAGATTTCCGAATTAACAAAGAAGAGAGGAGTGAAAACACTAGCGTCGGCTAAAAGCATATTCATCGGTGGCGGTATATATCCCACTGTGGCACTTTTCAATCACTCCTGCAATCCGGGCATAGTCAGGTAAATTATTTTTTTAAAATTATATCCAAAACTGATTTCAAAATTCCACTTTGAGACGTCAACAAAAATACTTATTTGTGTATTTAACGCAGATATTTCGTCGGGACTACGATGGTCGTTCGAGCTGTGAGGACAATCACCGCTGGAAGTGAAATTTGCGAAAATTACGGTCCCATATTTACGACGACCGATGAATCTGAACGCAAGAGACGTTTAAGGGTGCGCTATTGGTTTGATTGCGCTTGCGAAGCCTGCGTCGGACATTGGCCACTCTTAGAAAACATCGATCCCAGAATTCTCAGGTATTAACAACGAATTTAATTTGATACATAACAGAATGAAACATAATGTGAATGGAATTATACGGAGTGATTGCTCATTTTATTGACCAAAAGATACTCTATGAAATTATCAACGAGATTTTTTATACTATTCAACATCAGAAATTGGAAACACTTTGTTTATCCGGCAAAGAAATAAATGTAACGGTTAAATATCTAATATTCTCAAAAATCAAGTTGATAAATCGCCAAACTATCGTTCAATAAACCAGATAATCTGGTATTTTCATAATCGCAGCAATACCATTACGCGTTGTTATTAAAATGCTGAACGAAAACCACCTTTTTAGAAATTTATAAGAATTATCTAATTTCAGTTTAATTGCGTGACTATGATTGTTTTTCGATATCAGGAGCATATGCTACTATGCAAATGTCGAAATCAAAGCAACAAATAGTTTAGAAATGTTTTCAGAATATTAGCACTGATTTATCTCTTCCTTAACTCCCTAAAGCCATATTTTAAAATTTCGCCCAAAAAATTGTGGCCGAATTTCACAAACATCTGATTCCTATTAGGAATGCATCCCACATTTCAATTTTATGAAAATACGACGCATTTACTTGTAAAAATTGAAAAAGTGAATTTCTCAAAACTACAATTTTCTATCATTTTATTCCAGAAAAGTGTAGAACATGAAAGAAAAATATTTTTTCCCCATAGAGAACGACTGGACTGTGTTTAGAATTACTGTGTGTCAAGAATTATTCGGAGTCATTAGCATTTAATTATACAAAAACAAACGTTCTTCATTCACTAAGATTGCCAAAATAAAATTCTTATTTTTTATAGATTCAAATGCGACACAGGACCATCGTGTGGTAACATATTACCGGTAAATACGGATTCCAACGAGTTTATGATATCGTGCAAGAAGTGCGGCAAAAGCACGAACCTCTTCAAAGGCCTGAAAGCCCTACAGGACACGGACGCTCTTTTCAAAGTCGCTTCGAGACACCTCGAAGACGACCAATGCGATCACGCTCTCAAAGCGTATTTGGAAATCTTGAAGCTCCTCGACGAGACACTCGCTCTGCCCATAAGAGACTACCACCTGTGTCAACAAGGCGTCAGATTGTGCATGCTCACGCTCGGCAACTCCTCTGTGATCTAGATTTCTTTTTTAATCACGAAATTTGTATACTCAATGTGTCGAGCAATTTATGAATAATAAAATGATCTTTTCTTCTTTGTTCAAAACTGTACGTCTAGTACTTTCGAGATTTGATGCCAAGCAACGAGTAAATGTGGACATTAGTAATGTCTAATACCAAACCTAAAGTAAATTTTTTCGTAACAATATAATTATCTTAAATATTTTTCTCCCGTTTCCATCAACATGTTTATAAATAAATTTTGAATAGAATAAAACAAAAATAACTGAAGAACCTCTGAATTTTACCTGTAAATGATAATATCTCTAACTTCGAATTAAAAAAAAACCATTTTGCTTCCTCATAGAGGAAGCTTTGTTTTCATTTAAACATTTTTTTTCGAGATTTTCATGCCAGTGTGCTTAGAATTGTCCAAAACGTCGAGAAAAGTGGTTTAGAAAAAATGTCCGTATGTATGTGTGTGTGTGTGTGTTCTGGGCTCCGAAAACTCGATGAACTATTACTCAGTAACCGTTCGAGCGATATGGCTCAAATTTGGCACGCAAGTGGAGTAGTTGATAAATATACGTTGAATGTTGTTTGGTATTGCATTTGGGCGAAATCGGTAAAGCAGTTCAGATTTTATAGATGTTTGAATTTTTCGACAAAAATCATTTTTTTAATAAATCACGTCGAATTTCACCAATTTAACTGAAATGTTTTACAGACGAAGAGGAACATGCAGCTATGCCACGTACCAAATTTGACGATGATGGGTAAAGTGGTTCAGATTTTACGACATTTTGAAATTTACAACAAAAAAAAACGATTTTCGCTCTAGCATCAGCAAAAGTTGATAATGCGAGACAAAAGTTTGTGCTCAATGGAAATAAAAATGCACAAACAATTTACACATTGCTTCATATATAATTTTTATTTTTTTAAATTTATAATGACCGCTTGTCCCAAAATAAAATTGCTCATAACTCTCGAACGGCGTGACGAATCTAGATGAAAATTTACACAAAAGAGGATAAACTCCGTTTTCGTTATTTCGGTTAAGGTAGTCCTTGTGCATTAAGCTGAGGTCAAATAAGTTTTCGAAAAACGGGAGGGAACTGCAAACACTTTTCGCCAATATAAACAAGGCTGCAAAGTAGAACTTTGCAAATTGCTTCCTCATTATTGTTGGATTTTTACAAACCTTCCTCTATGAGGAAGTATATTACTACGTAAGTATATCTTCTTGTCGAATATCGAAAGCCATAATTAAGGTGATCGAACAGTTGCCCTTATATTATTAGGTTGTCGTGAAATTGAAATTGTATATATTGTGTGCCAAACTGCTCTGGTAAAAATAATTGATAGAGATCAATTCAAATGGATAGATTTCGAATCAGATTTTATCGTATGATATAGCCTGTACATGTTCAGATTTTGAGTAGTTTATAGAAAATGAATCATTATTATTCGTTTTTGTAGTATTAGTTTCCTACAGTGTAAAAAAGATACATATTTTACCTGTACATATCGTGCACTAACACATGAAATGTATATCCGTCGAAAAACCGTAAAGTATATCCTATATAGTTAATATGATTGAAATTTAATCGTTCACAATCAAACGGACGGTTTCTTTAATTTTTCCTCGGAAAATCATAATAAAAAATCTTTCGTAACAAATCTGTTACATCTGCCTATTAATTTTATTATTGTAGATTATTATTTCGCAATGACTGCTCGATCCAGCTTTAATCTTCTGACAAGAAATTCTAACATGACTTTCAAGTTTATTCTCCTCTAACGTAAAACCTGTATGGTAACATTTTATACGGTATGCATTGGTTATGGATAGCATAGTAGTTAGTCTCGTAGTCATTAGGTCACTAGGTATAAGTTAGATAGGTAAGTAAGTACAAATCTAGGAAGTAAGTATTTAAGTTTCCCCTACCGCTATCATTACCTGACTTACCACAAACGACAAACTGCCGTCAATAAGCTATTTTGATGAGGCAACTTTATATTTTTCCAATCGCTGGAAAGCTCTGTCACCATCATTTTAGACGAAAATCACTCAAATTAATCGAAAACCAGTAAGTCTCGATTAGTCCCTGTGTCACCAACTTTGATCGACAATTTAACTGACTTTTAGCAAAAACATTGCTGGTGAGTTTAACCGATCTTTTAACCGACAATTTTCCCTGTTTGGAAAAAAAATATTGTCGTCACGTTTAATTTAACGGGATATTTGATCTTTTAAGTCCATATTCAACAATTCGGCACATATTTTATCACGAAAAAAGAACGTAAATATTTTTGTCATTGGTAGGATTCGAATCTGGAATCCTGTGACTGTCAATGTGATGTTCTACAGACTTGTGTTGTTCTCCCTCGCTCCACCGTAGTGGTTAATGGCATTATCTTTCTCGCACTCACAGCGGCTCAGTCGGTAGCGCACATCACATTAAGATAATGTGTGCTCGGTCGATGACGAAAACTACAAAGCCTGTTTTCGGTTTCGATTACGATTAATCTCTTGGACAAAAGTCAAGAACGGTTGAGTGCGTCTCAGAATTCTGCAGTCACAAGTTAGTCTTTTGTTGGAAAACTCAAACATTGCAGAGAAATCGGCTTTGGGAAGATTCAATAATCCTATATTCCCAGACGTATTAGTATTAGAGGTATTCAGTAATACTATTTATTGAACTTCCACCACGTACGCCACTTGGCTTTTACGAAACCCGACCTATTTTTGCGGCCGCAGCCGGCTTATCCCCACCGTATCGCATTTGCCAAGGGCTCAGGGAAACTGCGGAAAGCCTGCGCAGATACAGCCAGCGCCCCTCTAAGTCCCCCGATGGCAATACGAGTAAGCTCAAGCACGGTCACCGGTGGCGCTTAGGCGACACCTCCCTTCAGCGATGTTCCTGCTCGGCCCGGAGGACACCATCCGCCAGATAAGAACCCGCGGGAGTCACTCCGAGTTGAACACGAACATCACTGATGGGTGTTTTTGGGCACATATTTATCAAAGGTGGGAAACCAACCACCAGGATCACAGAAAAAACACTTGGAAAAATTCCAGCGGTGTCGGCCGGGAATCGAACACGGGCTCGCTGCGTGCGAACCCGAGCCATCATCCACTAGGGCACTGCTCCCCTTATTCAGTAATACTATATTCCCTCAGAAAAACTACTAAATTTCAAGGGCCTATGATGTTCCATTCCCGAGAAAACCCGTTTACTTTGTTTGGTACCGTAAATTTTGTTTGGTTTGATATCTCGATAAACTCAAAGCGTACTGTAAGTAGAAAAATACAAAAAAATCTCGTTTTTTTATATGCTGTTTATATAATTCTATTCCAAATGTTTAAAATCTCAACAATTCGATTACAGGTTTTTTTTAAATCTAAGTAGGGGAGAGTGGGGCACAGTGTGACACTATTTTTCTTCGAACTTAAAAAATTTTCTAGCATAGTGTTACAAATAAATTCCAATCATAATTTCTTTCTCAAAATCTTTCGTATAGAAGAAGCTGCAATGAATAGTTAAGGAGGGTTGATATAAAAAACGAAGCTTCCTCTATGAGTAAGCAAAATACGATAAAAAAAAATTCGCGGGTTGTCACATTGGGCCCCACCGGTGGGGTACAGTATGACAGATGGAGGGGCACAATGTTACAACCCATGTCGAATATAATCCACAGAGTACAAAAAAAGCAAACTTTTAATTTTTTCGATAAGTTTTACAACATTTATTCGATGGTACACGATGCAGAGTCATCTGATTGATGTTTAAGTCGCCAGCAGTACTTGTTATGCTATACCTAACTTAATCTTCGTTAACCACTCGAAGAACCACCTCTTTCATCTTTCTCTCTTCAACAGTGCCTTTTGAAGTTGTTCTATGTCTATTTCGGACCAGTTTCGGTTTCTGATATTGTTGTACTAACAACTCCAAGAGATGTAGTATGGAGACACACAATTCAATGCGACATTGTACCCCACTATCAAAAGATCTGATTTATTGTAATCATTAATATTTTTTCAAGTAAAAATAATAGAAATATGGGCACTTCGTAAAGCACAAATAATTATTCTAACAATTAATACCTGATACCCGGGCTATCAAGGAATGTGAGATAAAATATTTAATTTTTCCGGTAAGCGAAATTTTTTCTCGAGTCTGAGACAGTGATCGCTAGATTCAACGCGCGCGAAACCGAGCCCGAGAACGAAGCCCAATTCAATATTGACCGGGAATAAGTCGCAACAAGGAAAAATTAATATTAACAATACACGGTCGCTGCCCATAACATCTATTATTATTATTGTTTATTTTTTATGCACTATCTGTAATCGCGATTTTTTTTTTTGCACTGACCAATTGCAATATTGTGTAGCACTAAAAATTTAGCAATTTACACACTACAAACTCCCGTGATATTGGCCGTGTCACATTGTGCCCCGTGTGACATTGATATTCAATCCCCCTTAGGGGGGGAGTGGGTACAATTCCTCTATTAACACGATTTTTTTCCTCTATTTTCACTGATCCATTATGAAGAATTATACAGAAGGGCTAGGTAGCAAACGCAATAATGGATCCTAATTTTTCTGTTTTCCATTTTTTCCCGTTTCGTTCAACCTGCAGCCTGCATACACAGCCGCACTTTTTCTTTCTAACCATATGTGCTCTAGTTTAAAAGGTACTTAACTTCTACACGCTAGTTTGCTACCAACTTTTCTACTTATGCCTTTCTTCAATATCTATATTATATTCATTTATATATTCAGCACCCTTCTGTCCCAAATTATCTAGTATCAGTGTGGTCTCTAAGAAAACACATGTATACTTTATTATTATGCAGATATGAAAAAGACCCGTTAACATCTACAAAAGAAAGTATCAAATCTGTTGTACTTTGATCAGGGTTCACCGGGATGGAAAGGATTTCAATAACAAATCAACGTATGTGAAAGATACAATGTGGAGATCGACGGACATTTATACGTTACAGATTTATTTTAATTCTTAAATTCGTAAGAGTACAAAATAATTAATACAACGTAAAACAAATGAGTGTGTTGGTTGTCTTCATTAATGTTTATTTATCATCATTATTATTTTCATTATTTTATTTCTTTCACTCTGGCGTTTCGACGTATTCGAATATTTGTCCACAATCTCTGACTGATTCGATCGGTGCGCGTTCGAATCGGTCGAACGTGCCGCAGCATTTCATCGTAATCGCCTCTCCTGTGCTCGGACGTTTCTTATTTCTTTCAATCGGCGTACTTAATTAAGTGCAAGCGGTTATTCCACCCGCACATATTTTGTCGTGCTTGTTTTTGTTTTGTTTTCTCTTAAATCTTCATCGTCTTCATTTTCTCAAACCCGCCAGTGCCGGAAATTTTCAGATTGCGTCATGCGTTCGTGGCGACCATTCGCCACACACTCTTCATCGTTTCACAGATATTTTCTCGTGTTTTACTCACGATTAACGTATGTGTGATGTGTTACTATGCGTGTGTATATTCCAATCCTCATTTTTTTCGTCGAATTTTCGTTAATTTGACACGTGTCGGATGCTAACGTGAATATCTGGGCATGTGCGTACATTACGTGTGACAAGAAAACGTTTTTCTCTTTCTTCTTTTTCCATTGGCCATGAGGAGCGTGTACGTTCAGCGTGTGTGGTGGTTTATATACAAATAAAACTGGTTTTACTTTTTCTTCGTTCCGGCACTTTCAAGTTCGTCGATACTTTTTTTTTCGTCTGGCGTCTAACACCTAACTGCATATGGAAAAGAAACACAATTGAGCTCCAGTTTTGAAATTTTCGTTGTTGGTTACAAGCACAAACGGCCATGCTGGAATCTTTCGACAGAATATCGTTTTTGATTAGCAATTTGTCATTTATCGATAATCGATTTTTCAATCCTTTCAATATTTGAATATCGGAGAATAATTCAAGAGGCCTCTAGAAGATTCAATGATTTTAACGACGGTTTACGCTCATGGCAGAATTGTTTATCACAGACAAATCGTCGTCTGAAGACAACATTAATTTCTTTTTTAACTTGGCGTCGTGTCGCTACCGCGACTCTTGATCATAAGGAAATGTTTACTTTGCAGTGAAGAATATCTCCAGAGTGGCTGTTTGAGAATAAGCATTGTAGAATCAAGATTAATACCGTCTGTCGCGGGAGTCGGAGCGGGAACGACGGTCTCGGCTGCGGCTGCGGGTCAGTGATCTCCTGCGCGGAGTGCGGGATCTCGACCTAAAATTCGAGACAAAAAATCATATTAAATCCGCCTACGATTAAGTATCTGATTTTTTTCTTTGAAAACTATTTTACTTTGACGTGTCACGTTCGAGAAAACCATAATTATTTCACAGTAAGACCTCAGCTTGTTAAATGGAGGTAAAATTATTTGTACAATAGGAGTTATTAACGTTTAACTGATAAGAACCTAACATAATATTCCAGACAAATATGCATATACCCGAATACAACAACAAAACGTTCGAAACTCGTCAAAGTAAAACTGATAACATTATTATAAATAAACACATTTAAAAACCATCTCGGGACCAATGTGATTCAATTATTAGGACATAACTAGTTCCTATTTTATCCTAGAGGGTGATTATTCTTATTATTATTATTATTATTATTATTATTATTATGATGGAAAAAGCTAGTTAGACAGAGACACAATACATAATGAATTATTTCGATAAATATTACGAATCGTCAATATTATCACCACTAACAATGAATAAAAAAAAAGATTGAAACAAAAAAAAAGGTGAAACAAAAAACTGAACTAACCAAAAACAAAATTATTAATTCATGTAGTTGTAATAAACGTTAAGTATATATGGTTAAAGTCGCAAATAGTATTGAAAATAATTTGCGTCAGTTCTCCGGGCAAAGGCCTTAGAATTCGTGGTGACTTCATTAGGCAGAATAATGAATAAAAATGGTCTGGGCAAATATTATTATTGTAAATATGTAATCGTAAATATGATTACTAAAAAAAAAAAAGAGTTAATGACCAGCCGTTCGCCCATGAAGAACTTGATGCACTCGATATATATATAAATATATGTATATATATATATATATATATATATCAATGATGACAGATAAAAAGATATAATAAAAAATCTTGGAAAATCGGTGAAATACCAGACAACTGTGAACATGTAGTGGTGGTTGGTGGTGGTGGTGGTACTTGGTACGGGTGGTGGGATGGTGTGTAGGTGGTGATCATTTTGCGCTTTGCTCGATCGAAGAGAAGGTGGCGAGAGGTGGCTCTCGCGCATTGCTCATTGTTCAGCTAAGTATAACGTGATGGTCGACGAGTGGTAGTAGTAGTAGTAGTAGTACGCAGTTGTCGAGAACGTTGGGACGGACGATTGATTGAGGCGAGACGGACGAGCGGGCGGACTCTGACGCGCGCTCCTAGTTTTTGGTTTTGGTTTTTTTTTTACTTTTGCTTTTTTGTTTGTTTGATCGACGTAGCTCAGTAGCAGTAGAAGTGGTAGAAGTAGTAGTAGTAGTAGTGGTGGTATGTGCGTATCGCGCGGAGCCGTCGGCACTGTCACGATGATGGGTCAACGGAGAATCAGATGGGTGCAGCACGCGCCAACACACACACACACCACTGCTATAACGGGTGGCTCGAACGACGAACGATGCGCTCCTAGCGGCTCTCGACAAGCGTTGTGACGAATCCCGAAGAAATTTTGTTTTTGTTCGAACGGGGACTTGTGAACTGTGAGGCAACAGGAGACAGCAACGAACTGTCGCATTGTTTTTTGGCCGGACGATCGGAGAGCGACGGACTCTGACGGAGCGACGGAGTCGTGGCGATCCCCTACCGGTTCTGGTGATCTCGAACTCGTGGTGACCGAAGGTGACTGGTTGGGAAGTTAGTGGGCAGGCAGACAGGCAGGCAATTTTTTTTTATCGATTTCGATTTTTTTTTTGTTCGATTGTAACTGAGAATGATCTCGCTTTGATTTTTTTTTTTTGGTTCACGGTGGCTGTAGTAGTAGTAGCAGTAGTAGTAGTAGTAGCGGGGAGACGAGCAGAGCTACGAGCTGACGATGGTAGAATCTGCAAACGTCAGTTTTACCAATATAGTCATCAACTTTACCATACTCCTTGCCACTCTAGTTGTATTTTTTTTTTTTTTTTTTTTTTCATATGAGTATGCATGATTTTCAATAACATTATCATCCAAATTCATCTGTTTCTCTTTCACTAAATTACATTCGCAATTTTCTATTTTTCTGTCTTTATTTCAATTTAATTATCCTAGACTGCCCACTCCCTAATCCATTATCATTATGAAGTCGCCGTCTAGGAACGCGGGTTCCACACGCACGCAGTCCTTTTAAACCGAGTTCTCTTTAGTCTTTTGTCACCGTATAAACGATCCAATTAGTTTGAAACTGTTTAAAATATTCTTTAAAGAACACTTAGGACGAAAGAATACTAAATAAAAATCGATAATGAATAGCGTCAGTAAAAAAAAACGTCATCTGTTAATGCGTGATGGAAATATTAGAGAAAGAAAAAATCGATAAAATAATTCAGCCCGATAGAAATTTGTAATTCTTTAGTCGCGGTTATGTTATTCAGCATGATAAAATTCAAAGGCCAAAGAAACAATATTCAGTATGATTGATTGTAGCTATTCTACAAATGAATTCGATAAAGTGCATAATTACACACGCAAACAAAAATGAGTTGACTGATCACGTGGAGTGACGCTAAGTCCCCTCAGCAATGTACGCTGTGTGTGACCAAGCAGCTCATTATTTCGTCATTCATCTATCCCTTGATCTTGACTATTTGATCTATCTACCTTCAACGTCCACTCGTTAACCAGTGAAACACGGCGAGCACTTACTCTCATCGAATAAAGTGCTTTCGACTATCATCCTCGAAAGCACCGTTTAATATTAAATACTATAAAGAATATAATGACAGTACGGTATTGAATAGCCCGCTAAAAAGACTCTGCTTTACATACGCTACAGTAACAAACGTGAAACGCTCAATTGGCGTGATGTACTGCGTGCAATGTTGCATTGAAAAAGATTTATAACGTTTCTCTCAACAACGATAAACAAGCGGTATTTGTGGAAAAAACAATACGTACTGTTTTAGACGAAAACTCATCGTCGTTGCAAGGCTCTGAAAAACTCTACGAATCTATGGAAGAGATTTATGCGTATAAAGTAAGGAAAACAAAAATTACCTGGAATAACGGGCAACCGGTGATCGCTTCGGGCTCTTCGACAGGGACCTAAAAAAAATGAAGAAAAAATTGTTGTATGTCTATCCGGGTGATACGTGTTGCCGATCATCGCGCCCTTGTTCGTATTTCGCTTTTTCGTTATTTATTTGCCTTTCTTTTTTATTTTTATTTTTTTTCGCTTTCTGAGTTCTCCCGTCATTCTCACTCTCCCTAATCGCACCTGAAAATTTGCTCACAAAAAAAACAGAGAGAGAGAGAGGGTCCGGGGAGAAAAGCCTCTTACCTCGGGTTACGACCCAAAGATTTCCTACGTGGACTGCGAGATCCGGACCTATAAATATTTGTTAAAGAGAATATTTCCTACGTGAGTCTTACTTCGTGTTGCGTATTCGCGAGGCGCTCATTTCGTCGGCGGTATCTTTGCACGGTTGAAGAGGTGAGAACTACAGCGATAAAAGCGATTGTCAATTTGGCGCTAATTATTCTTTGAGGAGACGTCACTTTAGTTCTATCCTGACATGCACCAGCGTCTCGTCAATTATATTATTCGCTGGCGTTACGGATGAGTTCACACCGAATCGTTAACATGCTTTCACAACCACAATATAAATACGGGGTTTCTGGACTACATTTTTGTGAACTCATCCGCGATAGATTCACGGAAGCAAACATTTCACTTACTTTTTTCGACCCTTGCAGAATTGCAAAGAATTATTTAGCAACTTATTAAAACTCAAAACGTTATAAAAATTTAGAATATTATGTATTATTTTTAGACTTAATTTTTTTCGCCTGTTTTCGATTACTTTGATTTAAATTCATTATTTAAAAAATTGGTTTTATTTTTTTATACAAAATTTTGAAAATGCCCAAGAAATGATCTACTAGTCTGTAGAAGACAACTGCATTCTGTAATCGAATTCAGAAGTGAAATGGTCGAGGAGAAATATCGAAATGATAAAATTAATAAACAATAAACTATGACGAGCATTCTCACGGCGTTATATTGATTATATACATGTGTTTATAAAAAAATAGCGATCAACTTTTGTGCGGTAATTTGGCAGTGTAAACATAAGGTGCATAACTCATCACCGTATTGATACCTACTTGACGAGCAGTTCGTCTGCCATCATCCTCTGTAGTTCTAACGTTGCTGTAAAGCTCCTCGGTTTGCTAATATTTGTTTTTTTTTCTTTCAATTTTCAGTGATGACTTACCTAGAGTATCTCGGACCCGGTCTGCGTCCTCCGCCCCCACGACGGCTTCGTCCTGAAGACATCTCTACTCGGACTCTGGTTCCACAGCAACGTCTGAATATAAAAAATAAAAATAAAACGTTAGCCTTTCATGTTTCACAAAAAATGATAAAAAGTTCTTTCCAACCAAGTCTACGAATTTTAAGTTAAGACCAAATAATCTAAGAATTATTTTTTTGTTTTATTAACGTCGTAATTTAATTATCAAGAAACGCGGCAGCGTCTCGAGACATATAAATATTTAACTAGATAAAAAACGCAATTTTTAAAAAATATGAAGTAAAAAAAATGCTGCGATGAACAAAATTTTTTATCCACAAGCCAAAGTGGAGAAACCGTTATTTCTATTTTTTTTTGTATTTTGTTTTTAAAAAATAAATACATGTAAACAAAATCTTTAAACATGTTCAAAACTTCGATCGAAAGACAGTTATAAAAGTTCTCAATGGCCGTGATTTCTCTTCAAGCTTTATTAGCTACATATTAGAAATTTATGATACATAGGGCGCATTTCATTTCAGCTCGCCCAAAGGCTGAATCTCACCTAACCAAATTTGGTTCGCAATTTTTTATGTTATTTTTCCACATGAAAAAATGCATGTAGAATTTATCCGATTATTTTATTGAAGTTTTTCAATTATAAATATTTAATACTAAACAAAGGACGCCCCAATTTGCACATTCAAAAAAGTGATTATAAAACTACTTCGATAAACAAAATTTTGATCCACAAGCGAAAGGGGACCATAATTTCTTCTGTATTTTTTTAAAAATATTTATGGTATTTTTTTGATAATCGCGGACTATATTTAGTTAGGTGAGGTTCAGTCGTTGGTCGAGTTGTCGAGTTGATAGCTCATAGAGCCCGAAGTAAAATCAGGACCATTCGGAAATTTCATAAAAGTCCTTCCATCGAAGTTTTGAATATTTTTTAAGATTTTGTGTAGATGAATGTATAAAAAAAACATCATAAAGTGCAAAAAAAAATAAAAGATATTATTTTTCCACGTTGGCTTGTGGATGAAAATTTTTCATCCACAATCGTAGTATTTTTTTTAAACACTCAGAATTTGAAAAAGAACGGCATTTTTTTTTGTTTAGCTTTAAATGTTTATAATTAAAAAAACGACGTTAAAAAAATCTTAAAAAAAAAAAAAAAATGCTACATGCATTTTTTTGTGGAAGAATAACATAACAAATCGTGAACCATATTTGAGTTCAATTCAATTGAGGGAAAATCGTTGGTCGAGTTGGTATGGAATTCCCCATATATGAAGCGTCTATGTGTAAAAATATGGAAAAAGGTAATGTTTATCTTTTATTTAAATTAAACGGTTGAGAATAGAATTTTCATAAAATATGTTGCGCCAACTTTTTACGATTACGTCCCGCGCTTTTCGCTCGATATCTCAACGTTTCTTTATCGAAACCTCTCAAAAACCTTATAGTTGCAGTTTTTAAAAAATTGTTCATCATAACGCAGGGAAATTTCAATTGTATACTTACGTTCCATCTAGTCCTCTGACCGCGTCTTCGGCGTCCCTAGGGTCTTCAAATTCAACGAAGGCGAAACCGGGCGGATTTCTCGCCACCCATACGTTTCTCAGCGGTCCGTATTTGCTGAATGCGCTTTCGATTTCATGTTTGCTTGCACTGCTACCCAAATTGCCAACCCAGACTTTGCAGGAGAGATCCCACTCACGGTATCGCGACATGTTTCGTGACTTTATGAATAAACAGAGAAAATTGCACAAATTATGTTACAATTGCGGTAAAAGAGAACAATTATAAGTAGCATAATCTTGATAAAGAATTGCAACATACTGAAAGGTTGAATCAAAATCCATTTCGGAATGTTACTTATTGTGAAAATATATATCTGTAGGAAAGGATATCCTTGGATCTGTAGAAGCCTGTACAAAACAGAGTTGCTTATCTAGTAATACAGTCAGAGATAATAAATTTATAGGTTTTTAACAAATCTTCTTAGCTATTGGTCTGGGCATGTATCTTTTACTACAAAAACAATAAGTATTGTCTACAAGTTTTTAGCATATAACTCGTATTCACTGTAAAAAAATCTACTTGAAATTTAATGCACAGCTACAGGAACATTTTGTGCATAAACCAGTATATTAAATGTAATGTGCAAGTATTATGTAAAATTAATATATGGTACAGAAAATTCAATAATTTACTTAAATTTTACAGTGAAAGTGCTTGAATTTTTACAATTTGCTTTAATTTTACAGCAAAAACACTTTCATTTTATACCACTATTGTACATTCAATTCAGATGATGAGTTTATGCATACAAACTTGCAGTTTTTTCTAACAGTGTTATCCAGTGACACAAATATTGAAAGTGAGGTTAATTTTAATGATTTGCAACTGATATTGAAAAGTTGTATTATATTGTGTGCTTTACTGGCAGTAGATAAAAGATTTTTTATGGTACTTTCAAGTTTCACTTTTTTATTGTACAATTCAAAGTTTGTCATTCAAAGTACTTAAATAATTGTTAAGTTCATCATCAAAATAAACATTCATCAGCATATGATGAAAGCAGGCTTCAGAGCTTAAAGTTGATTTGATGAATGATATTCAAAACAATGTAATAGTTGTTAGGAATTCTGTTCTATGAGATCAAGATAAAACTTGATAGTATAGTTCAAAGTACAGTTCTATATTCAAACTTTGGACACTATCTCCCCTTGATTTGAATAGTTAGTTTTTTTTCCAAAATCTGAAGATAACTAAGTGAATGCCCTAAAGAAGATTATTTTTACTCCTTATTTGACCTGTAACCAAACTAGGATCAATAAGACCCAGAGAAAATGCTTTTGTTTAGTATTATTCCAAAAAGAAAATTCAATTACTACAGTACCTACTGATTAAATTAAGTGGAACTTTATAGGTATTTTTAGTAGGAAAAAATTATGTTATACAAAATCTATCAAATCAAAAAATAAAGATAATAGACATTTTTTAATCTTTTAATGATTTGATACTAAAGAAATATTTGAATTTTCCTTAAATCAATAATATTTTAATGAATAACAATGATAGCTATAGTCCTGATGCAACTGTTCAGAATAATGAGGAAAAAGTAGTGGAGTTTCAGTGCGCGATACAAACTCATTAGTTCCTAGGCAACAACGCAGTCTTATAATTCTCTATCCCACTAGAAATAAAATTGCTGGACAAATATTATCCTGGTGCAGTGAAAGGTAAAGTACTAATTTTATTTTCACTAAGACATGTACAAAGTATTGTCATATCACTAAAGAATATTCACCCAAGTTTGCCCTCAGGCTTCATTTGTAATTTACGCAAACCGTGAACTCACCAATTTAACTATACAAAATCTATCAATTAATTGGAATCTAAAGTATACGTTTGATGCATGTGAGTATAGTTAATGATATTCTTAATATATATTGACAACAATTTATCATTGCAGAAGATCAGGCTTACAAAACTCTAATCCATTAGCAATGGAATTGTTGGATGCACATTACCCTGACTGAATGAAAGATAAAGCTCTAATATTATTTTTACTAAGACCTTGTACAAAGTATTATCATATCACTGAAGAATATTCATCCAATTTGCCTTCAGGCTTCATTTGTAATTTATACAAACCTTGAACAATTGATCACCAATTTTAGCTATATAAAATCAATTAATCAACCGGAATCTACAGTACCCTTTTGATGCATATAAGTACATTTATAGCTAATAATATTTTATATATATATTGACCACAATTTATCATTGCAATTATCAGCCTTACAAATCTCTAATCCATTAGCAATGGAATTGCTGGATGCATATTACCCTGACCGAATGAAAGATAAAGCTCTAATATTATTTTCACTAAGACCTTGTACAAAGTATTATCATATCACTGAAGAATATTCATCCAATTTGCCTTCAGGCTTCATTTGTAATTTATACAAACCTTGAACAATTGATCACCAATTTTAGCGACGTAAAATCAATTAATCAACCGGAATCTAAAGTACCCTTTTGATGCATAGAGGTACTTTTATAGTTAATGATATTTTTAATATATATTGACAACAATTTATCATTGCAATTATCAGCCTTACAAATCTCTAATCCATTAGCAATGGAATTGCTGGATGCAGATTACCCTGACTGAAGGAAAGATAAAGCTCTAATATTATTTTCAGTAAGACCTTGTACAAAGTATCGTCATATCGATAGAAAACAGCTTCAGGGCTTCATATGCAAGGTCTGTAAGAAAATGCCCTCTAGCTCCAACATATAACATTTCGTTCTATCTCTGGTGCTTGACTTTAGCAATGGAGAGAATTGATTCCTTCAATTATTCCACAGGCATAAATCAATGAGGGGTGAAGCCCCACATCTACATCTCAGATAGAAATGGCGTGCCTCTATGCAATAATAACATATTTATTTGCCCACACCCGAAGCTCTTAAGTAAAATTCGATCGAATGCCATTAACTTTCAACGCCCTCGCAAGATTTTTGCAGAAGGCGCGTTTTGCCCGCGTCGTCAAATACCGATTGTGTGGCCCTTAACAATAATCACGCTACTTATGCGATGACGAATTTAACCTCAAATCCGGTATAATTAGGACTTCGTAATGCACAAAAAGTCATTACCTTTGGTAATTTGGATGCAAGAAAGTCATTAGAAAACCGAGACCCGATGAGACGGAAGGGGTATCCATGTTTTTCGTTAGGATTCAATGAAGTGGGGGTCTGCCATTTTGCGGCAGTCTCGAGGCCGTTGCGGCGAGGTTGATATATATACATATATTTTTTTTTTCGATAAAGATGCGAATCGGGTAACGGAAAAGCAGCGTTGTACCTCTCGTTATCAAAATTTTCCTACGAAACACAACATCTCGGTGTTTGACGAATTTTTGGCGGTTACAGAAGTAAACTTAACAAATAATCGCTTGCAAATGTGATTTTTCGGTTGGGAGGATCCGAACCCACGCCACAGGAATCGCCAATATATTTTCACGAAAGTTAAAACTTATGCTATGCCGCAATTTGTCAATAAAGAGATTACGATACTCCACAGACATTCAACTAACTTAATTTTAGATTGGATACTTACGTTTTTGATGTGAATGAGTTACGAAGTAGTGTGTAAACTTGGTTAAAGCGGCAATCACACGTCCCACTCGAGACACTGCACAAGTAGAAATGCAACACACCAATTGTACAAGATGGCCGCGGGTACGCGTTACCTCCAGCACCCGAGTCTCCTTTAGACAAATCCTGCACAAAATAACGATATACGCATGCGCCGCGACGCCATACTCCATCTATTTTCCGCTACTCTTCCCCACTTTTGCTCCCCACCCCTATAACCGGATATTCCGACAGCCCTGCGCGATCCCCGCGGCTGCTTTGAAAACTAAACTAATCGACTTGGGCGGGGCGTACAATTTTTATCAAACAAGTCGTGTTATAGACATACGGACGTTGAGAAAATCGGATTCTCTAATGAGTTTAAAATATTTCAAATATTGCAAATATTGCAATTTCAATTCAAGATTATAAGCCTTGGAAAATTATTAACGAATTTAAAGTATCAAGTAATCAACCTTTTATCCGAAATATTAAGTCTGTCTTTATTAATACATGGAATTCAATATTTAAATTAAAATTAATTAAGAATAAAAATATTTTGAATATTGAAATTCCAATTTTAATTCAAGATTATAAACCTTGGAAAATTATTAATGAATTTTAAGTCTTTAAAAATCAAGCTCTTAACCGAAATATTGAGTCTGTCGTTATTAATACATGGAATTCTAATTAACTATTTTTAATATAAATGCAGAAAGATTTGGACAGGATCACATTTTTTTGTGAAACCAGTTGTGGAATATTTACACGGAGATGGAGAAAATCTCAATATACACCGGCTTACAAATATTACGATTACAATTTATACCTTGAGCGGGACATCACTAATTTTTTTAGCTATAATAAGCTAATGGGCTTGTCGAAGGTGTACAATTTTTCTGAAACTACTCGTGTTGCAGACATCCTGAAGTAAAAAAATATAAAAAATATTGCAATTACAATTTCAATTAATGATTATAATTTCACAAGTCTTGGGAAATTATTAACTAATTTTATCTACCAAAAATCAACCTCTTAAAACCGAAATATTGAGTCTCTCTTTATTAATACATAAAATTCAAATTAACTGTTTACAATATCAATGCAAAACGAATTGGACGGGGTGTAAATTTTTTTGTTAAATCGATCATGGAATATTTACACGGCGATCGACGAAGTCCCATTTTACACCGGTTTAGAGATATTACGATTACAATTACACAAACCTTGGGCAGGTTAGCAACGATTTTAGCTATAAATATTTACCCGATGAACCGGAATATTAAAAAATCGTTGTGTGAAGGCAACATAATTTATTTTTTCTTGATCCTGCACTTTTGATGCATATAAATTCTTCTATATATTACTATAATCTTAATATATATTGCTTATTTTTACAATTTTTTGTTTATGGATCGAACTTATAGACCCAAATTTGAACTAAAATTCGAACTTAAGAATAAAATAACATGTAAAAATTTGATCTTAAATATGAAATAACATGTAAAATTCGATCTTATGTACAGACTTAAGTTCAAACTTAAACTATAAATTCGACTTTAAGAAGGCCAGATCGACATTTAACAAAGACGAAAGGGTTGCTATCGATCGACTAACAAGCGCCCTGCCGTATGATTCATCGGTCAGTTGTGCATATTTTATGACGGACAAATATTTGCGTCTTCACAGATATTACAGTGAACTTACCAGATTCCCTTACTTTCTAAATCTGTTTTGATATAACAGCAGTAAGCTGCATGAGGTATTCCAACTCAACCCGGTAAATGTTTGACCCTGGCCCCTTCCACTACATCCCATGATTATTCACATAATTGTAACTGCTCCATAAAACACGCCAATTTCATTTTAACTTTTTTTGTAGAGCCACCAATTTATATTTTTTCAAAACCAAGTTTTAGCAACGATTTTAAAAGTCAATAAATTCCAACAATTCGAGCTTTTCATAATCAATTTTTTATCGATATAAGGGGCAAGATTTTCTTTCCTTCTAATCTAACTCGAGCATTTTTCGAAAAAATACGTACGAAACAGATGTAAACGCAGATAAATATTAGTGCAATAGAATTAACATACAAGTTTACACCATATATGTTCAATTATTAACTGTCCATTATCCTCCCCTGTTTATTTATAATTTTTGTATATGATTTCAATTTTGATGACATTTACGTCACTAATGCAATCCTTTTTAAGATATGATAAAATATCCAAGTATATATAATCAGATATTTTATAACTTAGTTGATATATCAACTAAGTTATATAATTTTTACTCCAAAAATCAAGGTGCGGCGAAACTCTACATTTCATGTCATTTAAATGAGTTCCATAATTCTCGATAAATTTCATACACAAATGTGTTTAAGATTCGTTCATTCATAGAGAAATTTTTTGTTCGTTTGCTCAAAGACTTTTAACATTTAGAAGGGCTTCCAACAATTATCTCCTTTTGAAGCCGATGGTAATAAAAACCAGGGCTATCTCTTTTCGATAGAATTGAACGATTACTTGTTTTTTTATTTTTGTAAATTCGGGATAAGCTTTCGATTTTGAAAATGAAACAAAAAAGAAAATCGCTAATTAGAAAAACTTTTAAAAACTACCAGTTTTTTCTAGCGTTTACCATTTTTTTAAATCATAGGTCGTATCGAATAAGGGTCAGATTCACGTAATTTTAAGGAATACTCTGGAAAACATAAATGATAGAAAACGATTGGAAAAAATTCTATCATTACAAATACGGACTTTGGATCGCGAATTTACGAAGTATTATCATAAATTTACGATCGAAATCCTATATGTTTCTTCCATATCCTATAATATTATTATAAATAATATAATTCTTGTATTAAATTTAATAATAAAAATATACGATCGTAGGAGTAATATTAATAACATTATATTTTTCATTAAAAAGAAAAATTTCATCCACAAATCTTTGGATTCAAATATTTATCATATTCAAGATTCATTATGACAGACTTCCTATAGATGTGAAACGATGAGAAGAGAAACAAGTAAATTAGCATGAAATTATTGTATAAATGATAGAAAGCTGTTTCATTTATATCAGGGTTTTACGAAAGATTATGATAATTCTTTCAGTTTAAACACATACGATTTATTCCGATATACGTTCTATAACTGTGAGACGATAGACAATGATCGGATCACTACACACACCACACTACACTGTAAAATAAATCTGTGTTAAAATTAATACAAAAGTGTTGGAAGTTTTTTTGCAGATACCGTATATGAAATTTTAAATACGTCATTTAATTTTGAGGTATGGTATTTCAAAATCGGAAATATTGAACTGTAATATTTCTATACATGTGTATATGAAAAGTCATGACATTTAGAGGAATATAAAAATTCAACGTTATTGGGATTTAATGTAAATTTGATAATATCCATAAATGGTATCCGAGCACTGTAAAAAAAATCTTTCTTGTGCATTGAATTTCATAAACCTTAATGTAGAATTTCCATATGAGCGGTATCTGAAAATTCAAGCACACATGTGTTGGAAATTTACAATGGACATGAAAACAATTTTAAAAAATATAAATATTAGTCGGACATTATTTTTTCACACAAATTATGTCATCAGAAATTGTTGAATATTGGTTTTCGCCACAGAAAATTTTTCGCTTACACTGGGGTTTGAACCTACGACCTACCTACCTAAGTATCTAACCACGCACGCACGCTACCGACTACGCTATCAACGACTTAGTAATTTTGGATATCTAAATGCCATAAGAGTTGTACAACTATTATTCTCTCAAGCATACTCATAATTGACCTAACAAAAATTTCAATTGATTGCAATCAGAGCGCAAAGTGGGTTGGAAGTATTTTCAAGTGAACATAATTTTTGGATGAACGGAATCTTTTTGAAAATCTCGAGAAACTTATCCGAAGTCGATGCTAAGTGGTAAGTGTTAGCGATCTAGTGCGGGTTTTTTTTGTTATTGGAAAATGTGTATTAAATTTCAAATCAGTCACTAAAATTCCAAAATTTCATGTTGATTTTCATGTACTAATGTAGTAATGTTTGATTTAGTAACCGTGTTGTAATTTTATATCATCGGTTTGGTAAAATCCATACACGCACACTACATTTACTATGCAGCTATATTAATGTTTATTTCGTATAGCGAGTTTTCTAAATTTCTCACACTTTTGTGTAGCAAAATCGCAAACATTTTTCATAAAGTAATATACCCATATAGACAAAATTGCAAATACTTTACTTAGTATTTTTCAATACCAGTAACTGTAGTTTGAGTAACTTTGATCTTACATTTAACGAAACAATGTATATTAAATTTCAAATCGGATACGAAAATTCCGAAAATGCATATTGATTTTCATATACTAATTTAGTAAATGATGATTTAATAATCATGTGGTGTAATTTTCAATCACCGGATTATCAAAATTCATATATCTGTATTAAATTTACTATGCAAACATATTAATTCCGATTTCCTATACCAAGTTTTACAAAATTCATACACGTTTGTATTGGAAAAACACGAACATTTTTTACAGTGTAGTCACATCAGTGCTAAATTTTTAATAGCAGCATTAGTTCTTGATATTCAAATACATTCACAGCTGTCATATGAACAGTAAATCGATCAATATCTCCAAATATCCGATGTCCCGTTTTTTCATCCAGTTTTGTAAAAGGGTAAACTGTAATATCAGTGCGATTATGACGAAACATAGCTCATTTTGATCAGTGGAAGATCCTTAATCGATTGACCGTCCGGATTTTCTATAGCATCAGGCGTTCAAAAGTTACAGCCATTTGTATACTTGATGTTAGGTTATGATAGGATAAACAAACGGTAGTATCTTTTGAACTATTAGTACTATTTAAAAAAAATAGCCGGCCGATCGATGGAATATCTTTTAGTAAACAAAATGAGCTATTGGTCGTCATAATCGGACTGATATTACGGTTTACCCTTTTAAAAAACTGGATGAAAAAACATAACATCGGAAATTTGGAGATATTGATCGATGTACTGATGATATCACAGCTGCGAATGTATTTGAATATCAAGAACTAATGCTGCTATGTGATTAACACCTTGGAACAGATTACTAAGCCATCTGAAATTGTAGAAAGGTTTTAAAAAATTTAGCACTGATTTGACTAGTGTGGAGCGCTCCAACCTCCTTAATGCGCCTTTGTTTGCGAACGATTAATGCCGAATCATATATTTACGATATAACACAATAAACTGCAAACGGATAAAAATTTACAAGTGAAGAAACGTAAATTAAGTATAAAATATTATAAATAATTTGTATAAATTGATCAAAGTCCAAATAGATAGAGACAATAAAATACGATAAATCCTGTTCAAATTCTATCGATCTGTATCAGTCTCTATAATTTATTATTACTCGGGTAGTAGTTTATATAGAAATCTTACAAAAAACCAAACCACACCCAGAGAAATAAGTTCGATGGGTTTATTTGAATCAAATACGGGATATATTTCAAATTAATAAAATTTTATTTCGATCCAATAAAATTTATTTGAAATAAATACGATTTATTTGAATGAAATAAATTATATTTAATCAATATAAAATCCTAGTATGCTAGCATTTGAAAAAGAAATTTATTTAATGGCTGGCCTAATAGGATTTTATTTTGATCAAACAGAATTCATTGCATACAAATAAATTAGTATTATTTTTAAATAATATTTAATTATTTCAAAAAGAATTTCATTTATTTGAAATAAATTCGATATTTGATTTAAATAAGCCCATGAAACCGATTTCTCTGGATGTATATAAAGAAATGTCTAAATTCATGAATACGTAAACTACAATGAAAAAAACTTTTGGTGTACAGCGTATAAGCTAATTCTATCTTTTATTTACTCATATTTATGGCCACTACTATGACCCTAGAATTTGTGTGGTACTATAAGGACAATTTTTACATTTCGCATTGCGCGAAGGGGGAACTTAGAAACCGGAAGTGAGACGGCGTAAGACGATCGCCGTTAGCGGTTACCAACCAAAAGGTTTTCTAAAGCGAGACAAAGCAACGCGACTAGTCCCCGTAGTCATAGCAACGCATGAATTGTTTTTAACTTTTTTACCGGGCTGTCAAACGACAACTCAGAACGTTATTAAATGGCTTCTATAATATTGTTGTCTTTTCTCATATGTTTTTTGTTTGTAAAAATAGACTATGGTTACTGTGATAATATTGACGTTGACAATAACGGATACGTAGTCTACTGTCCCTGCATGGGTATGTCAAACCAACGTCAAATTATCTTAATGCATTCATTTTTTTTTTTTTTTATAAAATTAAGTTAACTGTCTAAATATTCCGAAATTATTTGTTTTGTAAAGGAAACTTTTGCTCGCGAATATTTGCTCATCTATAGGTTAAGTTGAGGTTAAGTTTCATACTTTTTTTGTGTTTCATAGGCAAATTATCAGTATTTTTATTTATTTCTAGGACGATTTGGGAATCAAGCAGATCATTTCCTCGGCGCACTAGGGTTTTCCAAAGCTCTGAATCGTACCTTGGTATTACCAGCATGGGTGGAATACCGAATTGGGGCCATTCGTTCTGTATGTATACCATAAAACATTGATTTATTTTCTAAACATTTTGTTTTATAGCTTAATAAATTTGTATATTTCTTTACAGACGCAAGTTCCTTTTGACACATACTTCAATGTCTCTCGACTTGAGAATTGCCATAAAGTTATTCTCATGGAGAAATTTATGAAGTATATTGCACCTCTCGAGTGGCCTGAATCAGAAAGAATTTGTAAGATTTTATAATTTTCAGATACAGTATCTTTTTTAGATTTTTCCAAAAGCACATGAAATTGGAATTAAATATTTTTTTACATGTCGATGTATTGCAAGGAAAAGAAAATCATTATACTTTTTTATGATTTACATTTTTATCAATTTCTAAAAAACACATGCTGTTTGTGATTTGAAAAATTGGCGCTGCTTTTTAACTATAAGTTGCTATAGACTTATTATCCAATTGTATAATTAACTCTGTTTACACTTTTAAGTGAATGGAAGAAATTATTTGAATTTATGATTATCAGGTTTTTTAAAAAGTAATTTGTTGAATCTACAGCTTTTTATTCAGAATATTTTTTTTGTTTTTATCAGCATTTTGTTACTCCGCTCGTGGAAACACTGGATCGTGTAACGCTAAAGAGGGAAATCCATTTGGACCATTCTGGGACACATACGGAGTAGACTTTGTAGGCTCCGAATTTTACGGACCGTTTCATTACGATGTGTATCACACAGATATAGCGTACAAATGGCAGAGGAAATATCCTCCTTCGAGGTGGCCGGTACTCGCGTTTACCGGAGCGCCAGCAAGTTTTCCCGTTCAATTTGAAAATCGAAATTTGCAGAGATGCCTGATTTGGAACAACGACGTTCTTGACAGGGCTAAACGATTCATCAAAGAGACGTTGCCCCTCGGTGGCTTTGTCGGTATTCACTTGCGTAATGGAATCGATTGGGTAACTATTATCAATTGTTTTTTCATGATAATTTTTTGAGGGCCGGCTTTTCATTCGGATGAAAAAGTATTTTGAACATATCTTTGCCTAGACCGAGCAGTGGGCTCTAATTCTGATGTCCACGCACATTCTGCGCGCACTGAAAGTACATAAAAAAATTTAGATGTTTCGAACGAGAAATCCCCCCAATTCCGAACAAGTTTGTTATTGTTCTTTAAAAGTAGTCAGTTAACTATTGCGGTCAATTCAATTGATTAACTTTTGTGGCAAGGTGAAACAATGATTGTTCCACCTCAATCCACTCAGTTTTTAATAGCTTAAAGCAATTTCTTGTCGATCTTATCGTTTTATTTTTTTTATGTATACCTTAATAAACGGTTAAATCGATATATCTCAGAAACAGTTGGTGTTATCGAAAAAGTTCTAAATGATACAATGATCCTCCGTTCATGACGAAGAATAATAAGTCAGTACATAATTTATCGCGGAATTGATCGCCAAACAACAATGGCATTATTTTATAGTGTTTTTTTTCTGCATTCTAGTGGCTGGAAACCTACGTTAAGGGGTACCACTGTAACAGCCTAAAAAAACGTTTTGTGACTTTTTTTTTGGTGAAGAAAACGGTAGTGGAATAATAATATTCGAGGAAGTTATTAAGCATATATTTAAGTATTGGACGAAAAATTATCTTCGACTAAAATTTTTAAATGGCGCCAACGGAGCCATTCTCGCGAGGCATATTGAATTTAATGCGCTCTGCGGCACGCACTGTAGCATTGTTGGTGTAGCAGTGGTGCAAATTTGAATTTGGAAGAAAAAAAAATCACTTAATCTACATTTTTTTAGCTAGTGAAATACGTAGAGGATTAAAGAAATAGTGATTTTTGTGTAATTGGCGAGTATTTGAATTAAGACGTTCAATTTTCGACAAAAATCAGGGTAATCATTCGTTAATAAATAATTTTTAAGTGAAAAATAAAATTTAAGTTAAAAATTCGAAAAAAAAGAATGAACATTGTTGGAATTATGCTGCGTGCCGTTTTGAAAAATCGTGTTTCGAAAAGAAAACGCATTTAAAGTTTTTAAATGTGTTATGTTATGTTAGAAAAAATGAAAAATTCGTCTGTTCAAAAATTTTTACCCGTAATCTGCTATATCAGGACCATACGGCTGCCCTTTCATGTTCAAATATTCTTCTTCATTCCCTTTCATCGAAGAGGCTAGAGCGTGCCTCTTTTGGCTCGTTTATTAAAGACAGCTCGGCGTGCTTGATCCGCTTAGCATCGACTTCTAAACAAAAATTGTGCGATTTGATGCCATATCCATCTGAATGTCAATGTCCAAAACTTTCATGATTCGTAGAATATTCGTCAGACCATAATTAAAATTGGACACAGTCATCTACGGATGTCCATCAGTCATTGGACATCCGTCACTATATTCAAGACTTTTTTGCCACTTGAATAAGATTTTAGAACTATTGTCTGGAAATGCTAACTGAATATAACCACTTTCGACATTTGTTGTGTATTAGTGAAGGTAGAAATCAAAAAGTAAGATATTAGGCTGTACCTTCCAAGCAGCGATTTATTTGACGCCGGTAGTTGTTTCGGAGCAGTCCGACACGCCTGGGCAGATCTCGAAATTGCAAGAAATAAAAAAGTTTATTACCTGATAGAAATATCAGGTAATAAACTTTTCGCCCCATATTCCAAAAGGTCTAAAACATTTTTTAAGTCAATAAAAACAATCAATTTTATGAACCATTTACAGTGGTGGTACCCCTTAAATGATAGGCCCACCAAAAAATATTGTGTCGGTGACGAAAAGGTTGCAATATCAATAAAACTTAAACTGGGTTTCGTAATGAAACCGAAAAACGATGTGTCTAATGTGGGTTCAACTCTTGAGCCTAATATGGCAACATAATATACAATCTACTTCTCTTTTCTCTGTTTACATGAATTATTAAGGATTATCACGTCAGAAAAATGTTATCATCCATTGCAAAATAATAATAACGCCAAGAATATTCACAATTACTGCAAAAGTCTACAAATTTTTCGTCGTGCATAATAATTAGACATACAACGATAAATGCTTTTCCAATCGAATGATGCCCATTGCCGATTTCTTCAAACTTTCATAACCGCATAATCTCGGAATCATTGCATTTAATATAACTACTAATTCAAAGTATTGAAATAATAATTTTTTATTTAAGGTACGAGCGTGCGAATTCATCTCCAGTACACCGAATCTGTTTGCCGCACCGCAATGCCTGGGGTATCGAAACGAACGTGGCAAAGCGACCATAGAAATGTGTCTACCGCCTTTGGATCTCATTCTACGTCATCTGAAACGCGTTATAAGAAATAACAAAGACGTAAAATCTGTGTTCGTTGCGTCTGACAATAATTACATGATTCCGGAATTGTCAAAGGCGTTGTCAAGGATGGAAGTATGTTAAAACATTTACCACAACGTTTGCTTTTCTTTTCGTGGCTCTGTACATGATACAGTAATATTTGTTCTTATAATTTTCTGCAGATCAAAGTGTTTAGACAACCCGATCCGGTATCGCCTCATCTCGACTTGGCCATTCTCGGTCGGGCGAATTATTTTATCGGAAATTGCATATCCTCGTATTCCGCTTTCGTCGCTCGGGAACGTGATGTTAAAGGATATCCTACATTTTTCTGGGGTTTCCCACCAGAAAGAGCTTCGTCGTCGAATCGCGATGAACTTTGAGATTATTTCGTGCCAAGGTAAAATTTATATATTCAAGTACAATGTTTAACAATGACGGATAAGGCTTTTTAAAATTAATAATTCTTGAAAACAAGATTTTCTTTTGTTTTAGAGGCTGTCCAATACCTCGAATGTTTAGGAAGAAGAGTATTTTTTTTACGTTCATGAAAATCTCTTAAAGCGGTTTAATTTGAGCCGTAAATTCAAAATATCAATCCTTAATTCTAGAATTTCTCTTTTCGTATTCATTTTCTACAAAACGTTATATTGAACCCACTTATTGATACATAAAACACTGGTTATCATATGTGCTTCCCAAAAGAGACTCTTACGACGACACAAAGGTGTTGCCTCACCTTAATAATTTTGCTTTCTCATAGAGGAAGCTCTATTAATCGTGATTTTATTTGTGAGATTATAATATACGTATTCTACGGGGTCTAGATAGTCGGGATAAAAACTTTCATTTCTAATATAAATGTATATGCGCGTGTGTGTGATAATGTGATAATTACAAAGTCATAACTTGTGTTAAATTTGAGCTGAAGCTTAACACACAGTCGAAATTATGATTATGAATATAAGTTAAAAATATTGTGCGATATTGTTTTTACGGCACTTACTTGCATAGGTGTTTTGAACAATTCCAAAAAATTTGGATCCATCATTCTTCCAATATATTATTATTTATTTCATTTCTTTAAAATAAGTTTTTTTTTTCTACGTGAAGTGATTAAACATAAAATTCTGTAAAAATGAAAAGGTGTGTAAAAATTATAAGTCATGAACTGCATTTATTTAGCTTTCCGCGATCTCCTTCATATCACAAAGAGCGTGCTGCAAAGCACTGGCAAATTTTTTCGTACATGTTTCTTGAGAAGTTTTAAACGATGAACATGCAAATAATATATCATCGGATCTTGGATTGTAACAGCAACCATAGCCGTTCGGAACAACGGGCCCGTAACACATGAACGACGCTGTTTTGTAAGGCACCTGTGTAAATAAACAATAAAGATATTTATTGTTGGTTTGATAAAACCAATGGAGTTATCAATAAATTAATTTAAAGGGAGGGAATCAGATCCAAATTGCTGATATTCATTGGTAGATGTCTCAAAGGTTTATCTGCTAATGTTATAAAAAAATATATTCTTTTTAACCCTGAAACAAAGATTTCCTTGCTCTATGTCAAAAGCATCTAATTATTGCAAATGTGCTACAGGAAATTTGTGGGTTTTTTAAACTTCTTCGCACTTTCCTGAGATAACCGGTAAGCCAACATTTTTTAGAAATTGCTTTATTGCACACAAGAAGAATGCTGCTGGCATGAATATAGCGATTTGAGTAAAAGGTGAAATTGGCAAAATGCCATAGACTGGAGAGTTATTTAAAAAAATTAATTTCATAAAAAATCTAAATCCACTAATTTTAAGGAAAAAAGCTACATTTCCGTGCGCTTCGCGCGCGAAAAACTCTCTTTCCTCGCCTTGTAACGTAAAATTGTATGCAATTCTCGGGAGGGAAACATTTTCTCAGCTCGTACTGCAAATGCACACTCGCGAAATGTGTTTTCCCTCCCTCGGGCCGCAATATACTATATCGATTGGCCGTCTAGATTTTTGATAGTATTAGTAGTTCAGAACATTTAATTATCCTGTCCTAACATAATATCCGGCATACAAATGACTGTACCTTTTTTAACAACTAATACGATAAGATTTTCCAATCATTAAAATGAGCTATTGCTCGTCATAATTGGACTATTATTATATTTTATTCTTTTTAAAAACGGCACGAAAAAACTTGACATCGCTTATGTGCATATATCTGTCGATTTTCTATTTAGATGGCGGCTGTGAATGTACTTATATATTAAGAACTGATTGTGCTACGGGAGTAATCGTTGAGAAATTTTTATTAAACCACAAAAGATTATAAAATCGTTTTTGAAAATTTAGCACTGACTTGACTAGCATGACGCGCAGACGCCTCCTTAAGGTAGTTCTGTCGTGAATGCAATCCAAACAAATATGCATGAATTTTTGACATGTTGCAATTTAGCTATTCAATTTTACATGCACAAAATCTTGAAGGCTTTTACCGAGTATTTGAATGAACAATTAAAACTTGAAAATCGATCTTGTTACACGGCGCTCACGGGAGGACTGGAAAAATTGATCTTTCAATCGAAAATTAACATACTTAGATCAAAGATAGAGAAAAAATAAAAAGTACTACGGATTCGCAAATCATTCAGGAATTGATGCATCATGAAAAAAGGTGAAGTCTCCGGAATAATGTTTAATTGAACCAAGGTCAAAATGCACGATACCGGGCCAAATGACGTTTCCTAACCTAATTATCGTAAAAATGAAGTCGAATCCGCACTAAACATATTAACTATTTACAAATAATCGTTTTAATTTGATTACGACAATTTCGAAGGATTCTCGATTATTTTTTATATTATTATTGAGGCAGTCAAAACGATGCGTATGATTATTTTTCAATGTCATATAGACTCTGAGATTTATGACTCCGGCGTACCGACAGAACTACCTTAAGCCTTCAGGTACCGAAACCGCGTGCTGCGTGACTTTATACGTCAGGGCTGACTGTCGCGTGAAACAAACGTGCTTATTTCCGAACTTGACATCGGGAAGATCAATTCAGAGCTTATTAAAAAAATGTAAAATGTTGCGTCTTTAAAGACAAAATATGCAATTTATTGGACAACCCGTTCGTTTATTGTCTATTCAATATCACGGTATGTCGTAACGTGTCTAACCCGTTACACTACGGAATTGGTAGGACTTGTAAGACGCGCTCAACGCGTCATCCGTACTCGAAGGCAACTTGAAGAATTAATGGACACAATATTACCTGACTAGACGTAAGCGTGAAATGTGTACTCCTTGTGAATCCTACGTCTTTGTATAGCTCCGGCAATTCCATCTTTTCGCTTATTGCTATCATTTTCAATCCAAAAAGATGACGATCGACTCCCTGTCCTGTTGCAGCCTAAATATTTTTTTACGTACATAAGCAAAATAAGTAAACCATTATGGTTAAATCTTTCACTGCTAAATTAGAAAACAATTATTCCCTTAATAAACAATGTACTCTGGCAAACTACCCAGTAAGAAAAACGTGCAGTGCCGGCTGGAACTGCGTGCCGTCAGAAATGAGTTATGTGCTACGGAATGTAACGACACTGTGTCGGCACAGCGTGCTGAGCCGGCACTGGGCCTGCACAGTTGCAGCACGGCGTGCAGTATAGAGGGACTGCACGATGTGCTGGAACGGTGGTGACACCGTGCCGTTTTTAGGCAGTTGTACCGCCACCGTGACGTTACATTCTGTTGCACATAACTGCACGGTACTGACACGCTGTGCCGTGCCGTGTCGCTACCGTGCCGTCCCCGTGCCGCCATATTTCTATCTGGGTATAAAATTACATTTAGTCATATTTCACCATGATTCTTAACTACATAATTTATTTGAATACTCTAGTAGGAATTGCTTCATATTCATTTTTTCGAAGTAACAGATCTTTTTTTATGTTACCTACCTGAAATCAGTTTAATTGAATACCTGTTATTCATGGGTTCTCCTACACATAATATGTTCCAAAAAATACCCAGATAGACAAACGTGCTTTTTTTTTGGGCATGCCGGCACCGTGGTGTCACCGTGCCGTTACGGCATGCCGTCACCGTGCCGTCATGTACGACCGAATATGACGGCATGCCATGCTGGCACGCCGTGCCGTCACTGTGCAGTCACACCGTGCGTTCAAAATTTTTCGATATGGCACGTCGTGCCGTCACCGTGCCGTCACGGCGTGCTGTCACAGTGACGGCACGGCGTGCCAGCACGATGCCGTCATATTCGGTCGTACATTACGGAACGTGACGGCACGGTGTCGGCATGTGTCTATCTGGGTATAAGAGGAATTCTGTCAGTGGACTTAATAATAGAAAATTGTTATCAATCAATTAAAAAAAAAACTGGTTAGATAAGGTCAAATAAACAACAAATTCACATTTTTTTACATGTTGGTAGAGAATCATTTAAATGGAAAATTTTCACTCAATTAAAAACTGTTATAACTTCCGACCGGCCGTGTACTATATGTATTATGTTTTTTGAAACATAATATTAAGAATGGGTTTTTTCATTTACAGTTAACAAAAAAAATAGCAGAGAAATCAAGTGATTTTGGTATTTTTTTTAAATTTAATTTAGGACTAAAATACGGTTACGAATTAAGATATTTCTATGGACACTTCAAATGTCATCGTTCGGAAATTTTTATAGAATGGTTGCCAATGATGTTAAATATTTCCTGCAGAATTTGAATCTGATAGCCTACCGTACTTCGAAAATATTCAATCATTTTCTTTTTCATTGGCGTCGAGTCGCTACCGTGACTCTTGACATCAATGTTGTTCATGCAATATGCGCCATACGTTTCAACGTATGGCGCATATTAGAGGACGAATTTCTGCCCTCGGTGAATAGTTGCACTTCCCTCCCTTGTAACGTAATGTACTATTGTATAATATATCTATGATTGATCATTATGCAAAACTTAAAATTCTTACAGTTCTGCAATAATTATGAATATTTTAGATGTATTACTCTTGTACAATGAATTCTAATTTTTAATAGGCTTAATAATCCTTAATTAGTTAGCCATGAAAGTATTTCAAATGCATTTTCATTTAAGGATGTTCGACTATTTCACACTAGTCAAATCAGTGCTAAATTTTTGTAATTGTTTGAAATGTAGTATGTAGTTTGAATTGAAGTATGTATACTTAACCCAGAGAAAGATTAATAGTGCGGGATTTGCATATAGATTAAATAACGTTACTTTCCAATGGGATACATTTTCGTTCATTCTTTTCCAAGAATATTCTATAATTTTTTACTAATTTTGATGAGTGATGGCTCATTCTCTTTCTTGAAAGATGCTCTACAAATTGACCGGCTGAATATTTGATATTATTGATCGTGTAGTAATTATAGCTTGTTGTTTAACAAAAATCAAAATACTTTCATAAGCAAACAGCTATAACTATTAAACGATTAATAATATCAAATATCCATCCAGTCAATTTGTAGAGCATCTTTTAAAAAAGAGAATGAGTCATCACTCATCAAAATTGGCAAAAAATTAGAGATTATTCTAGGAAAAAACTGAACGAAAATATATCCCATCAGGAAGTAACGTTAATCAGTTAATCTTTATGCAAATCCATTACTATTCATTTTTCTCTCGGTTAAGTGTATATGCTTCAATACAAATCAACAGTCCACTACAGTTATCTAATGCATTAAACTTTAATTAAACAATTCCAAAAATTTAGCACTGATTTGACTAGACTTATTCTCAAGGACAATGGAGTTTACTTGACTGTTCAGAGCAATTGCTTGGGTATAAATGCAACCGTAACCATATTTCCGGAAAAAAAAAATCGTCCGATATGAAGTGCCTTCGACCAGTTTTCAAGAAAACTAAAGCATAAAGTCACTCCGATTATGATGAGTTATACCTTGTTCTATTCATTAAAGGATGCTCTATCAATTCACGGACAGCGTTTTTAGAACGTTAGGCGACCGAATGGTTGTAATTTTTAAGCAACTAATGCTATTAAAAAATCGAGTTAACCAGTAGATTAATCATTACTCGATAAACAAAACATGTTGTCACGATTAATAGTCGGAACGGTAATGTTGATGCTTTCAAAAAATTAGGCGAAAAAATTGTTTTTCAATAATGATCATAAATTAAATTATTTTGTTTTTATTACATGAATATCAATGTTCCCCATTCCCGCACTTCTCAAGGTACGGGAATGAGGATCATCTCTAATTTTTTTTTTCCGTTACAATTTTTAATGGTTTTATTGTCTAGGCCATAAAATTAAATTATAGGCCATTAAAAAAAATATTGTTACACCCTTGAGAAGAGTGGGAATCACAAGACAGGTTGAAGCAAATGAAACAGATTAAATACAAGCAATGTGTTTTAATTCTCGTAAGTCAATCGTACCTCGCTTGCAATTCGTTTGTGTGTATTGATGGCTCGTACCATAGCTTCTTTCTTCTCCTTCAGTGATCCGGTATCACGTGCCATCATTTCAGCAAATTGAACAGACTCGATACTAGTAGATCTGATACATTCCGTTCGTGTACTTCGGAATCTACGCAATGCCGCTGTTTCATAATGGGCCGCGGCTTTGCCTTGTACTTTATAAAGAGCGACTTGCATAGCCATTTGTATAAAGCTATCCGGGCTTTGCTTAGCTTGCTTTATTGCCGTGGTCCCAAAACCGTCGAAAGTAAAACAATTCATGTCTAAATCCATGGAAATCCTAAAGTAAAACAACGTATCGAAAGGATGGAACAATTTGCCGACGATTTTTGTAAAACGATCAAATAAATGAAACTTACTTATCTACGGAATCTGCAGCATTCTCGATTGATTTTTCAAGAATTTTGTCAAGCTCGAATTCCAAATGTTTGGCTTTAGGAAAATTGCTTGAATTACTTTTATCATTGGCACTTTTGCTTGTCCTAAAAAAAAACTTATTTTAAATTATTATTAACTTTTTTAAATGGAGAAATACAATTAATGCGTTACAAAAGTAATGGAGCATCAGATTCTATTATTTTTTCATAATGTCTACTAATATTTTATTGAACCTGTTTAAGAATGCCCACATAATTTTATAATCGCTGCAGTTTATTAAGATTCAATCATAATCACAAAAAGATATGTTCTATAATTTTATTTTTTATAGTAATGGAGATTTACAACCCCACTGTAAAAAGTTTTTTTTTGAAAATTAATTACCGTATACGAAGCTCGGATGCATATACCGTATATTAATTTTCAGACGCATTCCTCATTGACAAATACAATATTTGTATATTAAAGTGAAGATTACAATACTCACGTACTGTCATTTTCAAATACCAGTATCGGAGAATTCTCATACTATTCTTAAATTTACAATAAAAGTATATTAATATGAAATTGATATACCCGTTTTGTAAAACTAATATCTTTTTGTATATTTAATTCACTTGCATTTTGAACAGTGCCTGAAAAAAACTATTAACTCACATGCTAGTCAATACATGGTCGTGGAGCACCGCAACGGGACCACCTTCGCAAGGAGTGTGCTCATATTCCATTCCAATGAAACCGTCGGGAGAGATGATGAACTTTCAATAAACAGCAACTGAATTAGAAATAATTGAATACTCGAAAAATTGTAAGAAATGAGTGTGAATTTACCTGTACTGTTTTATCGTGCCAACGATTGCCAGAATTTGTGGAGCTACTAAAGCCCGTCATACTTTGCACAGCTCTTATCGAAGCTATATTCTTGTTCTTATTGAGACTTGGCAATTCTTTATCCAAACAGAGTATGAATAACGCGCCTTCAATATCCCTTAATATTTCTGCATTGTTTCCAATTTCTGTGAAGATATTTTGTGATGTTTATGACTCATTCGTGACTCATCAGCTCTTTCACTGAATACGTGAATTAACTTCACCTTTTAAAACTCACAGTTAACGTCAAATTTGATTTTGGTATTTAAGAGTGTGCGAGCGGTACAGTCCCGCCAAAGTTTCAGAGTTCAAAGTTTTAAAGTTCAAACATTAGTGCTGAAAAGATTGATTTTGCACAATAATAATTTTTAAAATGTCATTAACAAAACAGCCGTCAATGGTTTTTTTGTTCTTTTTTTTTAAATAAAAATAATTTGTTACTTTTTTTAAATACGGACGATTTTTTTCACAATTTCGTGTAATTTTTGAAAATCATGTTTTGACATTTTATTTTATTTTCAAAAATGCGTGGAAAGTCACGAATTTTGGATATGCGTTTTTCATATATACAGCCATTACACCCACAAAGTGTCCGGACAATTGGTCAAGTATATTTGCAAATACAGTTCAAATATTTTAAAAAACGCAATTTTAAAAAATTCGACAAGATTTTGAAAAAATTTATACGTATTCAGGAAAAATAACTATTCATTTTTATTGAAAAAAACAGTTAGGTTGACACGTGATTTGTTGAACAATTTTTTTCCATGTATATGTGAATAGCATTTTGAAATTATTATGCAAAATCAATCTTTTCAGCACCGTCACCGTGCTTGATTTTTTGGACTCATGTTTGGCGTGATTAAACCGCTCGCACCTCCTTAATTAATAAAATTTAATTGCCGAATAGTTAAAAACCTTTTAGTTTGTGATAGTCTTCGGCCCATTGATCTCTCGAATTTGCCGTTAAAATTCCAACAGCTTTTCCTGCCTCTCGAGAACGATTGAAAACATCTCTTATAGCAGCTGTGATTACAGTTTCGTTCAATAGATTTTCATTATCATCCACGATATGTAAATTAAAGAACTGAAAATTGAAATTAGCTTTCAAAAACCCAAACCTGCACGACAAAAATTATTTTGCATCACTTACGTGATTGTTGCTGATAATGATCAAATGTTTTGAAATATCTGTGTGCATGAGTTGATCGCTGTTTTTGCCTGGTCGTCGATGAGTGCCGAGAATCATGGCATAAGGCTGCATATCTAATGGTTCTCCACGAACTACTTCTTGCTTTATTCTTCCACTAATGACCAATTGAAATATACTTTTAAAAGAGATCGTTATAATACATAATTCTGTTCTTCCTTGTAAAAAAAATAAAGATATGGGAATAATGTCTATGCTTATGTGACAACCCTGGCGGATCGGGTTAACCCGTATATAAGGTCACGTTCAGGTCTTACGACCGACGTTGGTAAAATATCGGTCAAATGTGAGTCAATTACACATAAAAAATTATATTTGGTCGACTTTCGGCCGATTTTTAGCAACTGAACCGATCACCGACTAAATTGGACAGACTTTGTTGAGTCAATTTAAGGTCACCGTTTTGTTAGTTGACTGTGATTTAACTCATTATAGCTTTGGCTCAGTATACAGACAACTTTTAGCATTTTTACCGATTGTCGACTACATCGGACGGACTCCTACCGGTTCACTTAAGGTCGAATTTCGGTAAATCGACTAAGATTAAACTCAATATAACTTCGGGCCAATTTACGGTCGACTTTAAAAAACTTGACCAATTATCGACTAAATCGAATGTACTCTGATCAGTTTCTTTAAGGTCGAATCTTCTTAAGTCGACTGATATTCAACTTAGTGCATGTTCGGGACAGTTTTCGGTCAACTTTTCGAGAAACGACGATAAATCGACTCAAATGGTTATACTGGATTGAGTTGATTTTTCGTCAAGTATTTGATAGTTGACCTTATTTCAACTAAGATTATTTAGAGAGTTCGGTTAAATATTGATCAATGAATGTTAACCGCATATCGACCCAAAAAGTTTTGCAACTTTTTGGGTGGAATAAGGCGAATAGTGGTCAACTATCTTATAGTTAACCGTATGTTGACCTAGACATACCAAAAAAATGGGTCAACTACAGTCAAATTTTCGGTCGACTTCTTGCACAAACCGACCGTCGATTTTCGGTCAACTTTTGGCTGGACAGGTTCGCCAGGGAATTGAGATATATTTCGGCAGAGTGGCGATTTTTCCCATACTTGTGGAAATATCCGACACACATTCTATTGTATATGCCCATAAATATGGGAAAAATAGCCAAAATATCGGAATATAACTCAACTGCCACACAAGTATAGAGATTATTCTCATATTTTTCGGTATGTAAATTTTTATAAATTTGATAAACAGACCTCTTCACCATGGTATTGAAGTCCCATACTGCTCTGATAAGTTTTGCTCCAAATGTGTAAAACTCTTCTAAAGTCTCAAATTTCTGTTCAGGACCTACAGTACCAGGGCTTGATGATACAATCAAAGGGCTTCTATAGCCCAAATATGCAGCATACAAAAACCAGTCATTCATCTGAATAAATGAATACATATGTTAAAATAATATATTATAGCAATCACTTAATGAATTTATCATACATATTTTGATAATTGCCTAACAAGATTATCAGTTATCAATTTACATAATTTTAATGCCTTTTCTCATAAAATAGAAAAAAAATATTAGCCAGAAATATACAGGTATTACTTGCAAAACCTAAAATATTTCTCACAGCAGCAGTATTATAATGAATATAATCAAAGAGGCAACACTTCTATTACTGACTAAAAAACATAGTTAAAAGATGTTTGAATTAATATTTCAATGATTGCTTAATGAGAGTATGAATAATCAATTATAGTGTAATCAAACTTATGGAGAAATGCTGTCTTAATAGTCAATGTTTTTTATCTTTTTTTTACAAAAAAAAGGTTATTGGCCATAAATATGCAGATTGTATCTACAAAAATAGAATTATTTCACAGCATAATTTCTATAAGAAGTAGAATCAAGTATTTAGTATTGCTATTAAATGCCAAGAAGTATTGATAAAGAATATTTCTTTCAGTATTTTGAAAACATCCTAAATAGAGTATCTATAATTTATTGGTAATATTATCAAATACATGGCAAAAGATTTTTTTTACCCTTTCCCTACAAAATACAAAAAATGTATTTGCTAGAAACATGCACCTCTTATCTATAAAAATAAGAATTTGTCTTAGAGCATCAGTTTTGTGATAAGGAAAAACAAATAGTAGAAATAAAACTCACCCAACTATCAGTATTTTCATATTTTTTCAATAACTGATTTTGTAATTTTGGAGCAAGATCACTGATAAAGTTAGTGACTATTTTTTCAGTGTTACAATACTCATCTTTGTTCAACAATGGTTTGATTGATCTATATATTATTAAACATATTTATTATACATACATAGACAATATCATTAAATTTACACAAATTTTTACCTCAAATAGCGATCAGCTGTATTCTTCAAATCTGGTACTGGTTGCTTTGGAAGATCTTGTTTATTTAGATTGAGGGATGTCAAGCTCAAGACTTTTGCTGATGATGTTTTGCTCCGAATTGAAGAAAATATCTATAAATATTTTTTTTCAATCTTAAAGGACTAAATAAATTTGGGGTGGAAATAATTGAAACATCACTTACAGATTTTCTTTTTAAAAGCCCTATAGTTTTGAAGTACCAAATCATAATTGGATTTGCAGTGATCTACAGACTTAATCTCAAGTATAGAGAATGAAGTGGCTAATACCAAAATAGCTTAGGGTCACATTTCACACAACACTAAAAGCACTATAGTACAGCAGCAGATTTTGTTATATAAACCATTTTATTGATGAAACTACTATTGGTACAAAAACTCTTATTCCTTATCTAATCTTATCAATTACTATATCACATGACCACAAAATAAATTATAACAATGCATTAATTTTAAAAAACCTATTCCTTTTAAACCAAATAATTCTTCACCAAAATTATCTTTATTAATGTCCACTGATTATCTTATCACAGATTACACGTATGTAGCACAAATTAAAAACACAAATTTAAAAAACAGTTTTTTAAATATGTAATGATGCACTGCTGGTATTTTGTATGTTTCCAAAATAAATTACTGCTGATCCGATTTTTAATTGGTTAGCTTTACATACGTGGTATTAAATCCGAAAATTTACGAGGATTCGAACATTGAATACTGATCGCGTGAAGCTCGCCTAATTTAGACGTAAAGCCCGTAAAATCGATGGATTCGAGACTCAGGCGGACGGCCCAGTTATTGACCTTATAAGAAAAACACCTCTTACTCTATACTTGTACATTTATAGTGAGGAACGAAGATGTAAAAGTGTGACAATTGCTGGCAAGACTGTCCATTGGTTGTTCATGGAATGGTGGGGAAAGCTACAGTATAAAAGTATATATATATATATATATGTAACAGTCGTTAAATTGGTACTAGGTCAGTAACTGGGTCGTTTACATTTTTGAAAACAAAATAGAATCGATCACTAGCTATTATATTATCGCTCGTTTCATCCAATTAATCATTAATTTGTCTGGCGGTGATTTACTTATCTGGTTGATAAGCAATTGATAGCTAAAAAAACAGTTTAAATATTCGATTATTCGCTCCTTTGCGCCGACAATGATAGCAGCGCACGTTGCTATGCGCGGGACCAGCTGATTGGTTGATTCATGTTATATTGTCGCGCAACTGTGTGTATTTCCTCTCCGCAATCTGTTACATCAATAAGTATCCTAAGATTTTTATAATCTGAACGAGCGTTTTCGTACATTTATTGTTTACATCGAAATATTCAAAAGAATAAGAGAAATAATCAATATTTCGGAGATTTTGATTTGTTTATATTTTACAAGACAGAAAGAATTAGTTACGGTCTAAGAAACCAGCTGATTGGTCGTTGTCATCACAACATTCTTCGTATACACGAGCTATTATCTAATAAGTGTCATCTCGGAATATAAAAAATTCAAATAACCTGCAAATAACCGATACTATAGTGGGAAAAAAAAAGAATTAAAAAAAGTAGTCAAACAGCTGAAATATCAGAGGAAACGTGAGATCAACTCGACCGGACGGGTGTTCGATGATTCACGGAGTATCAGTAGGTGTAATCAGTGACGAGCGTGGAGCTGTGTAGGTGCGCGTGCTGCACGACGAATCGATCCCGCAAATTGGTACGGAGGAGCCCAGAAGTGTCAAAACGAGTAAAGCAAAGTCATTTCAGTATGAGTGAGAATTCGATGTGATCGGAGCACGAACAAACGACAAGTGACCGGTGAATCTTCGTTGTTCTACGTATTGCTGCGATATTAGTGTTTAAAATATGCAGAGCGTTATCAATTCGATGAAAGGCACTGCGCTCGGTGTTGCCGAGTATCTAACCCCAGTACTGAAGGTACGTTGACGTTTCTTTTGTTATTCATTACTTATGTTATCGTTCATTTACAATTTTATGTCAATTGAAATACTGAATTCCTTGACAAAAATTAAATTATAGAGACTGATACAGATGGATAAAATTTGAATGAGATTTAATTGTATATTATTATTTCTATCTATTCGGACTTTGATCAATTTATACAAATTCAATTGTTGTTGTTAGTTTCCTATAGTTTTCGTTTTTTGTCGGTTAAATACGATAGATACGTTATCGTTATGTATGGTGCACCATTATTTGATATTTATCGATGAGTACAGTGATAGAAATACAGTTCATTACATATATAATTAATACAAATAATTTCTAATTACATTGTGATGACCCAACAATGTTTATAGAAAGATATTTCTGATTACTGCTCAATGCAGAAGCAAATCCCAACAGTGCCTAGGCACTTGTCCGCAACTTAACTAACTTAACAACTAATTTTCCCTAAAGCCACTCTTGCACAGCAGTGTGCGGCAAATATTTATTTTCCTTTACATCTTATTTACATTCTTTTACATTTATTTATATTACATTTTATTTACATTTTTGTACATTTAATGTATACTTTTTCTGTTAGTTTTACTTTTTATTTTTATTTTTAAATACTTAACAATACTTCCATTGGTATGTTTATTATAGCCTCTTCTATGTTTTTTCTTAAATTTTTTGGTTATTCAATGGATTTATAATATTTTATATTGAAATTATGTTTTATCACTTGTACATTTTTACATGCTTGTGGTGTATCGTGTTATATTGTAAATATATGATTCAACATTAATCGTCCACAATGAAAGAGGCATCAATAGATTGATCGTATCATTTTCAATCGTCTCTCAATTATAGAAAGTATATCGGAATAAATCATATGTGATTAGACTGACAGAATTATCACAACCTATCGTAAAACCCTGATATAAATTAAACAGCTGTCTATCATTTATACAATAATTTCAGCCTGATTGACTCTTCTCATCTTTTTACAGCTATAGCAAATCTATCATAATAAATCTTGAATATGATAAATATTTTGATCCAAAGATTTGGTATTATTATGTTCATATGTTGATATTACTCCTATGGTTGTATATTTTTATTATTGAATTTAATACAAAATTATATTATTTATATTATTATAAGTAATATCATTTTTGTATTAAATTGTAGGATATGGAACAGACATATAAAATTTTGATTGCAAATTCATGACAGGACTTTGCAAATTTATGAACCAAAGTCTGTATTCAGGACAATAGGATTTTTACAAATCATTTTCTATCATTTATTTTTACCAGCGTTAACAGACAATATTAAAAATGTATTTTGTACTCCTACAAAATTGTTTGAGATGGGAAGAAAAGAAATGAGGGTGATCTAAATGATGATCTTACTTTACTTAAGCAACATGTTAAATCAGTGATATTGATCAATGAATAACTGTTTTGCTTGACTGCATATACTTCATGAAAAATATGTACTGTTGACCTGTTGTACAAAACATTTTTTGGCAAAATGCCAAAAGTATTTGGGTTTTTTTTTTTGGGTCAGTGACAATTATGTATTTCTGAATTTTTTAATTACACATTTTTATAAAGATACTGGCAACTTTTGGCATAAAGTTTAGCATTTACTATTTTATGTCAATTAGGATACTGAGTTAGTAAAGAAAATTATCATTTGGGGTGGGAATGAAAGTAATGATGATAATATACATTTTATTATAGTTAAAAAAAACAGGGTCAGATAAAAATCAGAGATGTTTATCAATGAATGAATGATATTGTCTGATGGCTGCTATTTCATGAAAACTATGTACTATTGACCTTTTAGTGAAATATTTTTTGGCAAAATCACAAAAGTATTCGGCTATTCTGGGTTAGGGTCAATAATTTATTTGTAATTTTCACATTGCACATTTTTATAAAGACCCTCATAACTTCTGGTACAAGTGTAGCATTTTTTAAAATTGTAATTGGTGCATGTATAATGTATTTAAGAATTTATTCTGGAAAAGTTATATTCAAATCTGAAATATTTCCCAATTTGGTTTCTATCTTAAATTGCTACACTAATGTCAGAACAATTCATCTTCCACACAACTGAGAAATATTAAAAAATATTAAGCCTACCTGTCCTGTTATAAAATATGCAGAGTATAAAAATAAAAATTATTGTAATTAACCCAAAACCACTAGGTGCTTTTGTCACCTTGTGAAAATTTATTTGTTTTGCGGTCCAGAAGTACATATCTTTTCATGTAATACCAGCTGCATAAAACAAGTGAAATATTTATCAATGAACATCACTGATTTTGACCTGACTCTCTCCCCTTAAAATGTGAAAATATTTTTAAAATAAATACATAATAAATTTATGATAGATAACTGTTATACATAACACAACATTTTTTTGCAAATATAAGTACTCCTTGTTCTTTTGAAACAGGCTTATAATCTAGATATATTCATCATAGAATGTTGTAAATAAAGAGCCTTTTTGTATTGTTCGAATAGCATGTAAGGTCTTGCCAAAACAAGTCCTACTCCTAGTGTGAGGCACTTAGTATATAAGTTGTTATTTTTAGTAGTAGTAAATGATAATATACTCACAATACATAGCACAAAAATTTTACATAAATTTAGTTTTATTGAAGAGGCCATAAAGCATAGTATATTCTTAATAGTCATTGTCAATATTTTAATTTAGTTTTATTGTTCTTATCATTAAATTCATATGTTAATTTTGTAAGTGCACAATGTGTGCTATACCCTAGATTTTAAGTTTTTCTAGTATTGTATTGTGATTGAAATGAACTAACACACATAAACAATATTATATTTGTTCTTTTGTAAAAATTAGCAGAGTTTAGATATAAATAAATTTCTTATAAGCTATCTGCAGTGATCAAGTACTTTTCTACATGGCAAACCATTTTTTGCTATGTGGAAAGAGAAAATATTTGTTTCTTATAATACCAGCAAACACATAATTGTGATATATCTCCATAGATATTCAGGGTTTAAATCCAATTTCATCTTCTTGAATAATATTTTTAAAAAAATTGTATTTCTACTTTTATAACTCAATGTTTGCTGATAAATCTAAATTTTGGTTTGCAGGAGAGCAAATTCAGGGAAACTGGTGTGCTAACCCCAGAAGAGTTTGTAGCAGCTGGTGATCATCTAGTTCATCACTGTCCCACTTGGCAATGGGCTACTGGAGATGAGGACAGGACAAAATCTTACTTACCGAAGAAAAAGCAGTTCTTACTTACAAGAAATGTTCCTTGCAGTCGCCGCTGTAAACAGGTGAATCGAAAACAACAGACAATAGAATTTTATGTATTTATGTAACCTTCTTTTTTTAGTATTCACTTAAAGGACACCATTTTTTATAATTACTTACAAATATAAATCATATTGTTGAACATGTGATCCTTATACATTTTTGTAGTACAGGAATTGTATTTTTGGATTTGGAAAATAATAATAGAACATTATTCTAATTAATGGTCTGCTATTTAGAAAATTCTTAAATTCCACTATTATAATCATCTTAATACTAAATTGGAGCATGTGGAAAATTATTGAAACTTTGCTGGCAGTTTAAACGCAAAAATTAATTTTTTAAATTGACATTTAGACTTGGGACCTAAGTAACAAAAAATTTTATTTATTTTTTATTATCCTGGTATAACAAATGTGAATATCTTACTTTGTATTTATATTCGTTTATTTAGCCCAATTGGTTTTTACAAGAATTGGATTCACTATTCTATTAATTGAGTATGTTTGGTATTTAAAAAATGTTCCATAGTCACTTACTAATTTGAATCAAAGAAGGAAATCAATAATAACACAATAATAATAAATAAAATTAAAGCCAAGTCAGGAGTGTGTGAGACATGAATTGATATGTAATAAATAAAATTGGCATAAATGCATACCTGTTTTCTGGCTGATTGATATGTTTACAAGATATAGAAATCATATCTATGAACCTAAAATGAAAATAAAAGAATAACAAAAGAGTTGAATGAATGTTATGTCAATGCTTGAAAAAAATGAACTTAACGGTGATAATGCTTTTTGTCGTAGATCGAATATTGTGACGATCAGGAACGCATAATAGAAGCCGACGACCCCGAGGGTGGTTGGGTGGACACGCACCACTACGACTCGAGTATCGGCGGTGTCGATGAAAAAGTGTCGGAAATGACTCTGGACGAGACTCAGTCACCAACATCGGGAGACGGGGACGACGAGGACGAAGATGAGGACGAGGAAGAGGAAGCTGCGGATATGGAAGCCTTCGAGGTCAGCGGTATGCTCGATGAGCAGGACAAATATGCCGCGGATACCGGAAAGAAGCCTGCTAAGGAAAAACGTGATTTTCCCGAAGGTGAAATCATTCACACGAGGACGTACGATCTGCACATTACGTACGACAAATATTATCAGACGCCTAGGCTGTGGCTTTTCGGATACGACGAGGTTCGTTGAAACTTTCCTTTTTTTCCGATTTTCCACCATCGAGTTATTCAGCAGCAGATTCAGGAGCAGATTTTTTGGTCGACTTTGGTCGGTAAGTTTTTCGATCAGGACACAGGTGGCGCCGACGTAGTCTGTTTACTTTTGGCAAAAGATACTGAATCTCCCGAAAAGCAATATGGCTACACACGATTTGTCAGCTGACCTTTGTCGTAAGATTTAATTGTTTCTAGAAATTAGATGTGTAAAATCAGACCGGACGTCAATTCTGTGATGATTTCTGAATATTCGAAAACCATCAGAATGTCAAATACACAAGCCAAATCCATGTATAGTGTATACTACGGTCGCGTTGCAAAGACTCTGAGCTTTTGCCAAAAGAATACAAACTACATCGGCGCCACTTGTGTTCTAATCGGGAAACTTCATTTGCGTTCTTCTTGACCCACTCTGATCGCGAACAGACTACGTGAACGTAGTCTGAGTTTTGAGTGGATTCCTTTTGTGGAATTGACTTTTCGACGCTCGTAGAATATTCAGAGAACGTTAAAGAATGGACGTACATTTCGATTTGACGTACGTGAATTCCAGAATCTTTTTTAACTTACCAAAAAGGCGATGTTGTCAAACCCTGGCGGCCATTTTGATTTCGGGAGGTTTAGTAATATACGATTTTTTTCACTTATTGTACGTTTTCACCAAATATTCGAATGTACGTCCACTCGTTTATGTTGATATTACAATCGTGTACAATTTCAAGCATGTGTGTGGCGTATTAACGAAAAATAATCAAAACTACGAAAAAGCCTGTTTGTACCAACCAAAGTCGGTAATAAAATCTACTCCAGCATCCCCTTAAGTCATGTGTCGCATCTTGTCTGTTTCGCTCATATTGCTATAAATGCGAGAGAGATAGCTGAATCTTTCAAAAATACTGTTCTCTGTCGCAGTTGACTTTTCAAATAAAATACGAGAAGTGTTCACTGTACAATTGTTAGACGCAGTGAACACTTCCCTTCTTTTGTCAGAGACATCAATTGGGACCGACAACAAAGCTGGCAAGTTTTTGTTATCGATCGAGCAGTAGCACATCATTTTAAGGGAAGGTGAAATCTACTCAGGCGATAAAAAAAACTGTAACCAATCTTTCAGAGGACACCGAATGTTTTTTGATAAAAGAAAAGTCTTACGTCATTGGTCTCTTAATTCTGCATGATGTAAGACTTTCATTTTTCCCGAAAAAGATGAAGCTTCTGAGAATACTTGTTACGAAAAATATTCGCTATCTTTTGCGCACTCATGGATACTTCGCATTCCCTTAAGAAAAAGTGTTTCTTCCTACACCACTTTCAAAATGTTGTAAGCTATTTTATAAAGATAGAGTAAGCTTCTGGCTCCGCGGTATTGAAAGCCATTCTTTCAGAAGAGTGGAAAAACAAAAACGGAGTTTATCTACGAGAGGGACAGACCTGTTGGCGTTTAATATTAAGCGACACAATTTTCACAGGTGTAACACCGCCTTTTAAGGAGGGTGGAGCGCTTCACACTAGTCAAATAAGTGCAAAATTGTTGAAAACTTTTTTGCAATTTCTGGTGGTTTAATTAACAATTCCGAGAAGCTAATTATGTAGCGAAATTAGTTCTTAATATACAAGTATATTCGCAGCCATGACTCAAATAAAATATCGGCTAATATATGCACTGTTAAAAAGGTTTGCAAATTTACATTACCAGAAACTTTATTCATCACCTGATATATTACATTGTATACGCGAGTATAGTAAAATAATAAATTTTTTAGTTAAATTTCGTATTTTTCAGAGAATTTAGTAGAAAGTACTGTAATTTTATATCTCACTTGCATATCAAATTTAATATACCAGTTTTTGCAAAAGAGTTTCCTTTATCTGTAATGGAAAATTACACGAATTACTTTTAACAGCGTGCGAATGTCCGATATCATGTTTTTCATGCAGTTTTTTAAAAGTATAAACTATAACAACGGTCCAATTATGACAAGCAATAACTCATTTTAATGGTTGGAAGATCCTTAAACGACTGATTATCCTGATCTTTTTATAGTATTAGTTGTTCAAAAGTTACAGCTATTGATATGTTAAGATAGGATAATCGAACGGTTGTATCTTTGGAATTACTAATACCATTAAAAATCTAAACGGCCGATCGATAACGCTTCTTTCAATAAACACAATGATCCATTGCTTGTTATAATTGGACTGAGGTATTACGGTTTACTCTTTTACAAAACTAGATGAAAAAGCATGACATCGAACGTTTGCGGATATCAATCGATTTACTTTTTGTTTTACAGCTGTGAATCTCTTTGCAGATTAAGAATTGATAATGCTACGTGAATAACCCTGTTAGAAAAGGTTGAAAAGTACTGGTAGAAACCAATAGAAACGGAACAAAACCGCATAGATCCAGATAGGATTCTACCACGATCTATGTGCTATTTTATCCATTTTTATTGGTTTGTATCAGTTCTTTTTATCAGCAAACGCGTCGGAACTGTTTAAAAACACAACCAGACATTGTAGAAATGCTTCTAAGAGTTCAACATTGATTTAACTAGTGTGAATTGGTCCAATCTCTGTAAGGAGTTTCCGTTGATGCATACTAGTCAACTGATTATTTGTCATAAAAATTCTGAAAATCGATAAAAAATATGCAGGATTTTTAAATGAAAATATTCAAATTAAGAATAAAAATGTGTATATAGATGTTCAGTATTACAAAATTAACTTATTTCTTTGACTTCAATTTGCGCGTGTATTCATCGGTGCAGAAGGCAACAAATAATTATTATTAGTTCGAATCATTCCACGTCGTTCAATGTGTAATTATTCATTCAAAACGCCAGTAAGATCACTTCATCATGATATAAGTCTTTAATCCATTCTTGCTAAATCCATACTCAATATTGCTTGAAAGTTCACTCACTGGAGATTGAAATTCGACTTCTTTCTCTTTAAACACAATCTGCAATTGCTCAGCTGTTTAATCGTTGACCAATTTTCAAATTTTTTAATTACGTACAGAATTGCTTAAAATATAACGCTCGAATATATTCTAGCGTGAAAGTTCAAATATTTAAGAACGATGTGACATAGTTAAAATTAATACCCGTTTTTATAAACTACCACGAGTTGAAGCTGACTATTTTTTCGTAGAATCAAAAACCACTTACAGTCGAAGAAATGTATGAGGATGTGAGTCAGGATCATGCGAAAAAGACGGTAACGATGGAAACTCATCCGAATTTGCCTGGGCCACCTATGGCATCGGTCCATCCATGCAGGTGATAAAAATTTAATTACGCTTGATATGAATTTTCGTTTTAATGATCATACCATTTTTTGGAGGATTCTATAGTTGAACATTCAGTAATAATTCGGTAATGTTGTTATTTAATTTCGCAGGCACGCCGAAGTGATGAAGAAGATAATAGAAACGGTAATGGAAGGAGGTGGTGAGCTTGGAGTTCACATGTATCTTATAATATTTCTAAAGTTCGTGCAGTCCGTGATACCGACCATTGAATACGATTATACTCAAAATTTCATGCTGAGTTCGTCAGGCTGAAATGAGGGTCTCAAGAGTTCGACTCTCGTGTTACACAAATCTTTTATCGTTGCTATTCGTTCGTGTTTATCATCGTGCAATTTACCAGCTGAATATTCTCGGTTTTTCTGAAAAATAATTTAACACAAACCATTCGAGCGAATTTGTTAAGAAGCTTATTATAGCGTTAAATAAACGTCGTTAGAAAATTGTCTGTGCTAGACTTGTGCTTGTACTGTCTGTGGACGAAGCACGTCTGGGCCAAAAACTTTACGCCCAGATTATTGATACGAAGCTTATCACTGGGAATGGTTAATTGTCAAAGTGGGTGCGCTTCATTATCACAAAAAGGAACATGAAATATTAAACTTGGTCGAGTTAAAAATCGTTTTAATGATATTAAAGAAAACGACTCGTTTCAGAATATGAAAATCTGAGCATTAATTAAGTTACTTTGATGGCAACTGCATCCAACAAAGAAAAAATATTTTTCTCTCATGATATTCATTCAACCGAAATTTCAACAACCACTCAATTTTGAGAATGCAAATAAAAAAACATATTTACGTAAATGAATAATATTTAGTTCTATAATAATGATGCTTGAAAAATCTAGTGCTGAAAGCTTTTCGCCTATTTAGTAGAAAAAAACGAGATATCAGCGCATCACGAGAACGCATCAGTGCGAATATTGTTTTAAACTTTTATACGTGTACAAATATCGATCATGCAACAAAATACAGACTATGCATCCCGGTACCTGTGAAAAAAGACGTCTTGACTGTTTTATTTCGCCCAATTACCTCTGCTCAATAATGAATCCCATCGACAACGAACTGGCTAATCTAATTCTCTTGAACCGAAGTTAAGCACATTGGTGAAAAAAAAGTCCCTTTAAGTACGATTAATTTTAATTTAGGCACCAAAACGCTTCACTGAAGAAATCATAATTTTTCTTCCCTATTAAGAAAGCAAAAATTAAACTCTTCAGTTTTCATTCAGCTCTTTTTCGCAATTTTCAAGGTAAAAATCTCCGGATAGATTTTTGTATTAAGTCTTATTCAAACCTCAACATCTTAAGAACTGCTCGGTCCATCGATCTGGAATTTAGAAAACATGTAAAACTTTGTATAGTTCTTTCTTTGGTATAATTATCGTAAAAATAGATTCTTGGATTGAGATTTCATGCAGTTTTGAATTTTGTGGAAAAATGCCCACACATGCTCTGGTGACCCAAAGTTTTCAAATTTCAAGGTTCCTGACAATTATGCATATAAATGTTTCTTTAAATAACCGGCGCCGACACTCGTGAACCTTACGGTCTCCAGTCGGATTGTAACTCCAGGATATTCCAGTATTCTGAGATTGTTTAATTTTTTCCAGATTATTCAATCTAATTTTTATTTATTTATTTTCAATTTCGGGCTATACGAAACTTGAAATTATCATTTAGGTGCGATTGCGAGATAAAAATTTTCTGTACAAGGAAAAAACGTTTACAAGAGAATGCAAGTTTTTTTTCTACAATATTTAAAAGTCAGAACTTTATGAAGAGGCTAAAATGAATTAACTTACCTTCTTATTAAATTGACTTTGTTATAGGTGGAAAATAATGAAGAAGGAATGTGTGAGTGCCGTCTTTACATCTTATTTTTTTCAGAATCATTGAATTCCCGGATGTATTGGAAGGAAAACATAAAATAATATCTATAAAAAAAATGTATTTTCCATATTTACAGTTTTAATGCTTAAACATTATTCTAATAACGATAAGAATCATACAATGCATTGTATAACCAAAGTTTCGGTTGCATTGTATGCGTTAAACGGGTAGGCGTTGGTTCGATTAAAGAGATACTTCGTGCATCAGTTTATTCGAATGTGTCCTTTAATTCCCGTGTAACATCCGAAGATCCCTAGTTACAGTCTTAATACTATGATAACGCTTATGAATGGCGCGTCAAAACACTGCGTCTATTCTTATATGTACTTCAATACGAATGCAAGGTGAGCACTTAAAAAAAACAAATGTTAGCAAATGTTCCATTCGCCGGTATGTACAAGTACAGTTCAGTAAAAAACACATCTAAAATCCAATCAAACTTTACGAAATTTACGTTTCAGTGTTTTCGTATTTCACAAATTAACGATCCTATTTCAACTTCGAATTACGCTTGGAGATATCATCGGTGCATCACGAGTTACGACCTTCAATCGGTATGTCTAGAAAACCCGTTTCTCTAAACTATGGTCAGGTACTCGGATGCGAGTTGCATCGGGTCTACGTGGTATGACGTCACGAGGCGAACTTTCTGGCCATCCTGAGTTGTGAATTCAATCGTTTGCGCGCCGTCATCTATCTCTGGTTCGCCAGTCATCTGATTAACCGCTGCGACTGCTGTTGCATCTGTGTCTTCGTCCTATTGAGTAATATAAAATTATTCGTGGTGTGTGTATGCGGGTAATACAATTCTGAGCTGTAACCATCCGATTTTGATATTCCATGACAACCGAATTATGAAACTTTATTTTTATTCATTTTACCATGTTGGAAAGATTATGTAGAAAAATATAATTAAAAAAAAGTCGGAATTATATTTTTTCTCCGACTTTGCTGAAATGAACCAGGCTTTTCGTGCAGTGCGGAAGCGAAGTGACCGATTTTTAACCTAAGACGAAAACGCATGCGCACTGCAGCTCTATTATTTCCGGAGAGAGTAATAGAGTAATGCGGGTATAATAGAGTATAGGCCTCAAGCGTATCTCGCTCTAGCGGCGGCTGAGTGTACAACAAGATGATCAGCTGTTTTTAGTTCGTGCGCACATTGGTCCGATTTTCCAAGCTCCAAGGAAATATGGCGGACAGGGCGGAGCTTGGAAGATCGGACCAATGTGCGCCGGACTAAGAACAGCTGATCACCATGTTACGCACTCAGCGGCCGCTAGAGCGAGATACGCCTGAGGCCTATAGATATAATAGAGTATTAGAATAATAGAGTAATGGAACTCCGGTCGAAACAATGATGGCATTTGAACTTAGCATATGTAGCATTTTTGTCTACCCATAGCGGAGTTACCGCTTATGCATGCATGCGAATGTGTTCGTTTCACCGAGGTCGGAATAGTATATTTCGATACAAGAGGCCAAAGGAGCGTACGCAATACGCAGAACGATCCTTTGGCCTCGCGTATCGAACCATATTTTTCTTTACGAGTGCAATGCAAAATCCGAGTTTGTCCGACATTTACAGACATGCAAAATGAGCTGCAACTTCAAGCAGTGAACAAAATCCAGGGGACAGTGTGCAAAATGAGGGAGCCAGTGCGCAAAATGTTTTGCGCACGAGTGCGTCAATCGGCCATTTTGCATGTCTGTGAACGGTGGGCAAACGAGGATTTTGCATGCACGAGTAAAGAAAAATAAGAATAGTGTGCTCCACGGAAGGAACGCGATTGTCACCTCGTATGAGTGCTAGGGTAGAGTCACCAGTAAATGAACAGTTAAGCAGAACGACTTGCTTGTTATGAATTTCTATAAAATGTAACATTCCCACGATGTCAGAGAAAATTTTAATGGATGATCAGAATGTCGAATTATGTGATCCAACTAAAAAAATATTGTATTTTCATCGCAAAGTATCTCTCTATATTATAAGAAGCCACTGCCGCCGTGTCAAGAATTGAGGGACTTAGAATAATCCGGACTAGGGGCGGTCACCCATCCAAGTACTGACCAAGTAGGGCTCAGAATAGAGGAGGTTCCCGAGAGATAGAGGGATTTCGGAGGGATAGAGGGCGTTTTCGAGGGATATAGGAAAGTCTCCTGAGGGATATACCCGGGGTTGGCCATGAAGTTCTGAGCGGGAGGTTTTAAGTTGGCCATGGAATTTCAGGCGAATGGTTTCACATTGGCCATGGAATTTCATGTGGGCCATGCAATTTTGAACGGGTGGTTTGAAGTTGCCATGGAATTTCAAGCGACTGGTAACAAGTTGGCCATGAAATTTTAAGCGAGTGGTTTCAAGTTATCGATGAAATGGATGGAAAAAATTAGAGATGTGCAGTGACGGCCGATTGACCGTCAATTCTGTAAAATGACGGTCAATAGTGCATCCATATAGTTGTGCTGTGACCGTCGATTGACCAGATCTGGGGTGGGATCCTGAGTTAACGATACGGTAACGTTACGGTAACCGATACGATAAAACGCCCGATACGGTAAGCGAAGCGAGCGGGACCGCAGAAGATTCGTCTGCCGCACCGTCTCGCGAGCGCTGCGTCGTCTGCTCGGTCGTCGCCGTCATCGCCGTGTCAGTTGAGAGTTAACCTTTTGACAGGTTAACCTGTCAAAAGGTTAACTCTCAACTGACAGGTTAACCTGTCAAAAGGTTAACTCTCAACTGACACGGCGATGACGGCGACGACCGAGCAGACGACGCAGCGCTCGCGAGACGGTGCGGCAGACGAATCTTCTGCGGTCCCGCTCGCTTCGCTTACCGTATCGGGCGTTTTATCGTATCGGTTACCGTAAAGTTACCGTATCGTTAACTCAGGATCCCACCCCTGACCGTCACTGCACATCTCTAGAAAAAATAGATTCGAAATATTTAACCGAGGTCTTGCGAGCGCCAGCTATAATAACCTCTAGTACTGACTATGTGCAGGAAGACAACTAGCGCCGCGGAAGTCGGTTTGCGAACTATTGGAACAATACTTTATACGTGACAAGATAGAAGACGGTGAGAGAATATTTGGTTGGTAAATTTTTATTGAAAGTCAGTCTCATCATTTGATGAGACTAAAGGAAAGCTAAAAAGAAAAGCGAAAAGGAAAGGCAAGTCGGCAATGTATAGCGTGAATGAAAACCGATGTGATGAAAATTTAGCGTTACATATATCAGCATTTTCGAAAATGCGTTTAACTTTAAATCACTTTTTCTTGCGATTTTCTTTTCCTGAAAATTGCATTTTCCCTGCTTCCCAAAGTTTAAACTCGAGGGGTTGACCACACAATGAACTGTCGATAAAAAGACAAGTCCGGGAAAACTAATCTCAGAGGTGGCTTAAACGACAACTAATTTTAGCAATATATATCTAGAAAAGGACATTAAAAAATGAATGTCCGCAGGATTTCTTGTAAAAAGGTGCATATCGGGGTCAACTTACACACTTTCGCAAGTTTATAAATAGAATTAAAAATGAAAAAGGTTTTTTTTGTAACGCATGCACGAAAAGTACCAGGTTGTGTATGGCCGGCTGTGACAGAAGATGGCGCTTTTCGAGAAGGCGTATCGAAAATACGCTAGGATTGGACTTGGAACCGTTGGAGAGTTCGGACGTGTTTTTTCGCGTCCTTACTTTTGTGCATAGTTTTCAGCGATTTTGCTTAGAAATATTCGCTGGTGTGAATACTAATTGTGGGTGGTCAACCCTAATTCGGTTTCATCTGTTTTGAAGGGGTTTATACTCTTTTGACGACGGATTTAGGGCGTTGAGTGAGGACATAACCTATCAGGAGGACGCCTCGCCACTCGCAAGTGTGGCGAGGTCGTTGAATGAGAAAGGAGATGAAGATATCAAAGTGTTTTTGAGATATATAGAAAGTCATACTCAAGGGAAGAATGACGAGATATCGTTTCGTGAGTTCTTAGAAAAAGACCAATCTACACACAAGTGTAATTTGGTGACTGAAACGGTTCCAACGCCCGTTGTTGCTGTGCCTGTTCTTTGTGATGATTCATCCGTAGTTACAACCATGAAACCGCCCAAAACTAAGCGTAAGAATAAGATTAAGAATAGTGAAATAGACCCGCGCGATCCTAAGAAGATGAAGGGAGATGACACCTCTATGCTTTCTGTTAATGAAGAACAAGAAGTTGAAATGGAGAGTGACAAAGAGACTGAAGAGCCTCTTCCTAAGAAAGTGAGAGAGAACCCAGGTTCCAAAAGTGACGACAAACAATTGCGTTATGAAAGATTAGATAACGGTCCTTTTTTGGCCCATATCCAGATGTTGGATAAAACAGAAAAAGTAATATCTAGTTTGAAAATCTCGCAGAAACTGCATAATGCTAATGTGGACTATGATCGCCTTGAGCCTTACAAGAAGAATGAGTGGATCATTTTTCTAGGTTCTCGTGAGGCAGCGAATAGGGCTCTTTCGAACCAGATTCTCTCTGATCTCGGCCTGAAAATTTTTATCCCGAGATATGTTCTGTTCCGTAAGGTAAAAATGTGGGGAATTCCGACTGATATACCACTGGAAGAAATAGTAGATGCTATCAATGAAGGTAACAAAGACGTCAGGGTTACTCATGCCTTTCGACTAAAAAAGCGAATAGAAATAGAAGGAACCTCCTCCTGGCAAGATGGCGAGACTGTTTGTTTAGAACTTCGATGTCAGGCTGTCCCTCGACATCTTTTTATCTGGAGAACTCGAACTCCGATTGAACCGTTTGTCAACTCGGTGAGACTTTGCTACAATTGTGGCTCCATAGGCTGTATCAAGAAATTTTGTAAGAAACCTCAACTGTGTTTGCGGTGTGGTGAGGCAAAACACACCGAAGAGGGAGAAAAGTGTGATAAGGCAGCAAAGTGTATCAACTGTGAAGGCAGTCATTTTACTCAGCATCGTAAATGTGGGTTATACCAAAAGGCCTATGAAATCAATCGCATCATGGCTTATGACAACGTACCTTACCTTACAGCAGTTAGAAAGTACGAGAACTTTGTACCACAAAATAGAGTACCAGCGAAAACAGCTGAAAACTTTCCGGAACTTCCTGATGAAGAAAGAGCGACGACATCAGCATCAGCCTTTGGAGGCTACTCTGAGGAGCGTTACCAGTTTAAGGCGGGCGAAAACTCTCGTAACAGGGCCGCAGTGGCGGCAGGATATCGTAGAAAGGACTCCGAGCTCAATTCTCGATTCCAAGGTCAACTCTCTTGGGAATTTCCCAAGGGACCTCCGGACCCACCGGAGGAAACGACAGAGGCTTTGACACGTCTGTCTCAGATTCTCCTATCTGTTCCAGACGCTAAACTCCTGATTCAACGTATTTGGAATACGATTAATCTTCACATCCACAACCGAAATGGAAAACCCAAATAATTTAAAAGTTGTTCAATGGAATGCTAAGAGCATTAAAATGAAAGTTCCTGAATTAGAGTTTAATTCATCTAATGTTGATATTTTTATGTTATCAGAAACCTGGCTCTCTCCGTTGGATAATTTCTATCTGAGGGGATTCGATGTCGTGCGGAAGGACCGTTGGGACAGACGTGGTGGAGGAGTGGCGATTTTGATTAGAAACACGATTCGCTATAGGAGAGTAGAAGATGTACTCGATTGCAACGGGAAAATCGAGTTATGTGCATTAGAACTGGATCTCAGAGATGGTAAATTGTTAATAGTTTCATGCTATAGACCTCCTCTAATGGATGAGATATCCGACCTCGAATGGTCTCAATTTTTTTCTCAATTCAATGGTAATTTCTTAGTAGGTGGTGATTTTAACGCTCATAACCCGTTATGGGGTGGATTTCGTAGTTGTAATACAGGAGATGCTATAGTAGAAACTTTGGAACAGCTGGATATTTCTATTCTTAATGATGGCCGTCGTACTTTTCATAGTGCCTCGCATAATGTGGAATCGGCAATTGATTTAACTTTGGTGGATGATAGGTCGGCCCTGTTGTGTAATTGGAGAGTTAATGATAGTCCGTGGGGAAGTGATCACTATCCCATTTTTATTGAATTCAATTGCATTACTTTACCTAGTTTAAAACACAGGGCGCCGAAAAGGCTCTACACTAGTAAAACTAACTGGGGAATCTTTGCGGAGAGTGTTAAATCCAGAATTAATAATAACCCTCAGCTAATAGATAGTAATAATGACATTCAGACTCGATATGCCAGTTTCGTGAGCTTGATCGAAGATTGTATTAAAGATGCAACTCCGGGTGCGACAAGCCATAGTACTAATGGAACCAATAAGAATAAAAAAGCTCGTTACTGCCCGTGGTGGAACGAAGCTTGCGATGATCTCATTAAAGCAAGAGAAAGTGCCCTTGCACAATTTGAGAACTCATTGACTCGCGTGGACTTTCTTGCTTTTAAAAGAGCAGAGGGGAAGACGAGATATGGACTAAGGAGGATTAAAAAAGAAAGTTTTAAACGTTTTTGTGAGAGTTTAAATAAGGACACTAATCCCTCATTCCTATGGAAAAAGATTAAATGCTTCAAAAACAGATTGAATTACAAAGAAAACCAATATGAGTATAATGATGAGAAGATTTACAATGTCAAGGATATGATTAATAAGCTCTGTCCTCCATGGACGAGAATCTCCGAACCCCTTTTCAATAATCCGGAAGGTGACCAATTTTTGGATTTGCCTTTTTCTAAGGACGAATTTGATTTCGTGATTTCTAACCTTAAAATCAAATCGAGTGCAGGTATTGATAAAATCGACTACTTAATTATCTCCGCTCTTCCTGAGGTAGCAAAGAAATTATTATTAAATTTGTTTAATGATATTCTAGTTTCTCGTTCCTTCCCGGCCGAATGGCGCAATTATATAATATTTTTCATTCCTAAAGGGGATGGAAGTAAGTTCCGACCAATTTCATTAGCCCCGTGTCTATGTAAAGTATTAGAAAAAATGATTAATGTCAGAATTAGTTGGTGGATGGAATTCTATGGGAAAATGCCTTTCACTCAGTTTGGGTTCAGGAAATCCAAATCTTGTATGGACAACCTAGCTATTTTATATGCAGAGATTGTAAAAGCCTTCAAAACAGATAGATCGTTGCCGGCAGTGTTCCTGGACATTCAGTCTGCTTATGACAATGTTTTAGCTGACGTACTTTTAAATAAGCTCGCGACTCTAGGCTTTCCGAATAATTTGCTATCCTTTATATGGAATTTAGTATCGGCTAGATTCCTTCATTTTCGCTTTGGAGATATAGATGAGACCAAATGGTCCTTTAGAGGTCTTCCTCAAGGCAGCGTGTTGAGCCCTCTACTCTATGCGATTTATACAATGGACTTGGAGAAAGTAATAGACCCAAATTGTAATATCATCCAATATGCTGATGACGTCGTGATTTATTCATCTACATACCCAACGCAAGATGCACTCAATCATATCGAAAATTCCTTGACTAATGTCGATTCACACTTAGATCAGCTAGGTCTTACACTAGCCCCAGAGAAAACTAAACTTGTAATCTTTGAAAGATTTAAACTAGCTATTAGAAATATTGGTAGACGACAACCCGCTCGACGTGAACACAATATCCTAGTAAAGGATATAATTATTAAAGAATCGAAAGTGGTACGTTTCTTGGGGATGCTTTTGGATTCAAATTTAAATTGGAACGCCCAAGTGAAACACATTCGTGAAAAATGTCTTAATCCCTTACAATTAATTAATTGTCTTAGACATACATGGTGGGGTGCAGACCCGACGTTATTACTTAGACTATATGTGGCTCTGGTTCGATCTCGGATCGAATACGGTGGATTTCTCCTACACGGACTATCAGATAAACAAACTCTGGTAATTGAAAGAATTCAATTCAAAGGATTGCGTTCGGCCTTAGGATATAGATTATCTACACCAACAAACATAATTTTAGCAGAAGCGAAAAAAACGCCTATGTTCATAAGATTTAGATATTTATGCAGAAACTTTTTAACCCGGACCCTTTCGAACCCTGAACACCAACTTTTTAATCTGTTGGAGTCGATAGTTACAATAGAAGAGACTCCTACTTTCGTTGACAGATTAGGTTCCATTCCTTTGATCGAGTGTTATCAGGACCTTTATAGGGTCTTTTATCTCTTGGAAACTTCAACGAAACCTGTTTGTTATAATTATAGTTATGAATCAATAATTTATCGTCCGCACTGCTCGTTTGATGAGGGTCGTTCCATTAAGGATATAATGAACTGTAATGATCAATTTAACTTGGTTTTTGAAAACTCCCTACAGAATGACGAATGTTTTTATACTGACGGGTCCAAGAAACCTGGAGGAAACTTTGTAGGGTTTGCAATAGTTAGGGCATCTACTCGCGAAATTTTTAGCTTCAGATCCGTCGGCTTTTCTTCGATTTTCACTGCAGAAGCAATGGCCATTATTGAAACGTTAAATATTATTGATAAGCTTGATGGTGATAGATTCACTATTTTTTCGGACTCACTCAGCTTTTTGTCGGCAATTTTGATGCCATTTAATTTTTCTTCCAAATCATATCTCGTTAATCATACAAAAAATCAGTTGAGGCAATTAGAGGAAAAAGGGAAGAGAGTTCAACTTTTTTGGATTCCCGCTCACTCGGGTATTATAGGAAATGAACGGGTCGATCAAGCAGCTAAAGCTTCTTTAACCATAGGTAGAGATACTCAACTTGGTGTTCCTATTCCTGATTTTTCAATTTTATGGAAATCTATGATGAAAGACGAATTTCATGAGTGGTGTTTACGCTCAGGTCGTGAAAAGGGGAAACGATACTTTGAGATTTATTACAAAAATGAGTCACATCCGTGGTTCTCTAAGTTTAATTTCTGTCGAAGAACCATTGTTAGTGTTAATAGGTTAAGAAGCAATCATACATCGCTGAGATCCAGTTTAAAGCGTTTTAATATAGTTCCGTCTGCTCGTTGTCCATGTGGCAAAGAGGATGAAACTGCGAATCATGTGTTCTGGCAATGTTCCTTATATGATGGTGAGAGAACCGTATTAATCAAGAGCCTGCTAAAAAGAAATGGTCCTCTACCGTACGATATCGAATCCCTCTTACACGGATCTGAGTACTCCACACTAAAGGCAATCGATAAGTTTCTAACTCAAATTAAGATTTATATCTAATGTTTCTAGTTTATAAGTGTTTTATATTGTTGGGTGTTGTTAAACCCTAAGATTTATATACTTTGAGTATATTTATTGTATATCGGTTAAGTTACTTCCTCTTTGTTTTGTTCTCTCCTGTACGGGAAACTGTAGTTCCTTTCTAGCCCTGTAGACATAATTGAAGTCTGTGATACCGGCCAATGTTAAAAGTGGCGTACAGTGTGATACGTTAGTTTAAGGTTTAATTCGACAGGGTATGTTCTCTAAATGTAAAATTAATGTTACTAGTAAGAACCTATTAGTTTGTAAGTGCAAATGTAAGAGGAAAGAATAAGCTTAGTGGGAATCACTTCTTCCCAAAGCTCATATCTCTTTATTTTTTTCTATCTCAATAAAAAAAAAAAAAAAAAAAAAAGAAAATACGCTAACCGTATCGAAAATACGATAACCGTATCGAAAATACGATAACCGTGTCGAAAATACGATAACCGTATCGAAAATACTGTGCGCGCATGCGCACATCGGTTCTTTTCCTTCGTGTCACGGCCGGCCATACATAACCTGGCACTTCGTGCATTTGTTACAAAAAGTAGTATGCGATACTTGTACGTAAAAGCGGACTCCCGACGGCGGTTGTAAAGAGTCCGCACTCGTCTTCCCTCGCGCTACAAACAACACTCGGCTTCGCCTCGTGCCGTTGTAGCACTCGGTTCGACTCGTGCAGCCACTTTCCAACCTTCGCCGAAAGTCCGGTTTTACGCACTAGTATCGCAAAGTACTGTTTTTGCATTTGGGCACCCAATTCGTCTTGTGGGTATACAAGAAAATCGTGTAACAACTGATTTTTAAAGTATGGGATGATTTTTTCAAAAACCGATACACTCGTCCCCGATCGGATTGTAATTTTCATTCCGCAAAAAGGCAATGGAAAGCACCGCTGTTCATTCGCGTGTTAAGAAAAAATTCATTAGTAGTACATTACGTTACAAGGGAGGGAAGTGTAACTTTTCACCGAGGGTGAAGTTTGATGCCCTCGCTTCGCTCGGGCAGAAATTCACGCGGGGTGAACAGTTGCACCCCTCCCATGTAACGTACTACACTTTTCTTCCAATTTCGCTAAAAAATAACCACATTTCGTATGTGCAACAAGGACGAAAAATAAGCTAATTTTTAACAAATGACGGCACGCATGGGTAGTACTGTTTTTATTACTCTCGCCGGACAGGAATAAGCTGATTACCTCCCGAGGGCGGTAATGAAAGCGGACTGCGCATGCGTACGTCATTCGTGATAAATGAGCGATTTCCCGCCTGCGTTGCGGACACGAAATGGGGTTATTTTAGCGGAATCGGGAGAAAAGGATTTTTTTTAAGGTCCCACGAATGAATGTCTTTTTTTCTTTCTTTCTTTCTTTTCTTTTGTAAAAATGATATGGACCAACCTCCAAGACTTTGACGATTGCGTCAGCATCGGTCTGATTAGCCGAACCAAGGAGCTCAGATGATGAAGCTGCTCTGCTATTTCCAATGGATTCCATCTCAACGCCTTGGTTAACATGAACGTTTAGTTGTTGTGCTAATTCATCAGAAATTCTGATGGCTTGTCCCTCGTTCAACTGGCTAACAAATCGTCCGTCTGAGAGTAATTGTCGGGCATCTTGTATCGAAAGTGGAATGGGATTGCCTTCCTCGTCAGTAATCTGTTAAAAATCAGGAAATCCTCGTTTGTTTTTTAAAAGAGGCTATCATACGCTGAATTTAAAATACATCTGCTTTCGTTTTTTATTTCACCTGAAGTTGAAGATTCGATTCACCGAGTTCCATCTCCATATCTCTCGCAGAGTCTTGTTGCGCGGTCTGCGGAGCCTCCCGTTTGGCAATAGCCTGGACTGGATCTTCAACATCCAGCGTTGGCAAGGATTGTCCAGCGGCCACATTTGATATTCCTTCTTTATCCTCCATCACACCTACATCGACTAATTATGAAAAAAAAAACAAAAATTAGAATGGGCAATGCCTGGTCGTAATAAAAACTTTTAAGCTTCTTTCGCGGTCACGATTGATCTTTCGGATAAAGGACGTAAACTGTTGACTGTCATTTCAAAATTCTACAGTTAGCCGTTCTTATTTTTTTTCCGAAAAAACAACCATGGTAGAGAAATTCGTTTAGGGAAGAGTAAGCTTTCTTCCGCGTACTTATAGCAATCTGGGAGAGACAGACAGCATGGAGCACATCGCTTTAAGTATAAAAAGGAAGAAACAATGAAAAAAATAGTATTTTTTAGGTTCTTTAGGTTCTTTGAATTCTTTTTAACGTCTTACGAAATAGTTGTATTTATAAAATTCTAAGTAATTATAACGTTTATATGGATCATAAATATATTTTACAGTCCTTAAAACTATAATAATTTGAATAATTTAAAAAAATTGTGCACATCTGATTATTTATTCTTATTATTTATTAAAAATAAGATATTTAAGCGGACGGTTTCAGGACAATTAAAGATATTCGGAAAACATCTCACTTGTTTGACTGCTAATTCTATATGAAACAAGGATGTAAACATTGTAAACTTCTGCCTCATTATATTTCACTTTTACAGGACTACATCTATGTGAAAATACGGTCATCGATTGTGGCTTCCTCATACTGATAGCTTTGTAATGAACAATAGTGAAATAGTGAAAAGTGAACAATAATGAAGAAGAAATATGCAAGGTTCATATCATTTTGACTGTGGAGTAAACCATTTTTAGGGCACATCTTCATTATAAAATGAGTAGGCCACACATCGTTAAATACTTCTCAGTGGTGCGAAAGATGAAACCTTCAGACATGCGTGTTGAATTTCCGATTGTTAAAATTGTGGAATACATCGAATCGAATACAATTTTTAGGATATTATAATTTCTTAGATAAATTATAATAAACAATTTTTTTTTTTTAAAGAAAGAAAAAATATGCTTGTGTCGGAAGAGTGCATCTTATCGACAGTTGGGAATCGTTTGAGAATAAGGACTACCTTAAAAACACAAGAAATTTGTCAATTATTATGAAAATAAACAAATAGTGAGAGGAATAAATATCTGAATTGTAGTACACTAAATTAATTATGGAATAGGAATTTCTTACCGAAATGTAACGTTCGAGACTGATTCGGATCATCCGGATCTTGGTAAGAAACATAGATAATTTGCGGTATTCCATCCTCGGAGGCTTCTTCGCCGGCAATGGTTATATGCTCACTGAGGGAATGCTCATCGCCTTCGTTGGACGCTGGCAAAATTTGCCATAATTCACCGCCGGCAGCTGTTTTCGATAAATCATTAGCAGGTACGCCTTTGTTATCGCGATGTACCTGGTATAAAATAAGCACAAGAGATGTATCACTTATAGGATAGTGATATAAATTAGTTTACGCTGGCACAACAGAAAATACCTTCTTATGTTTTGTAAGATTTGAACAATCGGCGAAAGCTTTCCCACAAAATTCGCAAGAATATGGTTTTTCACCTACGAAAATTAAATAATAGCACATAAAAAATGATAAAAAAACATACGAAGACCAATAAAATTTGATATCGTCTTGGAGATATAATTACCAGTGTGCAGTCGGAGATGTTTTTTTAAAGCCCATTGCTCTGTGAAGCCACGATTGCAGTGCGCGCACTGGAAAGGTCGTTCACCCTTATGTCTACGAACATGACATTTCCAAGTGTCTTTGTGAAGGAACGCTTTCGCGCAAAATTCGCATTTCCATGGCCGCTCGCCGGTGTGTCGTTTGACGTGTAATTTGAACTGCGAGGAGGTAGTAAACTTTCGACCGCAATGATCGCAACGATAAGGCTTCTCGCCGGTATGAATTCTCATGTGTTCTTGCAGGTTGCCGTTTTGTGAGAAACTCTTGTTGCAGACTTCGCAAGAGTACGGTTTGTGCCCTGTGTGCCATCTATTTTCAAATGTTTCAAAGATTAATTAAAATAAAGCATTAATGTCTCCGATTCGGAAATTTAGTTAATTAAAACATATTAACAATTCTTTAAGACAGTACTGAAGGACAGATTGGCGGGTATTAAGCTCTTGTTCAATATGCTAAATCGTTAGGTGGAACGCCCAGATTTACTACCACAGTTTGCGTGTCGCATACCAGCTTAAAAAAGGTTGCGAAGTCGGTGCTGGAGCCTTTCTTCCTCATTTATTTCTTTACTCAGGGCTATATCTACGAGGAAGCTTTGAGAAAGGTGCAAAATGAGGAAACAATGTGCTAGCCGGACTTTGCAACCTTTTTTATTTTAATACATTTTAATTAGTTCAATGTTCTGTAAATTCTAACGCCTCAGTTGTTTTTTCACTAAATTCGTTACCAAACATCATTGCACATTGTTACGCACATATCTAATTTCAGGCCTTTTTGTCAGATGCGTCAAAAGCAAAAATGGTATAAAGTCGTGAATTAAAAATTGGTACAAAATCTGAAGTACTTTATGAATCCACGGGTAGTTTTATATTTAACATTGCTAATTATTAGTTCATTCATATGGAAAATTTGAAGGAAGTTCGGCGAAGTTCATTTGATTTAGAAGTACGTCAGTTTTTCGAAAATTGAAAACTATACAATCCGAACCCATTTATAGATTCAGCTCAAATTAAATACCGACCGTCCTTTTACATTACTTTATTTGTTAAGAACTATCTACATCATTAGCTTCAAAATTGCGGCAGTGGGAGTGCATACAGGCTTTTTTGTAAAAATTCAAAGTCTTATAAATTCTGACGAATGACCCTCATATTTTTAATTTTTTCGCGCCAATTTTTTATGTTATTCTTCCAACTGAAAAATGCATGCAAAATTTTTTTCAGATTTCTTTTTATCGAAATTTTTTAGTTATGAATAATTAAAGCTATCTAATTTTTTTTACGAAAACAAAGCTTCCCTTACGGAGAAGCAAAAAAAAAAAAAAAATAGCAGGAGGTCTCCGCCTACTCTGATCTATGGTTTAAACGTTTTGTTTCACATCATAGTATTTTTGAGAATTTTTTGAGTTTTTAAAATTAGGGCGTTTTTTAGATAGCTTTAATTATTTATAACTCAGAAATTTCGATGAAAAAAAATCTGTTAAAATTTCTGCATTTATTTTTCAGTTGGAAGAATAGCATAAAAAATTACCGCGAAAAAAAATATGAGGGTCATCCGTTGACCGAGTTGGTATGGAATGCCCCATATACATATTTTGTATAACGCATGCATGAAAACGTTTCTTGTTCGGGGCTGCGAAGCGTGCATAATCGTGCTCATTTTTTACTTATGCCATAAGATGCAAGCAAGATTCTTGTTTGCACGGCGTGCTTAAAAAGTTCTCGTTCGCATGGCTCCGCGCCCCGTCCAAAGATACCTTTTCATGCATTTGTGATAAAAAATAATGTTCGATACGGATGCGACATTTTCAGCACTCACCTGCGCCTCGAATTCGGTGCCGGAGACGTCCACAAATTACTTTTCGAAAGGAAAAAAAAAGCCGTCGCGATATTAGATATAGATTTATATTTTATTTACCTGTAATGCAAGGTGAGACTGGTCTTGTGAGCAAACTGTTGTCCGCAAAGTTCGCAAGAGTATTTCTTCTCACCGGTGTGAGTGAACTGATGATTGATGAGATTGGCTTTAGTTTTGAAGCTCGCATTGCATGAACCACAGACATACGGGCGATCGTCGGAGTGGACGAGTTGATGTCGCTGTAATAACTGTTTGTGCTTGAAGCTCTTGCCGCATTTGTTGCACACAAAACGGCGACCGTTGTGCTCAGCTTCTTTGTGATAAATCACGGAGCTCGGGTGATTCAATATTTTGCCGCAAATGTCGCAAGGATATCCCTTGTCTGATTTATTCCCCTGAAATCGATTAAAAAAAATTATTTTGCATTTACCCCCGTCGCAGACATTCCGCCTATTAAGGGTCGGCCTGGGTCAGTAGCCAGACCCCCTAAGGGCCTGGTCCGGATTAGTAACCAGACCCCCATGCCGCCTCATCCAACTTAACCCTCTATATCGCATTCGCCATAGTATTTCTGTCATGGACATAGGGAAACTACGAAAAACCTATACCGATACAGTCGATCTCGAGTTCGCCTCACGGAACCGGAGCTATGTCACATTTCGTCGGGACATAAGCTCGGGATTACACTGAGAAACAAATATAGTTGAATGGACTAATTTAGCGTACACCCTCATTCAAATAAATTTTTTGTTAGTATTACAAATATTTTGGTTACCGCAAATAAATTTTAGACAACTGAATCTAACGATTATTGAAGAATTTCTTTAATAAACATTTGGTTGTCCTAACGAAAAATTCATTTGAACGAGGGTGTACGCTAAATTAGTCCATTCAACTTTTTTCTCAATGTAGTGGTCAGTGCATTGACCACTAGACCACCACACCATTTTATGATTTTTCTTTTTCGGTCACTATAACTGTTTTCTTATTCTGCTATGAGTAATTTACGATTTAATTTCGATTAAAGGTAGTGCAACATCGAATCATATTTTTAAAAACTTGCGTACAGATGTAAAAAATGTGTACAGATTTTTGAGTACGCTACATATATTTTATGCCTTTTTCTATAATGATCCGATTAAATCATATATCTTTTAGGAATGCGCGGGACAACATTTTTGCTTGCTTTGTTGGTACGGTTATTGATATTAGTATTTTAAATTCAAGAAATTCTTACCTCATGTGATAACAAGTGCTCCTTTAAGCTTGCGTTGTAAACGAACGTCTTGCTACAGATTGTGCAGCCGAAAGGTTTGTCGCCGTTGTGAACACTTTTTAAATGAACTTCGTACATTTCTTTGGACTCAAAACATTTGTTGCACTTTTCGCATTCCAGTCGTTTTGAACTATCGGAAATTGGCAGGCGAGGTTGTGTTATATTCCCTCGCTGTGTCGTAATTTCGTCGGTTCCACTCGTTTTACTCTCCTCGACCTTTTCCGTTTCTTCGAACTCTTCCTCGACCAATTCGGGATTTGATTTTTCCAAACCTGAATTTTCACTACTTACATTATCCAGTGTCGCATTATCGCGACTCGAGAGTTCTGAACTTGATTTTTCGAGTGTCGTATTTTCTTGGCTAGAAATATCGGAAGTCGATCTTTCCGAGAGATTCGTCGAAACTTCTTGCGTAGTTATTTCTTCCGCCTCGAGACCATCGATTATTCCTTCTCCGATGTGACCGGTAGTCTTTTGATGCAATGCGCAGTTCTCCTTGTTCGTGAACTGCTTTTTGCACTCAGAACATTGGTATTTAACTCCTTTGTGAAAACTCCTTTAAAAAAAAAATAAAGATATGAAAAATTTGTTAAAGAGGGAATCGCGCAGGGAAGAATTCAATACGCACTTGTGCATGATATATCTGCTTCGTTGGAGAAAACCACGACCGCACAAATTGCAGGTGAATTTATTTTTACGCCTTCGTAATTTCGGTCGCCCTCGGCCTCTGGCTCGATTCACGATGACCAGTTCACCCAAATCTTTCCCCTCTTCCGACTCCAAATGACCAATTATTTCTGTTTAATAAAGAACGCAATTTAGATAACAGCATATAATCATTATTTGATGTATTAATAAAATATTTACGATTTCATTTACCAATAATTTCAATACCTTATAGTACTAGAACGTTTTGAAATTTTTCAGTCGTTTTCTATGTTAATGTTTAAGGGGCTATGAGCATAAATGCAGGGCTATTTACTGACCATTATGCAATAATAAAATTTACTAAAAGTTGTTCTCGGATAATCAATAATACGGACGTACCAAATTGTTAAGGCAAGTTTATTTGAAAGCAAGTTTTTTTGTTACCGATTTCAGCTGAACTAATCCATATTTTGGGAATTGTCAGCGGTGGTATTTTTTCTCTGCTTGCATTATGTATTTATTATAACAAAAATATTTAGATCGTAACAAAAACCATCGAATAGGGTTCAAACTTTTTTGATTGGTAAACTGGAATTTTTTATTATCATAAAATTATAATAAAGTGCTGTAAGTATCTAATTAAATTTATCCGTAATTTCATTTTGCAATTTGTGTTTAAAATTCAAGTCGTTACGTTCAATGTTTTCGAGATATCGTGGCAGGATCACTAAAAATATAATTTTAAGAAATCGCATCCCAAAGCAGCACTACTTCATTCTGCACTGTTTATTTGGCTGACCTTAATATTATAGATGTGTCAAAACAAAATTCTCGAAGAATCACAGTATCGAAGTATGCGGAAAACAGCAAAATTGATATCTTTTAAGGTTCAAACTGTTTTCGTTCCTACCGCAGCAATGGACACACAATCGATGTGCGGATTTTCGCGGTCACCTGAGTTAAGCAGCACTTCTTGCGGCTGTAATTTGGATGGGAACCACTTCGCCCTGCACTGATTTGCGCCGAGATCGCTGAGCGGAAGACAGTTTTTTCTGAGTTTTTGTAGTATTCTTATACAGTGGAGACTTCGTAAAAATAAATTTCGTGCTTCGCGCACGAAAAACTCTCTTTCCTCGCCTTGTAACGTAAAATCGTATGCAATGTTCGGGAGGGAAACAGAGAAATGTATTTTCCCTCCCTCGGGCCGCAATATACTATAGGTTGTTCTTCGTTCAAATGTTGATGAAATAAATGATTGAGTCGAATATGATGGCCTTATTAATCGGAACGTTTCAGAGCAGAGAACGTTACAACGAGGATACGAGGATTGATAGTGAGTGAATTTGAATGTGAGGCCCTTATTAATCATAAGGAATACAATTGGATAGATAAGACGGACGTTACGCGTTCGTATGCTGCGCTATCATCGACGCTATTGTCATTGGTCAACTGAGTAGCTTGCGGTAAAGGTATGATTCAGTTCGAGAGTGTGTGTTATGATTTTTATGCATTATAATAAATTGATAAATATAGCGGCCGTTATAAACCTAACAATAACTTTTTCGCTTCTTACAAAACTACCTCTATGAGGAAGTATGTTATTCAATTTTTGACTTCCTCATAGAGGAAGCTTTGTAAAACGCGAAAAATAATGCGGAAGCAATGTGCAAGGTTCTACTTTGCAACCTTGTATTACGTTATTTCGTGATTATTAGAGCGTTTCTGAAAGTGAATATGATAATGTATATTTTTAAAAATAATTCAACATTCCATAAAATCAAAAATTTCATACCGTTCGTCACTAAATTATACATATATAATGGCTGAATATTTTTTCATTTATATACAAAATTTGAGCTCGCTATCTTAAGTTTTGCAAAAGTTACAACAGAGTGATAATGTCAATTTTTTTGAAAAATTCAAAACATCATAAAATTTTAACGGTTCAACCGATCTTAACCAAATTCAACAGCGATCACCGGCGTATTTAAGCTCAAATTCATATCAATTTTAAGATCAATATCTCGAAAATTGAAACGGTCATCGAGTAAACAGACATTTTTCAAAAAATTAAAAAACGAGTAATAATTTAACGATAAAGTGGATTTTAACAAAAATCTGTATGAACGATGAGGCTTGATCCCTCTATCTATGTTCCAAATTTCAGCTTGATATCTCAAGGCATTCCCGAGTTATAAAGGTTTACATTTTTCGATCGTGCAACATACACACATACATACACACACACATATACAGATATTTTTTCTACATCACTTTTCTCGACGTTTTGGCCCAAACTGAGTGTACTGACATGAAAATCTCGAAAAAAAAAATTTTTCATGATAACAAAGCTTCCTCTATGAGGAAGCAATAATAACACAAAATTCTTGATTCCTTTAATACAAACCTTCATGGCCGTCTGGCGTTGGAACTTTAACCCGTTCTTCGGGATCATCTATAGTATTGTCCGCTCCATCGTCATCATCGTCGATCACGCCTTCTTCTTTGAATATTCTTTCCAATTCCTTGCCTTGTACAGCTTCCGAGAATCTGCATCAAAAGAAAAACAGTGAGACATACTCTCAATGATCATAGAAATTCGGATGAAAGTCGTTCGTTACCTCTTTGGAATTTTTCGCTTTCTGCGACGTCTGCCATCACCGTCCACCTCGTCAGCTTCGTCTTCCAGCTTTTCTTCTTCTTCCTGACTCGCGACATCGCCGGTATCTTCGGTCAATGAATTCTTCGTCGACGTGAGTTAAGTAAACCATAAGTTTTAAATTATAAAAAAATAGCAACGACCAAATAACGTAGATGAAATTTCTGTTTTACTACCTTGCTGCTGTCTAGATCAACAAGGGCTTTTGCAGGCCGACCTCTTTTTCTTCTCGGCTTACTGAGACCTTCCATCTGCAAGCTCATGTCGTGCTCGGCTGCATACATCGAACCATCGGGCAGAACTGCATATAAGGAAAAAAAAAATATTGACTACCTGACACATCTTTCGTTCTCAACGTGTGGTCAAATATAATTCGAGTTACAATTTGAAAACGACCGGTGAGTGGCCGCCTTCGGAATAAATAGAGTAGCAGTAGCGACCGACAAGACAGGAGTAACAGCCCGTCCAGTCCAGATCAGACAGACAAATCACCGTGTGAAGGCAACATCAATTTCTTTTTTAACTTGGCGTCGAGTCGCTACCGCGACTCTTGATATAGTAACAATGCTGTTGCATGCACTTTATTCTGCGTTCATGTCAATTTCTTTAAAATGTCGATGCAAGTTGTAAATCCCGATTTTTTTATAAACAGTAATGCATGGTAAAATTATTTTTATAGTAACCATTTGATAATAATAATAATTTGCAGAGCTCAAGTAAATAGTTTTCACTTTTTGCTAACTGCTAATAGTTTCTCTTCAATTAAATTTCACGAAAAATTGTGAAAAAAAGCTCGAAGACTGTCCGACATTCACTTTTCAATACATTAAGTATGTTACCATTAACAAACAAACAAAAACATCAGAGGAAAAAAAATTACCAATCATTGGGAAATTTGTACATCTTATAAAGGTGCAGATAATTGATGTAAAATAGGAGTGTGCAGGTAGAACAATTCGCGGATTCAGATAATTGAACTACTTCTGCAGTCTTATTGAATCGATCCATTATTCAATTCTTTTGATGAACAAAAAATGCAATAATACAACATATCTTAAATCGTTTGATATCTCCACAATATTAGATTGTGAGATAAGATTTTGAGGTTGATGTGCAAAAAATAGTGACTCTCGACAATAGGTTGTAACGGAACAAAATTATTGGCAATGAAAAATGTATAGTCGGTTTTGCAATGCAAAATAATAAGTATCAAGTTAGTTTTACGCGATAAATGTTTGAGAATAGAAATTATGCTAGTTTACAATCTTCATATTAACACTGTAATCATTTTTTTGTAGACTCTGTGTTGGATCAGTTAGTTAAAAGTTATTTTCGTTATACAGTACCGACATCTGACAAAAATATTCTTATAATGATAAACAAAAGAACGTACTCTTGATGATGATCTGCTGTGCAAACTGTTGATCGCCGTTTGCATTGTAAAAATTGTCGATTTCAGGAGTTTCGGTAGGTTCATTATTTTCTCTCTCGATTCTCAACCGTTCGCGCTCCGTTTTTCGTTGAATATCGACCTGTTGTTTCCACATTTCTCGTATTTTGCGCTGTCCGTCCACGAGCAATTCGAAGAATTGCACTGTCGCCTCCAGCTGAATATTACATCCGGGGCAAATAGTACGCGGAAGCTTGCCATCGTCGCGAATCTATAAAAGTTATAAAATATGTAAATAATAATCAGTGATAAAAATTCTTCGATAAAATAGTTGGTCAAACTAAATTTGAATATTTCCATAGGACATTCTGGTTATCAAATTTACGAAATTATTTACATTTTTGTTGCGGTCGAGATAAAAATGGGAAGAATAAATATAAATACAGAAATTGCTACGATGGAAACCCTTGACAAATGAGTACCTATATTTTGCTAGTACATTTTTACGACTACATGTAAAAAATATGTATTCAAAACAAGCGCGTATGCCAGGGGTTGGGTACATAATACTCGGTTAAAGGGTAACTTTAACTGCGTCTATTATATTTCGCTTATTTTAAGTAAAAATTGCTTTGCGTGTCCTCCTAAAATTTGAATTCACGAGCCAAAAACCACTCGACAACGTAGTTTAAAAATTCACCGATAGTGCGAGACACTTGTTGTATAGCGTTCGCGTTGCCAGTTATGCGCCACATCTTCCATGTTACAGATACATGCTCAAGGGTCTATCAGACCCAGGTGTGAAGTTTTCGTTAAAATAATTAAAAGGTGAGCAAATTACGTCATTTTATAAAAATCCCTTTGAACAGAATTTTATGTCGCAAATCATTTTAGGAAATGTAAAATAAACTACTTGTAAAATTTGTCAAAAAATAAGGAAAGTTGCCCTAAAACGACAAATTGAGTTTTCAGCAAAACCATTTATAAACTATATTTTTGCTCTACACTTATGTTATATTTATACTCTATAACTCTAAAACTATATTTATGATACTATATTCATGAACGATATTTTATAACTATATTTATGAACTATATGTAATTCTGGCTTCACATATTGAAGCTTCAAAATTTGTCTATGCTTCGATTTTTGTATTTTTTATTTCTAGATCCATATGGCAACAGATAAAAATCTGCGTCCGGTCAAGGACGTGGTGTACGCGCTCTTCGCAAAAGATTCCGACGGTACGATCGACCGGGCATCGGATAGCGAGGAGGACAACGTACTCGATGATGAAGTGGAGCCAAGCTTAATTCCTTCAGCAGGCAATGCTGTCGCTACAAATAATAGCGAATATATCAACCACTCTAAGGACAGAATAGGCCACCCTGCCAAGAGAAGAAGAAATTCCGCGATGAGTCCGTCAAAAAACATGAACATTCCAACACCTGGGCCGACAGAAGCCGCGATGAAAGCGAGTAGTCCCTTACAGAGTTGGGACTTACTATTCTCAGCAGAAATACTAGACGAGATAGTAATCAACACGAACGAAGAACTCGCCCTTAGACGCTTAGCTTCCGAAGCAACACCTTCTTACTATAACGACATAACGCGAGAAGAACTAAAAGCATTTCTCGGTTTGCTTTATTTCTCCGGATTACAAAAAACTAAAGATACAAACGTGGAAGAAATGTGGTCTGTTAAATTAGGTTGGAGCTTGTACAGAGCAACGATGCCCAGCAAAAGATTCGAACTTCTATCGACGACTCTTCGTTTCGATGAAAAGATCACGAGGAATGAACGCAGGGAAATCGACAAATTTGCTCCAATTCGAAAAGTCTGGGAATTGTTTGTAGCTAATTGCAGAAAGTATTACATCCCCCACGAGACGTGCATAGTCGACGAGCTGTTGATTCCGTTTAGAGGGCGCTGTCCGTTTAAATTATACATGACCGGTAAATCGGAAAAATACGGGATTAAAATTGTCACCTTGAACGATGATGAAACTTTTTATCTGTACAATGCTAGTCCTTATATAGGAAAAGTGAACGGGAACGGTTTGGAGGCTGTACCGGCGCATTGTATTCCGAAGCTTTCAGATTCTAAGGATACGATCAATAGAAACAAGATGTGCCAGGAATACACAACAGCTAGAAAGACTAGTCGATGGCCTATGAGAATGTGGATGACTATGCTCGATCTCGGTGCAATAAATGCAATAATTTTGCATAACTACAACACATCGAACGAGCAAATGAACAGGACAAAATTCTTGAAGACATTGACGGTCAACTTAGTCGACAAACATCTTAGGCAGCGGATGTTGATACCCTCGCTGCGAAGGGACTTGCGTTTTGTCATTGAGAAAATTCTTAATATAGATATTCCCACCGATTACCGGAAAACCAACTTACTTGAGAAAAAAGTTCGGTGCAATTTATGTCCGAGAGGTAAAGATAGGAAAACGAGACACGCTTGTTATAGCTGCAGGCGAGCAATTTGTGATGAACATCGAGCCAGTGTTTGCGCCGATTGTTGCAGTCGCGATTAATCAATATTTAATGACTGTTAATTTTTTTGTACATAAATAGAAATGACCGTGTGCCGGAAATTATTGAAAATTCTTAATTTTTGTGCACCTTGACAAATCGACCGTGCATCCTGACTGGAAATATACATTTCACGGTGATGATCCATTTCTCTATCCGGTATGTTTTCGTAAAAGGCGAAAAATTACTTAAGGCTATAGTCATAAAAGCGGTTTTAAGGATGTTGGCACCGACATTTTTTTTTATTGCAAAGAGAAGAATGAGGACCTTTCACAGAATTGAAGAAAAATATTTAACCACATGCTTGCTGAGATATAAGTTATCAAAGATCAGTCATTTTTATATCGGAAATATACGATGGCGGGTGGAACTGCCGTATTTTCAGTAATAACGTCTATATGCAGAGAACTTTTAATGCTATATATGTATTTATGTATTATTAATATATGTATTCTTTGTGTACATTGAATACATATTTTCGTGTAAAAAATGAATAAACCGTGAGTACCCATATTTTAATAAAGCTATTATGTTTTAAAGTAGAATTAGAACTCATAAAAACCGGTGCGGTGGTCTAGTGGTTCGTGTACTGGCCTCTAGTCCAGAGCATCGGTAGGTCGCGGTTTCGAATCCCGATGCCGTCGATTTTCGTCGAAAATATAAATTCGGGCGCGATGAAGCTCCAGATGTATGTACATGAGATCCACACAGGCATTTCTACCTGTGTGGAGGTCACATGTATACAACTGTAGTCCGTGTTTACGTTCTCGACGAAACGTGACGCAACTCCGGTGCTGGAAGGCGAACTCGAGACCGGCTATATCGGCATAGGTTTTCCGCAGTTTTCCTATCCCCAGAGTAGAAATGCTATGGCAAATGCGATATAGAGGAGCAAGTCGGATGCGGCTGCATGGGGACCTGGTTACTGATCCGAACCAGACTCCCAGGGGGGACTGACTACTGATCCGGACCGACCCTGTAATAGGCGTAATGCCGGCAGACGGGGGGAAATGCAACATTAAAAAAAAAAAAATACAACTCATAAGTACTGTAAAAAAATTTACTTGAAATGTAATGTATAAGTACTGGAAGTTTTTATTCATAAACTGATAAATTTAATCTACAAATGTGATGTTAAGTTAGTGCATGGTACAGCAAATTCAATAATTTACCTTTATCTTACAGTGAAAGTACTTGAATTTTAATCATTTCCTTTTATTTTACTGCAAAACTACATTAATTTTGTACTACAATTGTACATTAAATTTCGATGACGAGTTTTATGCATAAAAACTTGCAATCTTTTTTAACAGTGTATGAATATGCATAACTGGGCATAAATTAAATCCCTTGCTACCACCATTCATATATTCTGAGGTTGTAAAACATTTTACCAAGAACTCTATTAATATTAACAATTGATGTACAATATAATTCAGAACATGTTATTGTATACTTAATATGGTAAAATAATTAATACTAAGCCTTTTATTTTTATTCCCGAATTATGAATTTTTTGTATTCACAACAATCAGGGAACATATGTGTTAAATCAATAACAAAATTTGTATTAACAAATTAAAAAGTCTAATTTCTGTAGCATTATCTTTACTTTTGAGTGGAGCAAGACCCTTTACTGGGCTTAGAGGATTGAAAACACAATTTGTATTTGACTTTACAGCATCTTACAACTGCCCTTAACATAAACTTGTAACAGTTTCTATTTATTCTATGACCATTGTCCATCGTTTTTTCTCCTATTGTTAGAGCAAAAAATGAACCTTTCTATGTTTCTTCTGTTATTTATCTTTCAGGAGATAAATTGTTTTGCAAAATGAAACACTGTAAAGTTGCTCACAACTATTAAGAAATCAAGATAAAAAATATGGTTATAAAAAACAGTGGTTTCTTTAATAATGTTATGTAAAAAAAGACGAATTTGTAAATTCTGGGATATGAAGTTAAAAAGTGTTTAAAATGTACCTTTCTAAAAACAAAAATTACTGTCCTGAGATTATAGAGATACTTATTTCCAAGAGAATCAGACTGCAGTATCAATTTGGTACATGAGGACAACATATAAATCCCATTAGGACCTACTGTTTTTGGAATTGAGCGCAAGGGTGTTATGTATAGTTGCTACTTACAGATACTTTGTATCAGTTATATTTGTATCCACTTTTAAGTATGTTGCTTTCATTTCTTCTATATTCTGTACTCTTCTGTTGTGCTTATGCACCTGCTCTGCTTTTCTTATATTGCTTGGTCCTTTCAGAATTTATCCCTGGACCCCAATAAACTATTCTATTTTATTCTACCAGGAGCAGTAATAGAATAGACAATATATCCATTTATGAATTTTTCTAAAAGACTGTTATATAATTCTATTGCTGGAAATGCAGATGTTTTTCTATATAACTTTATAATGATTCTTATACATATATGAATCTTATTTCCATATTCTTTTTACTCTATATTCTTATTGGAAAGTATATCTTATCTGTTATTTTGAACATAATTATGAGTTCAATAATAAGTATGCACTTGAAAATCAGTATCGATACAAGATGAATATTACATTCAAAATATTCTTTAAATGAATAATCGTGTAGAGTTATTATACACATAAAAATTATCTCACATTTACAACAATAATTAATTGTAAATATTGTCAATATTTAATATTTTACTGGCATAAATTATACATATTATATTCATGTCATATTCATTAAGTTGATAATATTTGTGACACTGCTTCATTGAGATGAAGGCGATCCTTGCTTACGAATATTATAACCGGAGTAAATACTTTCAGAACAATTCTATAAATCACTTTTAAATTCTACACAATTGATAAGAATAGAATTATAATGATGGTATAAAGTGAATTAAAGGGATTAATTTTTTAAAAAGCATTTTCGGTCATTTTGCACATAATGTCAACCTGTAAGTATCTGACATTAACATGTTAATAAACAGAAACAGTTTCCGTAATTTATAGGTTAGTTGAACCTTTGGCGCTATTCATTTTTCATTTCAATATTTCCTCGCAATTGAAGGATATAAAAAAAAGTGTTTCCAAAGCCGCTGACAAAAATGAAATATATGCGCACTTTAAACATGAATAGTCGTGAATGAAAAGAAGAGTTAAGTTCCGTTCTCTTTAAAGACATGATTGGACAAGCATGGAGCGTAACTCATTGCGACAATAACCAAAACTGTCATAATGTACTTTTCAAACAATTCGTCGAAACTCGAATCGCAATGTTTTTGTTCGGCGATACGGAACGTACAAATTCATAATATATCTTGATTCGTGTAGTAGCTAATTCCGATGCGTGCAACGAAAATCAGTGGAGCCTCCATATTGGCATGCGATAGGAAGTCAAGTTGGGGTCTTATTTATACATAAATCAGTGTTGATGCTTTCGTACCTTTATGGGCAAGTAGCGATTCACCATAGAGCTTAAATCCTGTTCGTCGCCGTCAACCGCGTACAGTAATTCGCCGTTGCCGTTGTTTTCCGCACATAATCGGCAAATAGCCGAGTCATAGAGCGATACCTCCGCCATTTTACGATTAACATGGACGGAGGACGGCTTTGATGAACTGCGAGAGAGGGAGAGAGAGAGAGTGAGAGATATGTATATGTATTCGCCGACGGCGTAACCGACACAAGAAAGAAGAGATATTGCGCGGGGCTTTTACGTCCCCTCGAATGCACAATCAATATTATTCCGGGCGCCTGAACGAGAATTAAACAAGCGTGGGATCTTTGCCTCTGGCTACATAAAACGTTTGAAAGAATTTGGCGCTCGAAATTTCAACTTTTCTTCTCATTTGCCAAAGCGTTCATTTTTGATCCTGTACGCACCGTGCGCCGTGCGGAAATCGGCAATGCGCCGAAAAGGCGTACTAAATATGGAGCAGCAACGTGCTGCAACGGAAACACCGAAAGGTGGCGGTTTACCGTTGATTGCGATAAGAAACTTTTAGGAGATTATTTAGTTCGACAACCATTTATTATGTATATAGGTTACAAAAATGATTTGTCATGCGAAATCATTATCATCTTAAGGTGATGTGCTACATATTGTCTGTCTCTCTCAGATCGCCATAAGTGCAAGTGAGATAGCTGAATCTTCCCGAAGTGTAGTTCTCCGTCGCGGTTGATTATTCGAATAAAAGGCGAGAACCACTGACTGCAGAATGCCAAGGCGCAGTCAGTACTTCTCGTCATTTGCCTGAAAGATCAATTGTGACCGAGAACAACGCTTTACAGTTTTTGTTACCGACCGAGCCGTACCACACGAATAACAATTCGAGAAGATTCGGCTATCTCACTCGCACATATGGCGATCTAAGAAAGACAGACGATATGTAACACATCACCTTAACGTGATGTGTTAGTCCTCGGTCGGTAACAAAAACTGTAAAGCGTTGTTCTTGGTCACAATTGATGTTTTAGGCAAAATACGAGAAGTACTGACTGCATATTGGCACTATGCAGTCAGTACTCCTCGACTTTTATTCGAAAAATCAACCGTGGCGAAGAATAACCCTTCGGAAAGGTTCAGCTATCTCACTCGTACTTATGGCGATCTGAGAGAGACGGACGATATATAAAACACATCACCTGAACGTGATGTGTTAGTGCTCGGTCGGTAACAAAAACTGCAAAGCTTTGTTCTTAGTCACAATTGATGTTTCAGGCAAAAAAACTAGAAGTACTGATTGCGCCTTCGCATTCTGTAGTCAGTACTTCTCGCCTTTTATTCGAATAATCAACAGCGACGGAGAGTAACACTTCGAGAAGTTTCAGTTATCTCACTCGCACTTATGGCGATCTGAGAGAGACAGACGATATGTAACACATCACCTTAAGGGGAGGCGAAACCTCCATGAGTGCGAGAAAGATAGCGAATACCTTTCGGAACAAGAATGCTCAGAAACTTGATTTTTTTTGGGAAAAATGGAAGTTTTGCATCATGCAGAATTAAGAGGCTAATGATGTAAGACTTTTCTTTTATCAAAAAACGTTCGGTGTCCTCTGAAAGATTGATTACAGTTTTTGTAACCGACTGAGTTGATTTCACCTCCCCTTAAGGTGATGTGCTATAATGACTGAACTGCCGTGAGTGCGAGAGAGATAACATCATTGGCAACCATGGCTGACTGCAGGGTACCAAGACGCAGTCAGTACTTCTCGTCTTTTGCCTGAAATATCAATTGTGACCAAGAACAACGCTTTACAGTTTTGCTTACCGACCGAGCACCAACACATCATCTTAAGAGCATGTGCAATGCCTTCCCCCTATTCTAACCAGCCGACTGTCCCGGTCTCAATCGATATCAAAAACTGTAATCAACATTTTTTATGCACACTGACATTTTACAGCTACAAAAAGAGTTTCTCGAATGCGGATATCTCTGGAGCATTCGACAAAACAGTAGCACATCTTAAGATGATGTGCTACTGCTCGGTCGGTAACAAAAACTGGAAAGCGTTGTTCTTGGTCACAATTGATGTTTCAGGCATAAGACAAGAAGTATTGACTGCATCTTGGCGGTCTGCAGTCAGTATTTCTCCACTTTTATTTGAAAAATCAACAGTGGCGAAGAATAACACTTCAGGAAGATTCAGCTATCTCACTCACACTTATGGCGATCTGAGAGACACAGATGACATGTAGCACATCACCTTAAGGTGATGCGCCATATCGACTCAGTCGCCGTGAGTACAAGAGAGAAAACGCCATTCGCGATCGCAGTAGAGCAAGAGAGAACGATAAAAACATACCTATAATTCATCACGTTAAGGGAAAGTGAAACCTCCATGAGTGCGAGAGAGATCGTGAATAACTTTCGGAACTAAAATTCTCGGAAACTTGATCCTGCATTATGCAGAGTTAAGAGATGTAAGACTTTTCATTTATACAAAAACATTCGGCATCTGCTAGAAGATTGGATACAGTTTTTGTCACCGATTACGTAGGTTCCATCTCCCCTTAAGGTTTCCATAAAATATGGACGTAATCTTAATTGGGTCGGAGAAAATCTCCGACAATTAAGATTACGGGTAAGAGTAAAGTGATATGCCCTTCGTCTATATTAGCACTTTACGTTTACCCAAAATCCCCACGGCATCAGAAAAAATACGTAAACCGCTTTTGGTCACCAACCGCCCTGTTTAAAAAATCCCATTGATCCCATTTAAACTCATAAAGTGCATTGAAACCGTATCGCTTTCTATCGGTATGAATGGTAATTTTCTATCCTATTGATCTAAATCGGATTTTCTAAATAGGGCGAGGAGTGACATTTCGTTGTTGTAGGACGACAAATCTTTTCCACGTATACTTGGTCGTACAATAATTTCATAGTGATGTAATATGATCAAATTTATTAATCTTAATATTTTGTGAATGATTAAAAAATAAGGCTGTCTGATCGGCAGTTACTAAACGAATAACTGGGTGTTATTTGTTATATAATAGGCCAAATTCAGCAATTTTATTTTTTTTGCTTAATTATTTGTTTTGCCAAATTTTATCAGTTTCTTATGAGATTCATCATAATTTTATTTTTGCATTTCTTCGATTAAATTTGCCCATTTTTTTTTCGATAAAATTTAATTTTTTTTTCTTCTCTTTTCATGTTACCAATTTTTTTTTTCGATTGGACTGAACCAATTATTGTTTCTTGATAGAGGCAGCGTTGTTTCCTTGCTCATTTTTTCATGAAATTCATATGCATAGAAGATTCTTTTCGTGATTCTCGACCGGGGCAGCCGGTTCGCTCCCATGGACGTTTTACTTTAAGAAATGCATAAAATACCAGTTGACCCTGGTATCGGTTACGTCCTATATCACCGATCCCTCGATGACAGTCTTCGCTTGGATTTTCCGCAGATCGTTCCCAGAATACCCAGAACAGTAATAACAGCAACTTCCCTAGCTGTGCCTATATTAATGGACCCTATATTAGTAGAGCAGTAGTCAACACTTGTCGAGCGAGTTAAAGACAACAATTGACCGCGAAAATGACAAGAGTTGCGTTCGCACTTCGATTTATCCTCTTGCAATGTTTTTTCCTGATACGCATTGATGCACGTAAGTAGAATCGTCGCACATCTATATATTAAGCAAACACCATCACCAAATGAATAAAAAAAATAAAGTTCATTTTTCAACGTCGACTGTAGTTATATGTGGAGCATTTGATGCCAATT